>CM019705.1:19154821-19754821 GCA_009760885.1 Achatina immaculata
AAATTGCTAGTTGGCATTCCAGTTGCCAGAGAAATTGCTGGATGCATTGCTTGTTCATTGTTGTGATCATTCATTACTTGCTGCCGTTCGTACAACCATTGACACTCATCCATGGGCACATTCATATTAATTAAAAATTATTTTTTGGGGATTTGTTACAAGTTGCCTCATGTGGTGCTCTGGATATATTGTTTGTGATATGTTGATAATCTGCAAATGGATGCATCAGCCGCAGGGCATCTTGCTTACAACTGAGAGGCCTACAGGAGAGCTGTTAGAGAGGCAAAGTTCTGAAAGGGATATGCAAATGACTGACTGACTGATGTGTTGGCCGGTAGGTTGAACGTTGTTCAAGTCATCCGGTGCACACTTCGTTACTGGTAAGTTATTTTTCCTCGCATGGGTTAAGAGATTACTGTTGCTGCTGTCAAGTTTCGCAGAGGTTATCTTTGTAAACTTTTGCACAACAATTTAAAGTCATAGCGTAGTAAAGACGCCTATAGATACTGGTGCCATTAACTGGCTGGTTTTGGTGCAGTACAGCTTCAAAGTGCCGCTGGCATCATCACTCAACACACACTAGGAACAACACTGAGGTTAAAGGCTGACCACATAGGGGAGTGTCCTAACTGCAGGGAGACCCATCTCTAGGCCAACAGCAGAGAATGGCCGTTCTTCAAGTTCCCTCCAAACTTTTGTGAATTATATTCTCTCAGTCTTTTCAACTTTTCTGAACTATATCCCATCAGTCTTTTAAACCTCTGTTAACTTTATTCCCTCATCCTTTTAAACTTTTAGGAACTATATTCCCTCAGAGTCATTTAAACCTTTGTGAACTATATTCCTTCAAGAGTCATTTAAACCTTTGTGAACTATATTCCTTCAAGAGTCATTTAAACCTTTGTGAACTATATTCCCTCAGAATCATTTAAACCTGTGTGAACTATATTCCTTCAGAATCATTTAAACTTTTGTGAACTATATTCCCTCAGAATCATTTATACCTTTGTGAACTATATTCCTTCAGAATCATTTAAACTTTTGTGAACTATATTCTATGAGAGTCATTTAAACCTTCTGAATTATATTCCATGAGTCATTTAAACCTTTTGAACCATATTCCATCAGAGTCATTTAAACCTTTTGAACTATATTCCATGAGAGTCATTTAAACCTTTTGAACCATATTCTGCATAAAGTCACATACACGACAGCGCAAAGACTGCTGATACCAGTCACTACATCTCTACCAGTCACTACATCTCTACATTTCTACATCACTACATCCCTACATCTTTACATAACTACATCCCTACATCACACGACTACATATACAAGATATCTCAAGCAGAACAACTAGAGATTTGAGCTTAAAGTACAAGTTCTGAAAGCTACTGAGAGTATAGTACGGCAGTCTGAGAGTATGGTACGGCAGGGTGAGAGTATGGTACGGCAGTCTGAGAGTGTGGTACGTCAGTCTGACAGTATGGTAAGTCGGTTTGAGAGTATGGTACGTCGGTCTGAGAGTATGGTACGGCAGTCTGAGAGTATGGTACGTCGGTCTGAGAACGCCATAAACTATGGTCATGCTTCATTGAAGCTGCTGCTGCTACTACTACTACACTACTACAACTACTACTACTATTACTACTATTATTGCTGCTATTATTATTAATACTGCTACTAAAACTACTGCTATTACTATTACTACTAATACTAGTACTACTACTACTACTATTACTGTTGGTACTGTTACTGCTTCTACGACGGAGGCTACTACTACTGTTACTACTGTTACCACTGCTTCATCTTATCAGGTGGAATAGTTACGGCTCATTCTTCTCACTTTACTACTACTTCTTCTTCTTCTTCTTCTCTGTCTCCGTCTCTGTCTCTGTCTGTCTGTCTCTCTCTCCTCCTTCTTCTTCGCCTATTTCCTTTCTTAGCAAGCCCATAAATCGAAGCTGGCTTGGATACAGCTCTATTCTTCTCCTCTCCTTCAACGTGGCCTGGTAATCTAAGACTTCATGATCCAGGGAAAGTCTAAAATTATCCAAATCTCGGGACAAGAAGAGGAACTGGGTCCTTTGATTTCATTTCCGGGTCGCATTTGCCGCGCCCCACATGGCTCGGAGCATACACAAATTGGTGCGAATCAGATTGCTGGCCTCTGGTTTTCTGAGAGCAGTCTGGTTCAGGGGCCAGAGAAAAGCCAGAGATCTGGGCAATGGTTATTCTATCTATCTGTCAGAGTTTAAGAGTTTTATGCTAATGAAGGGCGCGCGACGTTGCTAGACTTTTGTCCTCTGGCCGTAGACAAGGTTTTTAGTGTCAACACGACCTTTGAAGTAGAATTCTGGTGAGAGATGAGCGTTGGAACTTGAAAAAAGGGATTTTTCATGATTAAATTTGCTTTAAAATATTCCAGAATGGAACATCATAGAAACATCTTGAAGTCGTTCAGTTTACTGTGTGGTGTTATGTACAACAACTATGTATTAATCTTCTTCTTCTTCTTCTTCTTCTTCTTCAGCTTCCTCCTCCAGTTCCGAGAAACACAAGCCCTACACGAGATACGCCCCTGGATCTTAGCAGTCAATGCTGGAAGGTTTTCCCATAAGGAACCTACCACTAGCAGCAAACACACAGAAAAAGTTGGATGTTTTCTGAGAACTCTTACCAGTGTCATACGATCTCACTTCAAACACGAGAAATCATTACATTACATTACATTACACATGTAAGCAGGAGATCTGGCCGACCAGGAGGAAATAAGGACGATGTTTGAGGAACAATATCAAAGTTCTCGTTACACAGTCCCCCCTCGCACTGGTTGCTCTCATCGATTGAGTTGTTTTTAGCTTCGTCTTAACAACATAGAGTATTCTATGTCATCATCGATCCTCTCATTTTCTTACATTCTTTTCCACTACTACTACTACTACTACTACTACTACTACTACTACTACTACTACTACTTCTACTACTACTACTACTATTACCACTATTACTACTACTATTACTACTTCTACCACCACTACTACTACTACCACCACTATTACTACTACCACTACTACTACTACCACCACTACTACTACTACCACCACTACTACTACTACTACTACTACTACTACCACTACTACTACTACTACCACTACTACTACTACTACTACTACTACTACTACTACTACTACCACTACTACCACTACTACTACTACTACTACCACTACTACTACTACTACTACCACTACTACTACTACTACTACTACTACTACTACTACCACTACTACCACTACTACTACTACTACTACTACTACTACCACTACTACTACTACTACTACTACTACTACCACCACTACTACTACTACTTGAGTTGTTAAAGTAGCAACAATAGACAGTAATTGATTTAATAGTAGCCGTAATAGCAGCAGCATAGGAAGAAGAAGAAGAAGAAGAATTGGACAACAAAAAAACAACTTGTTTCACATTCAGTAAAATCAAACAATATGACGTTTAGCCTCGCTCCTTGTATGGCTTATATTTGGTCTTATCCTCTCCTTGTATGGCTTATATTTGGTCTTATCCTCGCTCATTGTATCGCTTACATTTGGTCTTATCCTCGCTCCTTGTATGGCTTATATTTGGTCTTATCCTCGCTCATTGTATCGCTTACATTTGGTCTTATCCTCGCTCCTTGTATGGCTTATATTTCGTCTTATCCTCTCTCCTTGTATGGCTTATATTTGGTCTTATCCTGGCTCATTGTATCGCTTATATTTGGTCTTATCCTCGCTCCTTGTATGGCTTATTTGGTCTTATCCTCGCTCATTGTATCGCTTACATTTGGTCTTATCCTCGCTCCTTGTATGGCTTATATTTCGTCTTATCCTCTCTCCTTGTATGGCTTATATTTGGTCTTATCCTGGCTCATTGTATCGCTTATATTTGGTCTTATCCTCGCTCCTTGTATGGCTTATATTTGGTCTTATCCTCGCTCCTTGTATGGCTTATATTTGGTCTTAGCTTAGCTCCTTGTACAGCATATACTTGGTCTTAGTCTCGCTTCTTGTACAGCATATACTTGGTCTTAGCCTCGCTCCTTGTATGCCATATACTTGATCTTAGCTTCGCTTCTTGTACGACATATACTTGGTCTTAGCCTCGGTCCTTGTATAGCATATACTTGGTCTTAGCCTCGCTCCCTATATGACATATACTTGGTCTGTGAGAAACTGATGTCTTTTGGATCAGAGGAAAAATGACACGTACCATTATGTACCGTGTCAAAAAGCTCTCCAATCTTAATAATAGGGAAGACGTCTTCTGCCGAGGCTGGCTTTCTTTGTGACCTTCAGCGACTCAAGAAGGGGCACAATCATGTCCTGGTGAATGTATGACTGGAATATCAAACTAAATTTAGAACCTGGGCGTTAGTCCACGTATCCTGTTCTCTGCAGCATTGCTCAAGAGGGCGGGGGGGGGGGGGGAATCTGGATATACAATTATCCTTGAAGACAAACAACAAAATAGTAATCACAGAGTAATAATAACTTGCGTTGGCCTGTTAAGTTTACGTTTGTGTTTATGTTAACAGCCGATATTCTGTTAAGTCACTCGTTTATGTTTATGTTAAGAACCGATGTTATGTTTATGTTATCAACCGAGATTCTGTTAAGTCACTCGTTTATGTTTATGTTAACAATTGATATTCTGTTAAGTCACTCGTTTATGTTTATGTTAACAATCGATATTCTGTTAAGTCACTCGTTTATGTTTATGTTAACAATCGATATTCTGTTAAGTCACTCGTTTATGTTTATGTTAACAATCGATATTCTGTTAAGTCACTCGTTTATGTTTATGTTAACAACCGATGTTATGTTTACGTTTATGTTTAGAATAAGTTAGCAATTAAATGGCAGGACAAGATCCAGAACGAGGAGGTCTTGGAAAAGGCAGGACAAGAACCTATGAACCTACAAATCATGTCTGGGAAGTGGAGGTGGATTGGCCACACTCTGAGGAAACCCGATACCAGCATAGCAAGACAAGCACTGACATGGAATCCTCAAGAAAATAGAAAACGAGGAAGACCTAGACTTACTTGGAGAAGAGAAATTCTGACAGTGCTCAGAGACAAGGGATACACATGGAAGGAAGCAGAGAATAATTTTTTTAAAAAAAAGATGACTCGAGAGCCTTTATCCGTGGCCTATGCTCTCAAGGGAGTGAAAGGCGATGATGATGATGATGATGATGACGATGATGAAGTTAGCAATTTATGTCATGTTTAAGGTAGCGTAGACGTATCCGATAAATTAACAATTTTGTCTTCGTTAATTTACTGACTTTTGTATTAACTACATTAACAGTTTATGTTTTGGTTAAGTTACAAGTATGTCCTCGATATGTTACCAGTTTTATGTTCACGGAAATACGTGGAGGTCAAAATAAATTAAGTGTTAGTCCACGTATATGATTCATTTTAAAGTGTAATAAATATTTATTATTTCACTTTATTGAACAATGAATGCTACTAACTCCATTTAGTAAGCCATTGTGTACTGTGTATTGCTGTTGATAGGTCATAAACAGGCAAGCATTGTTCCATGTAGCTTGGCACTAATGTACATTGTTGTGTATTTAGATGCTTATTGGATGTTATTTCTGTTGTATTTTGAGCTATATTTACCAGAACAGCGTTTGTTGAGAAAAAAAAGTTTGAGAAATCCGTGAGTTTAGAGTATTCTCTTTTCGCTCACTCTGACACAGCTGACATCGCGTGCCCTGACATTCTAGTGCAGTGTTTCCCAGCCTTGTACGGGTTGTCGCCCCTTTTTCTCCTAAGGCACAACCTCAGCGCCCCTCGCCCCGCCCCGCCCCGCCATCCATGCACTAACCTACAAGGACATATTAAACTAGGATATGCATTACACAACTAAAACCTCCAGCTAGCAAACCAATTTATTTAACAACACGAATGAGCACACTTATAACTCACCTACTGCAGTATTTTCTCAGCCTTTGATGTGATGGGTGAGTTTCATGTAGGGACACAGGTTTCTCAATATCAGGTTGAAAAGTGCCAAGAAGGAAGGTGTTACTGCCCCCCCACCCCCCGTCTACTGCTTCGTTGTCCTTCAACGCTCCCTCCGCCCCACTGCCCCCTTTTCTTCCACTTCCCCCGTACTAACCATTTTTTTCTTTCGCCCCCCCCCCGGGTCCTTTCCAACGTCCACATGAGGGGGGGGGGGCGTTCTCGCTCGCTTGGGGGAAACACTGGTCTAGCGCAAGTATTTTAAGTGAAAAACTAAGATAATAAAGCTAATGACAAACATGACGGGAGAAATCATTTCCTTCATATATAGAACAGAGGATAGCATGACAGCAAACATGACGGGAGAAATCATTTCCTTCATATGTAGAACAGAGGATAGCATGACAGCAAACATGACGGGAGAATCATTTCCTTCATATGTAGAACAGAGGATAATATGACAGCAAACATGACGGGAGAATCATTTCCTTCATATGTAAAACAGAGGATAATATGACAGCAAACATGACGGGAGAATCATTTCCTTCATATATAGAACAGAGGATAACATGATAGCAAACATGTGAGGAGAAATCATTTCCTTTATATATGAGGAGAAGTAAATGACAATCGACATCTAAGCATATGAGAAGAGAGAAGTGACAGTCGACATTTAAATATATGTGACAAGAGAAAGCAAGCGACAGTCAATATGTAGATATATGAAAAAAGAAGAAACGAACTCAAACTATCAAACAAATAAATCTCATATATGAACTTGAGATTTATATTATAAGCATAAATCACGCACTGTCATCGAGTACAAAATGTAATGCAAAAGTGTTCTATTTTGTTAACGACTTTAGTGAAGGGGCTATGAAAGTAGAACATCGATCTATAATTGTAAAAACGCTTACGTGGACAGCACTTAGCCCCCAAGTTGTGCTGGGTACAACATAAACACCAGCTACTCAGTCAAACCACACACAAGGAAATGGAATCTAAATTACATAAACATGGGAAGTAAATCACAGCAAAGTCTGACAACTCTTCACGGTTATGAAATGTGTGTTGAAACAGGCGAACAAAGTTATGTAGAACAACATATAACAACTTTATGAGTTATAACGCTGCACTACAGTTTTCCAAAGCCATGTTAGCTCAATGGACTCTGGCGAACGATATCTGGCGCGCCAAAGTGAGTTGTATTTTATGCTGTTATCCGAGGCTGGCCCGATCTAGAAGTTCTTGTTGAGAGGGCAGATAGAATATACAACTCCATAGTGAAAATGAAACTTTAATGCATACGCAAACACAATGAGAGCTTGTGGATGTCTGAGCTGGGCTGATATGATCAAGAACGTGCTGATCTCTGCCCCACGGCCTGCCACTTGATGCTGAAGCCGTGACGATGCCCCGATATGCCTGGTCTGGTGTTTTCACACTCAACATCAGCCTTCGTCCGTAGAGAACACGCCAGTTTTCATCACTTCAAAACTCGCTAGATTTAATCTTCGGTTTTAACAGTTGCTCCTCGAAGCTGACTTCAGCTGCACGTCAGCTCGGATTGTCACGACGTTGTTGTACATGTTTAGATACTGTGGAAAAGTTGTTGTACATGTTTAGTTAATGTGGAAAAGTTGTACATGTTTAGTTAATGTGTAAATGTTATCTGTTGTATATGTTTAGTTAATGTGGAAAAATTGTTGTACATGTCTATTTACTGTAGAAATGTCGTAGAAGTTTAGTTAATGTGGAAAAGTTGTTGTACAAGTTTAATTAGTGTAAAAAGAGTTATACAAGTTTAGTTAATATAGAAATGTTACTATATAAGTTTAGTTAATGTAGAAATATCCAAAATTAAGTTAATGCGGAGATATTGCTGTACAAGTTTAATTAACGTAGAAGAATTGTTATACATGTTTAGTTAATGTAGAACACTTATTGTTCAAGTGTAGTTAAAGTGAAAAAGTTTATGAAAAGTTGTACGCCTTTAGCTAGGGTTTATAAATTGTTGCGTACATTTAGTTAACATTGAAAAGTTGAAGCATAACTTGAATTACCGTTCAGAAGTTGTTGGACACGTTTAGTTAACATGGAAATGTTGTTGATACATTTAGTTAACATTTAAATGTTGTTAACACATTTAGCTGATGTTGGAAAATTGTACAGCTTAAGTGAGGTTAAAAGTCTGATGTTGTAATCACTGCATTAATCTTCACAGTACATTTGTGCACTGTAATGTTCTGTTATAAGTAGGTTAGTACACTAGAACAGTCTGAATGATGGCGTAAACAAAGATAAGTACCTTGTGAAGATAATTCTTCACACTCCATTTTATTAACAATTTACGAAATACATCATCATCATCATTTAAAAAAAACAGTTAAGTTCGTGTTGAAAATTGAAAACAAAACATTAAACGAAAGCGAAAACCTGGCAGTCAGCGGTTCTCAGACATGCTCTGGCTCCCGCATCTCCATCTTCCTGGCAGTCAGCGGTTTTCAGACATGTTCTGGCTCCCGCATCTCCGTCTTCCTGGCAGTCAGCGGTTCTCAGATCTGCTCTGGCTCCCGCATCTCCATCTTCCTGGCAATCAGCGGTTCTCAGAACTGTTCTGGCCCCCTTCACCTAAGTCTTCCTGGAAGATCTCGGGTCACGTTAGTCTTAGGTCAGCGAGGTCAGCTGTTCTAGAACTTTACGTCCTATGTCTTCTTTTCCACGAGTTAAATAAATATTCCGACTCACATTTCCACACAGGTCGACTGTCACTACCTTCATTATCTTACATTTTCTCTCACAATATCTGCCCATGTTTCAAGAGCTTGCCAAGAATTCACCACAAAGGATTCAGCTTGAAGATCCCCATGATAGAAAACTCAGGCTATCAAACTAAAAGAAAACTCACACTATCAAACTAAACGAAAACTCACACTATCAAACTAAACGAAAACTCACACTATCAAACTAAACGAAAACTCACACTATCAAACTAAACGAAAACTCACACTATCAAACTAAAAGAAAACTCGGATTATCAAACTAAAAGAAAATTCACACTATCAAACTAAAAGAAAACTCACACTATCAAACTAAAAGAAAACTTAGACTATCAAACTAAAAGAAAACTTAGACTATCAAACTAAACTCAGACTATCAAACTGAAAGAAAACTCAAACTATCAAACTAAAAGAAAACTTAGACTATCAAACTAAACTCAGACTATCAAACTAAAATAAAACTCAAACTATCAAATTAAAAGAAAACTTAGACTATCAAACTAAACTCAGGCTATCAAACTAAAATAAAACTCAAACTATCAAATTAAAAGAAAACTTAGACTATCAAACTAAAAGAAAACTCACATTCTACGACCTCACTCATTAGTGAGCAAGAGAGAAATCTGTCAGAAGAATGGAGCGAGTTCCTGCGCTCTATCACGCCTTGGAAAGAAGGTGAATGAAAGAAACGAAAAACTTTCTTTGTCTTATCTACCAGACAAAGAAAGGAATTAATGTTTGTGACAAGAACTAATGTTTGTGACTGCATGTTTCTCCAATCTCCCTCGGCGTTTCGAAGAACTTTCAAATGACATTGTCTAATGGAACGGGCGCCTGATTTCTACACAGCTGAAAGATGAATGATTCTGGATGCTGAAGATGAGTTTTTCCTTTTCGATTAAAATAGTTTGTATGATCCTGGCTCACCCTCACAACTATACGGGTGGTCTGTGGAGCTCTTGACAATCAAGAACTAGGACATGGAAGTTCTGAAACAAAACTTCTTTTGATGTATAAATATGTAAAAACACGTATGAGATTATATTTTATGCTTATGTTTGTATGTGTGAACATACAGGAAACCATGCAGAAGGACGATGGTCTATATGAGGTGGAAATATGGGCCAAACTTTAAGACTTGAGGCGGAGAAACTGCAGTCTGATCATGCCGCAGATTCACTCACGGATATGATGTTAGCTTCCGTATTTTTCTTGACCTGTGGGTATGCTAGAAGGTGATGTGGTCAACTGCAAGTCTTTCCTTGATCTGAAGGCACGCTAGAAGGTGATGTGGTCAACTGCAAGTCTTTCCTTGATCTATGGGCACGCTAGATGGTGATGTGGTCAGCTGCAAGTCTTTCCTTGATCTATGGGCACGCTAGATGGTGATGTGGTCAGCTGCAAGTCTTTCCTTGATCTATGGGCACGCTAGATGGTGATGTGGTCAACTGCAAGTCTTTCCTTGATCTATGGGCACGCTAGATGGTGATGTGGTCAACTGCAAGTCTTTCCTTGATCTATGGGCACGCTAGATGGTGATGTGGTCAGCTGCAAGTCTTTCCTTGATCTATGGGCACGCTAGATGGTGATGTGGTCAACTGCAAGTCTTTCCTTGATCTGAAGGCACGCTAGAAGGTGATGTGGTCAACTGCAAGTCTTTCCTTGATCTATGGGCACGCTAGATGGTGATGTGGTCAGCTGCACGTCTTTCCTTGATCTGAGGGCACGCTAGAAGGTGACGTGGTCAGCTGCAAGTCTGGCCGCCTTTGTCTCATCAGCTCCAAAATGGGTAGGGTACTCATCTGAGGTACTGGACTCGAACTGCTGATCTCCCACTGAGAAATAAGCGCTCTAATCACTGTGCCACCCAGGTTCTCGAGACAGGAGACAAACTCACGACACACAATAACAACTACAACATTAACAAGTATTGAATATAAACATTATCATCATCATGAGCCACACTGTCATGTGCTGGCGATCCTGCTTTTCTCCACATATCTAGATCCTTGGTTGGTGACTTTATATCATGCCATCGCCTCAGATTGTCCATGATCTTCTCTCTAGATATTCCTCTGCAACATTTTCCATTTGTCTTTCCTGTTGTTACGATGGTCTCTTTCCCTTATTATTCTGGTAGTAAACATATCACAACTCGGCAGTTTTAAGGTTTTCTGGAGTTGCAGCAACCTTCTTACATGAAACCAGATTCAAAGCTTATATATATATATATATATATATATATATATATATATATATATATATATATATAAATAGACCAGGATGGTGACACTAGAAAGGAAGTTAGGATCAGAATTGCAAAAGCAGCATCAATCTTCAAGAATCTTGAGAACATATGGAATTCAAAAGTTATAAGCACAAAAACCAAGTTAAGACTATTCAATTCAAATGTAATATCCACCCTCATTTATGCATGCGAAAGCTGGAAAACAACTAAAGAAATAGAAAAGAAATTAGACTCTTTTGAAAACAAATGCCTAAGGAAAATACTCGGCATCAAGTGGAATGAATTCAAGAACAATGCAGAGATAAGACAGATGACTGAACAACAACCAGTCTCACGGGTGATCAGGAAAAGGAGATGGGCATATGTTGGTCACTTGATGAGAAGAAATGAGCAGAGAATCCCAAAACAAACTATCAAGTGGAACACAACAGGCCGAAGAAAAAGGGGCATACCGCGTGAAACTCTGAAGAGGACATTATTAAGAGAGGCCAAGTTAACAGGCATAAAATCCTTTGTTGAGGTTGAAAGACTCGCCGAAGACAGGAAAAATTGGCGAACTACTTTGCGAGCCCTATGTGACGTCTAACGGCACGGGAAGGATATAAGATATAAGATATAAGATAAATGCCAGGCGTGATATGACCATAAAATTGAAAAGTCAACACAAGAAATCAGTACACAGAAAGATAAACATCCACAGCCTACAAGAAGAAAATACTAACATTAATTTCAATCAGGAACTTGCCAATCATTCCAAAACACCCAGTGAAGTTGAGGAGATAGGTATAGATGAGTTATGGAATTCTTACAGCACAGCCATAATCACAGCAGCAAAAGTAAGCGCTGGATTGGAAAAACCAAATAGAAAAGCATGGATATCAGATAAAACATGGAAGTATATACATGAAAGACGAGCAGTCAAATTAAACATGTTGAATGCAAAAGCAGATCATGAAAGAGATTCGGCAAAAGCAAAATACAAAGACATAGACAAGAAAGTAAAAAGTTCAGCTAGAAGGGATAAAAGAGAATACATAGACAATATGGCGAAAGAGGCAGAAAAAGCAGCAAAAACAGGAGACAGCAAAACTTTATATAACATACAAAAGAGGCTAACAGGTACTATTACATCAAAAGAAAGACCAATCCTTAGCAAAACTGGAACACTATTAACATCAAATAAAGACCAAAAGCAAAGATGGGCTGAACACTTCCAAGAAATACTCAATCGACCACACCCAAAAGAATTGTTAAACCTTGAAACTGACTTACCAGCCCCACAACTAAATGTCAATCTAGATGAAATCGAATTGCATGAAATTGAAACAGCAGTGAATTTAATGGCTAACAACAAAGCTGCAGGTGAAGATGAAATAACAGCCAAGATGCTAAAAGCTATCAATAGTGACAACATGAGACAACTACAGAGAATGTTTAACAAGATTTGGAAAGAAGAAAAGGTCCCTTCTAATTGGAAGAAGGGAATCATTGTGAAAATACCAAAAAAGGGCAACCTTAGTGACTGTAACAACTGGAGAGGAGTAACCTTAATATCAGTTGTGTCAAAAGTATTTTGCAAGGTCATTTTGAATAGACTCAAAGATATAGTGGATACTGAAATGAGAGAAGAACAAGCAGGATTTCGAAAAGGGAGAAGCTGTCTCGACCAGATCTTTACTCTCAGAATAATACTTGAAGAACATATTGAAAAGCAGAAACCATTAATACTGAATTTCATAGATTTTAAGAAGGCATTTGATAGCATACACAGAGATTCATTATGGAGAATTTTATGTCTATATGGAATACCATCTAAAATTGTCAACATCATTAAGGACTTATACAATGGATATGGTTGTGCAGTCAAGACAGAAGAAGGGATGAGTGAATGGTTCCAGATTGAAACAGGCGTGAAACAAGGATGTATACTGTCTCCTTTACTTTTTGGGATTACAATAGACTTCATAATGAAAAAATGCTGCACAGGTAACACAGGTATTGACTGGGTACATGGGACCCAACTAGAAGATCTTGATTTTGCTGATGACATAACTCTTATCAGTAATAATGTGAATTCCATGCAAGAAAAAACAGATAGCCTATCTTCACTAGCTAGCAAAATAGGACTTGAAATTAACAAGGACAAAACAAAAATAATGAAAATTCCCATCAATCAAAATGGAAAAATACACATAGAAGGGACAGATATTGAAGAAGTCAATCAATTTGCATACCTTGGCAGCTACATAGACCAGGATGGTGACACTAGAAAGGAAGTTAGGATCAGAATTGCAAAAGCAGCATCAATCTTCAAGAATCTTGAGAACATATGGAATTCAAAAGTTATAAGCACAAAAACCAAGTTAAGACTATTCAATTCAAATGTAATATCCACCCTCATTTATGCATGCGAAAGCTGGAAAACAACTAAAGAAATAGAAAAGAAATTAGACTCTTTTGAAAACAAATGCCTAAGGAAAATACTCGGCATCAAGTGGAATGAATTCAAGAACAATGCAGAGATAAGACAGATGACTGAACAACAACCAGTCTCACGGGTGATCAGGAAAAGGAGATGGACATATGTTGGCCACTTGATGAGAAGAAATGAGCAGAGAATCCCAAAACAAGCTATCAAGTGGAACACAACAGGCCGAAGAAAAAGGGGCAGACCGCGTGAAACTCTGAAGAGAACATTATTAAGAGAGGCCAAGTTAACAGGCATAAAATCCTTTGATGAGGTTGAAAGACTCGCCGAAGACAGGAAAAATTGGCGAACTACTTTGCGAGCCCTATGTGACGTCTAACGGCACGGGAAGGATATAAGATATAAGATATAAGATGGTTCTAAGGACTGCAAACGCGCCACAAACAGCCTCTGGCAGTCAAGTCCAGCTCCTGGCCTTCCCGTGGCAGAACTGTTTAAACTGACAGGAGAAGGGGCGAGGGCGAATATCTGGCGCCTGAAAACCAGTTACTTAGGGTAGATGAGTGTCACGTTTGGTAGCTCATCTGCCGCTGTTGGCGAGATCTTCAGCTGCCGTGCGTGGAGCGGTGCTCTTCCCGGCCAATGAAGAAATTTGCAGATGAGGTTGCCGCGCAGCATCACTGCGGAAAAGGTGGTTGAAAGAATAAAGCGAAGCAAACAGTCAAATCACGGCACCTCTGGTCTGGAGGTCAGCCACGTCCTGAGTGCAGTCATATCGGGTGAAATGCATGAACCGGCTTGTCCCAGAGGTTAAGTCACTGCTGGCGAGACTCTTCAAATGCCGCGCGTGGAGTGAAGCTCCTCCCGGTTAAGGAAGTAAATGCGGAAATAAAGGTTGCTGTGCGGCGCCGATGGGAAAAGGTGGTGGAAAGTGAAGTTTAACCTGGTATGTCCAGTAATATCGCTACGAGAGCTATACCACGGCACCTCTGCTCTAGAGGCCGCCTACGTCCGAAATACACCTACACTGGTGAAATATGCCTAAACCGGCACACACCAGGGGTCGAACTCGATGACTAGACATGTCATGCCACCTCCGCTCTAGAGGTCGGTAACGCCTGATAAACACCCATACTGGTGAATTTTGCCTAAACCGGCTCATACCAGGGGTGAATCTTGAAGGCTATGCATGTCACAGTACCTCTGCCCTAGAGGTCCGTCCCGTCCCAAACACGCCCATACTGGGATAATGCCTAAACCGGCTCAACCCAGGGGTAGAAGTCACTAGTGGCGAGGATTCATCCTCCTGGACAAAAGCTCCATCCTGGGCACAACTAGGAAGGGTAGCGGCCACGACTGCAAAATGCTGAAGTCGGAGACACTGGACCAGGGAAGTCTAGATAGGCAACCACCTATCACCCGGCGGGGATGTCTGCGTATCCTAATCACGCTGAGGTTTTCCGGTGAGAAAGTCCAACCCTGGACTGGATGGGCGACCACCTCTCACCCGGCGGTGATACACGGGTATCTCAAAACACGTCGAGGTTTTCCGGTGAGAAAGTCCAACTCTGACCTGGGTGGGCTGACGCCTCTCACCCAGCGGGGATGCTCTGATATTCCAAACACGTCGAGGTCTTCCGGTGAGAAAGTCCAACCCTAGACCAAACTGGTGCAATGAAAACCACGGTGTCACGCAATCCCGCTTCTGAGACCCACCAAGAATACAGGCTAAAGCACTGTGATACTCTGAACCCCTTGTGGTCCTTTCGTGGAACTCGTGTGATCTATTTTGGACCACACAGGGGACCACGGGACCTAACGAGGACCACATGCGTGAATTCAGTAGGTTCACAGTTCGGTTTTTGGTGGTAGAAGTGAACGAAGAAGAAGAAGAAGAAGAAGAAGAAGAAGAAGAAGAAGAAGAAGAAGAAGATATAAGATAAGATATGACTATATCACCCTCTAGTGTGCTGACAGGTCAAGGAAAATATGGGCACTAACACCATACCCCTATGTGCCTCTAAGGCATGAGAGGATTACCTCTACCTTTTTTTACCTTTTTAACATCATGTAACTGGTCATGTAACTGGCAAGAGATAAAGAGCTAAAGCACGTCTGTATAAATAGTTAAATGTTAACTTTACTTGGAGATCTTTCTGAAGCGGGCTAACTGGAGAGTTATTTATATCCTAAATCTATTCGCTGCCGAATTATACCTTTCATTGCTGTCATGGCTTCCAGAGCGGAAGTTAAAGCTTATAGGGGCTGTACTTTTATGTGACGAAAGAAAGAAAGAAAGAATAATTTTATTCACTCATGACATCTTTTAGTATTCATGTTTTCTTTCAAAGTTTTCCTTCGTGACGCCATTTCTATGACGCCGTTTCTATGACGCTATTTCTGTTGTGTATCATCAGATTTTTTATTTGTATTTTCTGACGTACTTGACCCGTCCGCCACGACCTTCACCTTATGTCTGATCTCAGAAAGCGCCAGCAACTGATCTCTGCTCTCTCGTGTCATGTCCTGTTCCCACAGGCTATGCTCCTGGTGACAGCCTGTCCTGGCGCTACAGCCTTTTGATGTTGCAAAGAAAGAGGTACTCCACACGATCCTGCTGTAATACAGACGCCAAAAGCCACTCTTCTTCTTCTTCACTCTCCCTGGAACTGCGAGCTGGTATTCCTTGTAGACGATGCTAAGGAGATGTTGAATGACAGCATCGTGTCGGATCGTGAGCGGGTCAAGACAGTTTTTTCCAGCCCCTAAGTGCAGTTAAAAACAGGCTGTGCAGTACTTCTTTATCAGGCTCCACCACCATGGAGACTAGGACGATCTCTGGATCTGCAGTACTTCTTTTTCAGGTTCCACCACCATGGAGACTATGGCGATCTCTACACCATTTGTCAGGCTAGGCCTGTTATTGAGCGTATCAGCAGAGAAATGGGACAGGGTCTTGGTCAACTATGACTCGCCAAACCTGACGCCAGCATGTCAGCTATGACTCGCCAACCCTGACTCCAGCATGTCAGCTATGACTCGCCAACCCTGACGCCAGCATGTCAGCTATGACTCGCCAACCCTGACGCCAGCATGTCAGCTATGGGTCACTGATGGCCAAAACGGACAGGGTCTTCGCCACGAAAATCAAGCATAAAAAAACAATGACAATATTCCCAAATCATATTATTATTATTGTTGTTGTTAATGTTGTTAATGTTGTTAAATGTTCGTCATTGAGTGGCGTTTCAAGAATCCTATGAAACTCGATTGTAATATAAGCTTGATATTCGTAGATGTAAGCTACATCAGCAGACAACGCTTACACCATGAGCTGAACACATCAAGCTAATGTGGCCCTGTCCGCCATTGCTCTGTCCGCCATGCCGGAAGTGGAAGCGGCTATTTGTACGTAAGAGCTTATCGAACATATTAGCAGTTCTCCGCTTCTATACTTCCGTCAGATGGAAACAACGGGTTACAGGCAATGGATTCATCGATCTCCGAGAGGATAATACACCAGGACTGGAGGGTGGGGGGTGGGGGATTAGGCGGGAGAAGAGTTTTTTTAATACTGCGAAAGGGAACACCGCTTAGAGGCCGGATAATACACATTAAAATGAGTCTATACTCGCTTATAGGGACAATGAAATAGGAAAACTCAGTGTCCCGTTTATGGATAACGAAGTGGGAAACTTTAAAGTTGTTTATAGGACAAGGACATGGAAAGCTTTCCAAGCTGTTCATACTCAATGGCAAGAAAAATTTGAAGCCAATGTCATAGAAAAAAAGAAACAGAAATAAACTTTGCAGATATGTGTATTTTAAAAAAAATACACAGAAAAAATACACGCACTTTCATTTATTTTGTGAGTTCATACTTTCACAGGGATCTGAAACATGCACACCACATAGAAAACTTGAGAAACAAACTAAAAACATGCACACCACATAGAAAACTTGAGAAACAAACTAAAAACATGCACACCACATAGAAAACTTGAGAAACAAACTAAAAACATGCACGCCACATAGAAAACTTGAGAAGCAAACTAAAAACATGCACACCACATAGAAAACTTGAGAAACAAACTAAAAACATGCATACCACATAGAAAACTTGAGAAACAAACTAAAAACATGCACACCACATAGAAAACTTGAGAAACAAACTTTGCAGTCTCAATATTCCCACGCCTTCATTAAAAAAAATGAACATAAATTGGCGAGACAAAGTAAACCAACTGAGAGGTTATTCTTGCTGGGCTCCTAGCACTGATGGCAGCAGAGACGAGGTTGACTAGAGCATGTAGCAAGAATGAATAACGGCTGGGCTCCTAGCACTGATGGCAGCAGAGACGAGGTTGACTAGAGCATGTAGCAAGAATGAAGAACAACCGCCTCCCCACGGGGAGTTCAGATGGTGAAACGTTGCAAGATAAAGGTCACGTGATAGACGAAAACCTGGAGACAAAGATATTTGTAGGTCATGAGCGCCAGACTTCTCCATCAGTCCCTGGGTCCTGGGCAAACTCGCCACAGACCGAGCCACTCTTTGCCACAGACCGAGCAACTCTTCGCCACAGACCGAGCAACTCTTCACCACAGACCGAGCCACTCTTCGCCACAGACCGAGCCACTCTTCGCCACACTGCACCGCCATTTAACGAGGAAAGACGGGCCACAATTGAAGACACACATGGCCAGGAAAGTTTATAAACCCAAGTAGGACACCCCGTCTGTTTAAAACAAACAGCGGAAACAGAGAAGGGAACTGAAGCAACTGGAAAACACATCCCGTATAAAACAAATCATTTAAACGGGATGAACTGGGATAGATCGATGTGATCCACACGTGAATACAGCGCGGCTTGTTATAGAGCACTCGATTCCACGGGTACTCCAGTCTGAGGGACACACTTGTGGGCCCCGCTGTTTATGAAAGTGCGAAACAATCGGCCACTTTACGGGAGAACTCTGTAGACGTAAATACTGTAAAGTGGTAAGTGGCTGCTGTAAATTCTGTCTCACAAGTCAGGAATTTCAACCTCTCCTTGCACGCACTTCTTCACTGCCCTGCTAACAGACATTACGATAGAAGAAATAAAGGCGAAACCGCTTTATCGCTGCAATAATTTGTGGGCTAGTAAATCTCAATTCGTTCTCATGATTTGGTATTTCACAAAACAATAACATAACATGTATCTGAGCCTTCGAATTGGGCCTCGTCCGTGAAGAGGTCCAGCAGGTGAAACAAGGCATGAAGAGGCCCACCAGGTGAAACATGGCATGAAGAGGTCCACCAAGTGAAACAAGGCATGAAGAGGCCCACCAGGTGAAACATGGCATGAAGAGGTCCACCAGGTGAAACAAGGCATGAAGAGGCCCACCAGGTGAAACAAGGCATGAAGAGGCCCACCAGGTGAAACACGGCATGAAGAGGCCCACCAGGTGAAACACGGCATGAAGAGGCCCACCAGGTGAAACACGGCATGAAGAGGCCCACCAGGTGAAACAAGGCATGAAGAGGCCCACCAGGTGAAACACGGCATGAAGAGGTCCACCAGGTGAAACAAGGCATGAAGAGGCCCACCAGGTGAAACAAGGCATGAAGAGACACAGCAGGTGAAACACGGCATGAAGAGGCCCACCAGGTGAAACACGGCATGAAGAGGTCCACCAGGTGAAACACGGCATGAAGAGGCCCACCAGGTGAAACACGGCATGAAGAGGTCCACCAGGTGAAACAAGGCATGAAGAGGCCCACCAGGTGAAACAAGGCATGAAGAGACACAGCAGGTGAAACAAGGCATGAAGAGACACAGCAGGTGAAACACGGCATGAAGAGGCCCACCAGGTGAAACACGGCATGAAGAGGCCCACCAGGTGAAACAAGGCATGAAGAGGCCCACCAGGTGAAACAAGGCATGAAGAGGCCCAGCAGGTGAAACATGGCATGAAGAGACACAGTCGCCACCTCATGATGATGTCAACAGACGATGCATTTTCCAAATGTTTATCTTCAAGATCTGTTCTTGAGAGAGGGAGAGAAGAGGATAAGTTGCCGATGAGGTTAACAATTTCTTTCCAATATCTGTCAAGCTGCCTCTTCTCTCTGTCTCTCTTAACTGTTTTTCTTCTCTCTTATACATTTCTTTCTTTCTTTCTTTCATATAAGCATTCCTCTATCAAAGTCTTCCTCTTTCTTACATATATTCTTTCTCTCTCTCTCTCTCTCTACACTCTTTCTTCATTATTCTTATGACTTATCTCTTTCTTTTCCTCTCTCTCTCCCTCTCTCTCTCTATTTTTCTCTCTATTCCAACGCTTTTCATTTGTCTCATTTCTCCTTTTCCTTCTCTCTCTCCCTCCTCACCTATATCTCAGTCCTTTCCTCCTCCTCCTCTCTCTCTCTTTTTCTCTGACTCTATCTCCCTCTCTCTCTCCTGGCTCTCTCTCTCTCCCACACACACACACACACACACACACACACACACACTATCTTCTGCACATCCGTCCAGGTTCCACATGAATGAATTTAATCTCCTGTACCCTTGTTACCTTCAGCTTTCACTGAATCATGACAACCCAGTAATTACATGGTCGCATTAAGAATTCGTGTTGAGAACGACTTTTTTTTCCCCTTACTTTCACACTTTTATACATTATTTCTTTGAACACCTTACTCTCTCCTTCCTCTCATTTGTTTAGTCAGTCCAGTTATAAACGTAGCTGGCGTATTCTACCTTAACTTCCTCAAACCCAGTGGTTCTTAACCTGAGATACGTAGGTCCCCAAGGGGTCCCAGGACCAGCAAATGGATTGACTGAATAAAAAAAAAAACATCTTAGAATCATCTACGGTTATTTATTGATTCAGTTTTAATGAAGGGCCCACAGCTGTTCTCTGGCCCGTACGGGGGGGGGGGGGGGGGGGGGCTCGAAGCAATAAAGATTAAGAACCACTAGAGCAGCCTGTTAAATGTGTGCAGAATGCTTCAAGATAAAACTTATTTCTGGAATCTTATCTAACACCATTTTTTTCTCCTGGGATGTTTTTACCTTTCGTGTAAGATCTGCAGGTAAAAGGTCAAGTTACAAAACAATAATGATAATAATAATAAAAATAATAATAATAATACGTAAAATATGAAATTTAACAAAGAAGAAGAAGGAGGAGGAGGATGAGGAGAGGGATGAGGAGGAGGAGAAAGAATTCCTTCAATCATGGCTTTGGATGCTGATATCATAAGATAAAAGAGGCGAGGAAACTGCGATAAAGATGAAAAAAAAACTCGCCCTGTAAGAAAGACAATATCAAAGGAGAGTTTTGATCAAAGTTTCCTGTCCGAAAGTACAACAATGACAACAGCGACGAGTTTAAGGCGGAGAGAGAGAGAGAGAGAGAGAGAGAGAGAACGCAAAGGATGGAGATTTAGTATATCAACATCAGAAAGGAACAGATGAAGGTAAGTGTGAAAGAGACAAAGTAATGCTTAATGTTGTATGATAATGAAAAACAGATGATGAGAAAGCTGGAAGGGTGACCAAAAATAAAATAGTAATCTACTTTCACGCTGATTCCCCCGTAGTGTTATCAAACTCTGGGACACACAAAACATTAAAGAGTATAATTTTCTTTTGATGTTTTGAGTTTATACAAGAGATATCAGCGTAAACACAGCACCAACAGCTGATTAAACACGGCTGTGGGAGCTCCTCTTGCAGAAATAAACCGGAGAGTGAGAAGAGATAAACAGTTCATGCAGACAAACTGAAAACACAGCCACGTGAGAAGTCTGTCATGGCTAGTGAAGTGATGCTTTCATCACAGGAACTCCGGGCAAGTAGACAAAAGTTACGGTAGGGGAAGTAATACATGACTTACATGACACGAAGGGCAAGCACTGAACAAAACTATATTATTTTACATTTTTATACGCCACTAACAATTTTCTTGATTAGAAAATATATTACATAGAAAATTTTACTGAAAATATCAGCAAGTAGCAAGAACTTACTTTTCAGTTTGTCCTTATTTTCCAAAATAAAAAGGAATATTATCGAAAAAATGTATACGTGTGGTCTAATACGCTACGTATGTTAATTCGTCCAGATATAATTTTATCACATGTGTGAAAACGAACTGTTGCGATATTTCTACTTGCTACCGTTTATCATGTCTCACCCAGCAGCCTGTTTCTGCCTCGAGCTTACCAACATCTATTTGGGCGCGTTCTATGTCCATCTTTCTTACGAGGAGAATATCAAAAGAGCAGTGCTTAGTTGTTCTTCTGTTTCTCGTGTTTGTAATTGTTGGATTTTTTTTTTTTTTTGGTGGTTTGTGGTCCTTGAATAAGCCATTTTCCGAAATGTTGGGTTGATGTATTTTCTTCATTCTTGCATTACTTATTTTCTGCGACTGCCGTTCCTGTCCGCTTTCCTATCTATTTATATTTTCTTTGTAAAAACTGAAGCATACGGTAAGTAGTAAAGGTAGATAGAGGTGTACGTATAGAATTACTTCAGCAGGAAGTAGCTACCTGTGTTGTACTATACTGTACCGCACTGTACTATACTGAAGTGTACTGCACTATACTTGTACACCACAGAAAAGTGAACAATAAATCGGAATATTTTCAATTACCGCCATCAAAAAGAACTGAACACAAACTCTTTCATCTCATAACAAATTTAGCAGCACTAGACCACCCAGTCTGTGTTAGCTAGCGGTTAACTGCCTTCGCAGTTTTTAATTTGTAACCGTCGCTACTATCTGACCTCCCCCCCCCCCCAACCCTTCCACACCCCACCCCTTCTCAACCATGAATTGCTCATTCTGAAACAAAATACAAGTTCAGTGCTCACTGTGTTCCACTTCAACTGCAGCTACGACGCGGCTGCTGGAGAGAGTTGGAGGGCGAGTTTGTCATTTGCTGCAGTTTCTGAATAACAGTTCATTATCATTATGTGCTCTCTCTCTCTCTCTTCCTTTCTCTCTCCCTTTCTCTCTTGATATTTGCTTTTAGCACATACGTATGGATAGAATGACGGAATAAAAACAAATAATAACACTACTGCTAATGAAAGGATACACAGAGAAGAATACAATGTATTTTAAAAGTCGGCATTTTAACATTGCATCCAGTCTTAGCTTACAAATACAGGCACTATTTACGTTAAGAAAGGAATGAAATACAGCTGATGTTCAACGTTAAGTTGCACGTGTATTAAAGATGATGTCGATGTTAAGTTGCACATGTATTAAAGATGATGTCGATGTTGCTGGAGACTGATTTATATGTGACGTGACTCTCAGTGTGTTGGTTGGATGACAAAATCCTCAAGTGCTACAATCCATCATGGCATTTCTTGTAGCAATAAACCCTTTGTTGTTCAGATCTGCAGTTACCAGACCCAAGCTGGATATGACGGACTGAAAGGCGCAGATAGCACTGCCTAGCTGAAAACCAGGACACAAGGCAACCAACGCCTTTGTGAGGGTGACTGCGGCTCAGAGAACTTTACTGTTATTGTGGTAGAGAACTTTACTGTCATTGTGGTAGGGAACTTTACTGTCATTGTGGTAGGGAACTTTACTGTCATTGTGGTAGAGAACTTTACTGTCATTGTGGTAGAGAACTTTACTGTCATTGTGGTAGAGAACTTTACTGTCATTGTGGTAGAGAACTTTACTGTCATTGTGGTAGAGAACTTTACTGTCATTGTGGTAGAGAACTTTACTGTCATTGTGGTAGAGAACTTTACTGTCATTGTGGTAGAGAACTTTACTGTCATTGTCGTAGAGAACTTTACTGTCATTGTGGTAGAGAACTTTACTGTCATTGTGGTAGAGAACTTTACTGTCATTGTGGTAGAGAACTTTACTGTCATTGTGGTAGAGAACTTTACTGTCATTGTGGTAGAGAACTTTACTGTCATTGTGGTAGAGAAGTTTACTGTCATTGTGGTAGAGAACTTTACTGTCATTGTGGTAGAGAACTTTACTGTCATTGTGGTAGAGAACTTTACTGTCATAGTGGTAGAGAAGTTTGTAATTCACATCACCTGATCTTCGAGGCATATTACTCTTTAAGAGTCTCATGCTTATTCTTAGGCGCCCTCTGCGTGGGTGGTTCTAGAAGCCAATCTTCCCCCGAGGAGAGGAGTAGAGACGGTCTGGCTAATGATCGGCAGACACTGGCGGACATGGAACTAGGACTAGAGAAGACACTCACACACCTGGTGATGTAACACGTGACGAGGGTCAGCTGACAGGCCAGACATCTCATTTAAGAGATCTACAGAATACTTGGGTCTCCTTTATTTAACCACCCCTTCCCCCCTGTGAGAACTTTAAGATAAAATGTTTGTAGAAAAAAGAGGGATATGTGTATCACATGTTACTAACAACTGTTACTATGGAGATGTGTGTATCACATGTTATTAATAACTGTTACTATGGAGATATGTGTATCACATGTTATTAATAACTGTTACTATGGTGATATGTGTATCACATATTACTAGCAATTGTTATGGGAAAACAATCCAATTTTAAAAGTAGCTTTTGCCCTGGTTAGTTTCTGGTAGATCTGTACCCAACATTTCCAACACACTGTAGCCGTCGCTGCTACTCCACAGAAAACATCCATAACAGTAGACACATAGACATGACATAACAGTAGACACATAGACATGACATAACAGTAGACACATAGACATGACATAACAGTAGACACCTCGTCGTGACATAACAGTAGACACATAGACATGACATAACAGTAGACACCTAGACATGACATAACAGTAGACACCTAGACATGACATAACAGTAGACACATAGACATGACATAACAGTAGACACCTCGTCGTGACATAACAGTAGACACATAGACATGACATAACAGTAGACACATAGACATGACATAACAGTAGACACATAGACATGACATAACAGTAGACACATAGACATGACATAACAGTAGACACATAGACATGACATAACAGTAGACACATAGACATGACATAACAGTAGACACATAGACATGACATAACAGTAGACACATAGACATGACATAACAGTAGACACCTCGTCGTGACATAACAGTAGACACATAGACATGACATAACAGTAGACACATAGACATGACATAACAGTAGACACATAGACATGACATAACAGTAGACACATAGACATGACATAACAGTAGACACCTCGTCGTGACATAACAGTAGACACATAGACATGACATAACAGTAGACACATAGACATGACATAACAGTAGACACCTCGTCGTGACATAACAGTAGACACAGAGACGTGACATAACAGTAGACACAGAGACGTGACATAACAGTAGACACATAGACATGACATAACAGTAGACACCTCGTCGTGACATAACAGTAGACACAGAGACGTGACATAACAGTAGACACAGAGACGTGACATAACAGTAGACACCTCGTCGTGACATAACAGTAGACACAGAGACGTGACATAACAGTAGACACCTCGTCGTGACATAACAGTAGACACATAGACGTGACATAACAGTAGACACAGAGACGTGACATAACAGTAGACACATAGACGTGACATAACAGTAGACACCTCGTCGTGACATAACAGTAGACACAGAGTTGTGACATAAAGAGATAGCTGACATGTACACATTACAATATGGGAGGCGAATGTAAGCACATGACACCACATATGCCAGGAAGGAAAGATCTGTTGTACACTTGTGCACAAGTATTTGAAGTTCTGAACTCCAGTCTTTATTGCTCCTGCTCACGCCACAATTTACACCAGAAGACAGTGGATTCAGCCTGGGAAAGTCACGGGGACGCAGGAAACAGCAGGAAAGATGAATGAGAAAGATGCTGCAGTGGATTCATAGAAACGACTTGGAGTGTAAAGAGTTAAAAGACATCCAGTTTTATCTTCAAACGGTGACTCTAGATACTGTACAGTTGTCTGCGTGTGCCTCCAGACTTTAACCACAGGTATAAGAAGCTAGAAGAACTATCCGTTACTTCTACGCACGGTAAAAGTAGACATCATAACGTTGATGTTCACTAACATGTGTTACAGGTGCCATCTTGCAGTTCGCTTTGTTGAGATAAGACTATCATGTGAAGTAGATAGTTAGGTGCAGGGCGCTGCAGGCAGACAACTCTGCCTTAATCACGTGACCAGTGCAGAGTTACCTTCCTGAGACACCATAACAACTGGGCAAACATTAAGCTTGCTACAGATTACATATATCGGCTTTCCAATCTTTTAAAACTATCTTTCTTTCCCTCCCCCCCCCCCTCCTTTTTTTTCGTCTTCTTATCAATCCTCCCCTTGTATTTGTTTATAATTATTCTCGTCCTTCTTTCTCTCTTTACTTTCTTTCTCTTTGCATGTGTCTTTCTTGTTGTTTCTGATTTGTTTCTTTTTTCAATGATTTCCAATTTTCTGATTTTTTTTTTTAGATGACATCATCATCATCATCATCAGGTGCCATGCCGACTGGCGTTGGCTATTATGCTTCTCCAGAGTACACGATCAGGTTATCAGCTCAGTTGGTAAAGGTAACCCGTCATGCCTTAGAGGCACATAGGGATATGGTGTTAGTGGCCATATTTTCCTTGACCTGTCAGCACACTAGAGGGTGATATAGTCAGTATCACGCCTGGCCGCCTTTCCTTCCCCAACTCCAGAAGTCAGGTACCCATTTCTACAGCTGGGTGACTGGGGTGCCTCCGGCCGGATTCGAATCCTCACCATCGCCATGAGAGACCAGTGCAGTTATATGACCGATCAATATATCCAGTTATATAAGCTATCAATATATCCAGTTATATGAACTATAAATATATCCAGTTATATGAGCTATCAATATATTCTGTTATATAAGCTAACAATATATCCAGTTATATGACCTATCAATATACCCATTATATGAGCTATCAATGTATCCAGTTACATGAACTATCAATATATCCAGTTATATGAGCTACAGCATCCCGTCAGACTGTCCAGTATTATTTCTCTTGGTCTTCCTCTTGATCTTCTTCCTTCTATTTTTCCTGTTGTTATAATATTTTCAATGCCCCCTCTTCTCATTGCATGTCCTTTGAAAGTATACTGTCTCTCTCTTATCTTTTTGACAAGGTTTTTTTTTGTCTCTCCAGCTCTTCTCATACATTCTTCATTAGTTATTTTTACTGTCTAGGGGATTCGCAAGATTCTTCTAATAAACCACATTTCTGTGATTTTTGTGCAGATCTGCCTATTGTCCATGAAAAAAAAATCATTGGAAGCAGCAGAAATGTGGTTTATTAGAAGAATGTTCATGGACAATAGGCAGGTCTGCACAAAAATCATTGGAAGCATCAGAAATGTGGTTTATTAGAACAATGTTGCGAATCCCCTGGACATATATAGATGATATCCTAGAGTATGTATTTTATTTTTGGTTTTCGATGCCTTTTTAAAATCTTGATTTCCCAGAGTTTGTGTTTAGATCTTGATTTCTCAAGACAACTGCTCATGAAATCGCACTCATGTCTTGGTTCTACAGATGCACTCTGTGAGTTATACTCAACTCTGTAGACAATAAGAAAGGATCTACGTGTTGAGTAACTGACTGTGAAAGCCAGGCTTTCCTAAGATGACTGTAAGCTCCAGATAACACTTATCTGTTGATGATCTTAGTGTCATAAACCAGAGTCAGTGAGATTCTCTAGCTTTAAATCATGACGCGATGGCCCCAGAAGCACACAAGCTGTTGAGACTAAAGGAGTGAGAGAGAGAGAAAGAGAGGGAGTGAGAGAGAGAAAGAGAGAGAGGGAGAGAGAGAAAGGGAGAGAGAGAAAGAGAGAAAGAAAGAGAAAGAAGAGAAATAAGATAGATGGAGAGGGAGGGAGAGAGAGAAAAATAGGAGAGGGGGAGAAGCAGAAGAAGAGAAGGGAGGGAGAGAGAGAGGAAGTGAGATAGAGGGATGGAAAGAGTGAGAGAGAGGGGAGAGAGAGGGAAAAAGATAGAGGGGGAGAGAGAAGCAGAGAGAGAGGTAGAGGGATAGAGAGTGAGATGGAGAGAGAGGGGGAGAGAGAGGAAGAGAGATTGAGGGATGGAGAGTGAGATGGAGAGAGAGTGAGACAGAGGGAGAGGAATGGGAGAGAGAGGGTGAGAGTGAGATGGAGAGAGAGAGCGGGAGAGATAAACGGAGAGAGAGAGAGAGGTGTCAAAAAGGAAAGATCACAGCACGTCTAAACATCTAGGTATTTATCGCCAGAGTTACCAAGACCCTAGTCTGTATATCTCTGAATCTTTCATGAAAAATCACTTAGCATCACGTGATAGTACCATCTGTTTGCCCTAAATAAATATATCATGAACAGGTAATTGCCGGCACAGTCTGGCATGAACAGACCACGTTACATGAAGGGTTTCATTAAATTTAACGACACCACTAACCCGCCATGAACACACGTTTATTTTCGTTACATAACTGGATGAGAAAGGTACAGATAAACATAACAGTAAATTAAATTTTCTCGCAAATGTATAAATCTTCGATCAAAATATGAACATATTCTCTGCGGCACCTCACAAGCTGGCGGCGCCGACGTAATCAAATTAACCAAATAACGCAACTTAAACAAAACAATACGCGTGCAAAAAATGAGGTCGCGATACGTATCTGTATGTCAATTATACCTCATAATTTACGCATATGAAAATTTAAGTGGGGTGGGGGTGGGGATTTGTTTCTAAGTTTGGCTGCTCAGTCTGCCAAGTCAACCTGGTCTTAGTATTAAATTACGATATCAGAGCGTCTCCAGGCAGATAATAAAGTAACCCCAAAGTTGGATTCTGGCCATATCTCTAACAGCCAGAACAAAACAGTGAGAAAGGGGAACCATATTAACAATTGTATAGAAACATTGAGAACATAAGAATATGTAACATACGAAGTCATTGGGGTATCTGGATAAAGGAAGGAGAACTATCTCCCGTACCACTACAGAACTGTTGCCCTGATTAGTCATGCCAGTCAAAGTCTGTTAAAAATCATAATGGGTAGACTTCGAAAGAAAATAGAAGAAGAAGTCAATATGGTCCAAGCTGGTTTCAGGCAAGGAAGAGGATCAAGAGATCATATATTCAATATAAGATTAATAATAGAGAGGTACAAAGAATTTAATGTCAATCTGTATTTATCTTTTAGACTATTCAAAAGACATTTGATTGTGTACAACACCAGAAACTTTGGGAAATAATGGAAAAAATGGGATTTCCAACACATCTGATACAATTAACATCACTGCTGTATCTAGACCAACAAGCAGCAGTAAGAATAAATGGTGAAACAACAACTTGGTCTGACATAAAACAAGGGGTCTGTCAGGGGTGCATATTGTCGTCTTACTTATTTAACTTGTATACTGAAAATATAATGAGGAATGTTAGAGAAGATGTAGACAAAGAATATCACGATGCCATAACAATTGGAGGTTATCAAATATCACAGATTAGATATACTGATGACATAGTATTACTGTCCACAATACAAAAAAGGAATAGAAAAACTTATTATGTCAGTCCGTAAGAATAGTGAAGAGCAAAACCTCAATCTTAATGCGAGGAAAACTAAATTGATGACAACTGACAAAACAAACAAGGCAGCTGAAATATATATCAATGAGGAAAAACTGAAAGAAGTGGAGTTTTGAATATCTTGGATCACTGCTAACTAATAATGGAGATACAATGAGGGAAATAAAAAAGAGGACATCTATCGCTCTTCAGAAAGTAAAACAACTAAAGAGTCTGTGGAGAGGAACAGACAAAACTACAAAAATAAGATTTTTAAGAGCATACATCTTTCCCATCTCAACATATGCCTGTGAGACCTGGACACTTAACAAAACATCTGAGAAACACATAAATGGCTTTGAAAATAAATGGTACAGAAGAGTTCTTCAAATATCATGGACACGAAAAAGAACACATATATCCATACTACGAGAACTTAATATTGAAGAAGGCTGGCTAGTAAAGAGTATTAAAGAGAGAAAACTTAAATATTTTGGACACATTAAACGTCATGATAATTTAGAGAAGACTGTCTTGGAAGGGTACATAATGGGAAAAAGAAAGAGAGGAAGACCAAGGCGAAGATGGCTGCAAGACGTTGTTGATGATCTGCAAATGGATGCATCAGCAGCAGGTCATCTTGCTCACAACCGAGAGGCCTACAGGAGTGCTGTTAGGGAGGCAAAGTTCCGCAAGTGACAACCAGACTGACACCGCAGTGATTACTACAGCGGAACTTTCACTGACTAGGGCAAAACTTTCAGTGACTATAGAAAGTTATTCAGCAGCTAGAGCAGGACATTCAATAGCTAGAACAAGACATTCACTGACTAGAGCAGGACATTCTGTAATTAGAGCTCAACATTCGCTGAATAGTGCAGGACATTCATTGACTAGAGCAAGACATTCACTGACCAGAGCAGGACATTGTGACTAGACAGCTACACTCACTGGCTACAGAGTCACAATGAGCGACCAAATAACGACAGCCTGTGATCAGATAACGACAGCCTGTGACAAGACAACGACAGCCTGTGACCAGACAACGACAGCCTGTGACAAGACAACGACAGCCTGTGACCAGACAAAAGGCAGCCTGTGACAAGACAACGACAGCCTGTGACCAGACAAAAGGCAGCCTGTGACCAGACAACGACAGCCTGTGACCAGACAACGACAGCCTGTGACCAGACAACGACAGCCTGTGACCAGACAACGACAGCCTGTGACTAGATAACGACAGCCTGTGACTAGATAACCACAGCCTGTGACTAGATAACGACAGCCTGTGACTAGACAACGACAGCCTGTGACTAGACAACGACAGCCTGTGACTAGATAACCACACAGTCAGGAAATGAGGAAGGCCTGGAGACCGACAACAAAATAAGAAGCACATCTGCCGCTAGTTTCTCTCGCAACTTCCCCCCATGGCTCTGCTAGTTTATGTTTTCTTACACGCAAATAGCACACACATTTTCATACATATTTTAGCATTATTTTCACATATACTTTCAAGCGCCATTGAAGACACGAATTTCTGTGTGTGTAAACATGTGCGCGACATTTGCCTGCTATTTGATGCATTTCCAAGCACGGCGGCCCTCTCAAGACTCTGTTAGCTTAAGAGCGAATAAACAGGTGCAGGCACAGAGAACCCAACTGATCTATCCTTCCCCCTCTATGCACGTCACCGCAGCTCACTTTAGCTTTAGCTTTATTAACGTGAGTCTCACCTCATAGCTGCTTCACTTCGGCTGGAAGCTTGACAGAGGTGTTTCCCAGCCATCTATTCCGGGAGGATATTTTTTCTGTGATGGCGCTGGAGATATCGTTACCGTCCACAACAATATAACCAGCAGGTCACGGTTACGATACTGTCATAACAAATGTACGGAAGGTGTAGTAGCCCTGGGAGGGATCGGGCATGAATGATGTCGAATACGTTTTTAATGACTTCCTATGTTCGTCAAACGCCTGGGTTGGGGTGGGGTGGGGTGGGGGTGGGGGTGGGGGTGGGGGACTTCTTCCAGGAGTGTAGAATAAATGAGGAATGAATATTAGAAAACTCGCAGACAGACAGAAAGAAAGAAAGAAAGAAAAGAAAGAAAGAAAGAAAGAAAGACAGAAGTGGGTAAATGGTGAGACAGGATTACATGAAAGATTGGACGATGGAAGACACCAGTAAATGTGGTTTAGGGGAGGGAGGAACTCACTACCAAAAATAGCACTAAGATGGACACCACAGGGGAACAGAAGTAAGGGTAGACCAAAAGAGACATGGAGAAGAACAACAGAGAGGATGTTGAGCAATAGAGGGCTCACCTGGGCAAGAGCTGAAAAAAAGGCGAAGGACAGGCATTTGTGGAAAACCCTTGCGGAAGCCCCATGTGCCCTGGGCACTTAAGGTTCAGAGAGAGAGAGAGGGGGGAGGGAGGAGGGGGACATCTGATGAGAGAAGACACCATCAAGAAGAAGAGAACCCCAGCTCCACCCAGCTCCATCCAGCTCCATCCAGCTCCACCCAGCTAAGGGTTCTAGCCGACAATGTCGTGACGATCTTCAGACACAAACAGAACAGAATCCTCAGTCGTCAGCGGGAACTTTCCTTCCTTCTTGAAGCTACTACCGAAAGATTCTTTCCGAAGAAATGAAGAAGCTAGTAGAACAATACAAGAAATGCATCGACCAGTAGGGGGGGGGCTTTGTGGAGAAATAATATAACTGTCATATCTACGTATTTGCTAACATTTACTAGTATCAAAGGATACGCGTCTTCACTTTCTTTTTATTCTCCCTCGTAAGCCAGGAAAGCCTCACATAAAAGATCTTACAAGTTAACCTTTGAAACATCACGTGACAAGATCAACAGGCTCTTTGGGTGAGCGAGTAACACAAAGAAGACCTTCGTATCACACATAACAAAGACCTTCATCTCACGCATAATAAAGACCTTTATCTCACACATAATAAAGACTTTTATCTCACACATAATAAAGACATTTATCTCACACATAAAAAAGACCTTCATCTCACGCATAATAAAGATCTTCATCTCACACATAATAAAGACATTTATCTCACACATAACAAAGACCTTCATCTCACACATAATAAAGATCTTCATCTCACACATAATAAAGGCATTTATCTCACACATAACAAAGACCTTCATCTCACGCATAATAAAGATCTTCATCTCACACATAGTAAAGGCCACACTTCTACTGCTAGTGGCAGTCTAAGCCTCCATGCAAGCCACAGCCTCGGTTACCCTTTTGTTGTTATTAAATGTCTTCACCATTTTAGACATTTTTCTACTTCGACTCTTTTCTGCTGCCAAAGCTCCACCCTGCTTGTATCCAGCATTTATTTCCCCTTCATCGTATCACGATGGGCCATATCTCTGTATTATCATTACATCTCTTATTATGCCTGACCTCCATTTCTGCCCTTTCTCTTCTCTTATTTTACCAGTTTGGGCAGGCACGGATAGAGGGGAGATAAAGACTGTAGATGATGGCAGGCGCGGATAGAGGGGAGATAAAGACTGTAGATGATGGCAGGCGCGGATAGAGGGGAGATAAAGACTGTAGATGATGGCAGGCGCGGATAGAGGGGAGATAAAGACTGTAGATGATGGCAGGCACGGATAGAGGGGAGATAAAGACTGTAGATGATGGCAGGCACGGATAGAGGGGAGATAAAGACTGTAGATGATGGCAGGCACGGATAGAGGGGAGATAAAGACTGTAGATGATGGCACGCGCACTTATTGATCACTAGCGGTTAGAGACCAGTTTGATAAGATCCATAAAAAAGGTTACAATCTACCCCCAAATTTGTGGCGGTTTTAATCCACAGAAACCGAGGCCATTCAGCAAATATATTTGTACATCACAGTTTATATGTCATGGTATTTTCTGCTCCAAATGTCAGTTTTATCTTGCCTATTCATTTTCTTTTATTATCGTCACAGAAGACAGAAAGAGCTTCACTTCACAAGTAAAATTCATGAACAGTCAAAGAGGAAAGCTATAACTTCGGAGTCTGATGCAGGAGTTATGAAAGTAAGAAACAAAATAACATACACGCAGTCGCATATACATATACGTTTTTAAAATCGAGCTATGCTTTATGGCGGACCCTGTATATCCTTACAAACTCGCACAAGCAATACAAGCACATGTCAGCTTACTTTCAAGACACCATTCTTTAAATTTTGTATCAAATGTTATCTCACGTCACCCAAATGTCAGATGTCAGAATGATACATGGATAAGTTCTTACATCCAACCCAAAAGTTCACAAGTGAACATTAAAACGCTATAATTTCGCTACAAGTTTTAAATAATAAACAAAATTTCGCTCCACCTTCTGCGTGTTATAGGATTCCACTTGAAATTATATATATATATATATATATATATATATAAGGAAACTCTCCACTGTAGAGAGCGGAACAACAACACAACTCCTTCAGATCATCAGAGGAAGTACCCCCCCCCCTCAGACAAGTGTTTCGGCCCTTTAAACTCCTGACACTCTAAGGGGGGTGGGCCCCTCTGGGTCATGACTCCCAGAGGTCTTGTGAGTTGTTGCTTTTTTTTTCCTGGTCTTGGGATTGAACCCATGATCTTCCAGTTGCCACTGCATTTTTGAAGTGCGTCTTTAGCAATTTAGCTATGGAGGACTGGTATTGGTTGTAGCAAATGAAATTACTTATGTTCCCAATGCTTGTTTCGCATACTCCACAGCCAGCATGAGGCCTTTTCTGCTGTTTCTGAAAAGCTTCTCAATGCCCTTGCTCTTGCTTGTCCCTTTATGCCCAGTTGCTTACATAGGCCATATGCTGATGTTGCTACGAATCCTCTTGCTCCCACTTCTACAGCTATCACTTTTGCCCTGATTCCTGCCCCCTGCCTTAGTTGCTTGACCAGGTCATTGTACTTCTCCAGTTTGAATAAATAATATTTAATAATAATAATGGTTGTGATTGTGATTGTGCCTGTGATTTTTGTGTACAGAAGAAAAAGTACCAGTCATTTCCAAGCTACCAGACAAGTGGTTTTATTTTTGTGTAGAAGGTTGATATCTGGTCTTTTTTTTGTGTGTTTTCTTTATTTGTTTTCTTTTATCTTTCTTTTTATCAATATTTCCACGGAACGTCTTGACGTCTTCTTCTTCTTCTTCTGAAATAATAATAATATTAATAATAATCCATTTAAATGTAAAAGTGAATTTGTCATTTTTCTGAGAGTTAAGAAATCTGACAATGTCATGGTGACATGTTAGAAGTGGCAGGTACCAATGGCGCATGAAAATAATCAATCAGACAATCAGTGAGAAACTAAATCAGACAATCAGTGAGAAACTAAATCAGACAATCAGTGAGAAACTAAATCAGACAATCAGTGAGAAACTAAATCAGACAATCAGTGAGAAACTAAATCAGACATCAGTGAGAAACTAAATCAGACAATCAGTGAGAAACTAAATCAGACAATCAGTGAGAAACTAAATCAGACAATCAGTGAGAAACTAAATCAGACAATCAGTGAGAAACTAAATCAGACAATCAGTGAGAAACTAAATCAGACAATCAGTGAGAAACTAAATCAGACAATCAGTGAGAAACTAAATCAGACAATCAGTGAGAAACTAAATCAGACAATCAGTGAGAAACTCAATCAGACAATCAGTCAGAAACTTAATCAGACAATCAGTCAGAAACTCAATCAGACAATCAGTCAGACACTCAGACAATCAATCAGAAAGTATCAGCAGAAAAGTTTAGCATCCACAAGAGCAGCCTGGAACAGATTAAACAGATGATTAAAGAAAAGAGAAAATCAGAAATATGGGTGGATACATACAGAAAACAGATCACAAAAAACACATACAGAAAACAGATCACAGAAAACACATACAAAAAACAGATCACAGAAAACGCATACAGAAAATACATACAGAAGACACATACAGAAAACAGATCACAGAAAACATGCAGAAAATACATACAGAAGACACATACAGAAAACACAAATTTGGAGTGGCGAAATGTGGAAAGCCATCTTCGAGGAGAGAGAGAGAAAGAAGGAAGGGGGAATGAAGAGAGAGAGAGAGAAATAGATGGGAAGAGAGAGAGGAATGAGGGAGGAAGGAAGAGGCGAGAGAGAGTTAGAGGGAAGGGGGAGAAAGACTCAGTGATCTGGAGAAAAACTAAATACCAAGATTTTAACAAAAAATTAAGAATGTTGAGAAAGAATTTAAATATTTTCACAGCCAAGACAGGAGACAATGGAAAAAATATCCTTACACCCAAGACAAGAATTTAAATATCCTCACAGGCAGGACAGGAGAGAGTGGAGAAAATATCCTCACAGACAGGACAGAAGAGAGTGGAGAAAATATCCTCACAGACAGGACAGAAGAGAGTGGAGAAAATATCCTCACAGACAGGATAGGAGAGAGTGGAGAAAATATCCTCACAAGCAGGACAGAAGAGAGTGGAGAAAATATCCTCACAAGCAGGACAGAAGAGAGTGGAGAAAATATCCTCACAGGCAGGACAGAAGAGAGTGGAGAAAATATCCTCACAGACAGGACAGAAGAGAGTGGAGAAAATATCCTCACAGACAGGACAGAAGAGAGTGGAGAAAATATCCTCACAGACAGGATAGGAGAGAGTGGAGAAAAATCCTCACAGACAGGACAGAAGAGAGTGGAGAAAATATCCTCACAGGCAGGACAGGAGAGAGTGGAGAAAATATCCTCACAGACAGGACAGAAGAGAGTGGAGAAAATATCCTCACAGACAGGACAGAAGAGAGTGGAGAAAATATCCTCACAGACAGGATAGGAGAGAGTGGAGAAAATATCCTCACAAGCAGGACAGAAGAGAGTGGAGAAAATATCCTCACAAGCAGGACAGAAGAGAGTGGAGAAAATATCCTCACAGGCAGGACAGAAGAGAGTGGAGAAAATATCCTCACAGACAGGACAGAAGAGAGTGGAGAAAATATCCTCACAGACAGGACAGAAGAGAGTGGAGAAAATATCCTCACAGACAGGATAGGAGAGAGTGGAGAAAAATCCTCACAGACAGGACAGAAGAGAGTGGAGAAAATATCCTCACAGACAGGACAGAAGAGAGTGGAGAAAATATCCTCACAGACAGGATAGGAGAGAGTGGAGAAAATATCCTCACAGACAGGACAGAAGAGAGTGGAGAAAATATCCTCACAGGCAGGATAGGAGAGAGTGGAGAAAATATCCTCACAAGCAGGACAGGAGAGAGTGGAGAAAATATCCTCACAAGCAGGACAGAAGAGAGTGGAGAAAATATCCTCACAGGCAGGACAGGAGAGAGTGGAGAAAATATCCTCACAAGCAGGACAGAAGAGAGTGGAGAAAATATCCTCACAGACAGGATAGGAGAGAGTGGAGAAAATATCCTCACAGACAGGACAGAAGAGAGTGGAGAAAATATCCTCACAGACAGGACAGGAGAGAGTGGAGGAAATATCCTCACAGACAGGACAGAAGAGAGTGGAGAAAATATCCTCACAGGCAGGATAGGAGAGAGTGGAGGAAATATCCTCACAGGCAGGACAGGAGAGAGTGGAGAAAATATCCTCACAGGCAGGACAGAAGAGAGTGGAGGAAATATCCTCACAGGCAGGACAGAAGAGAGTGGAGAAAATATCCTCACAGGCAGGATAGGAGAGAGTGGAGGAAATATCCTCACAGGCAGGACAGGAGAGAGTGGAGGAAATATCCTCACAGGCAGGATGGGAGAGAGTGGAGGAAATATCCTCACAAGCAGGACAGAAGAGAGTGGAGGAGAAAACTGGTCACTGTTTCTTGCAAGGACATGATAAAAACTCGAGAAGAAAATACGCACTTTTATATGATGTATGTTGTATGTTGCATTTTGCATGTTGTATGCTGTATGGTATATGTTGTATGATGTATGTTGTATATTTATGTTGTATTTTGTATGCTGTATTTTGTATGTTGTATGGTGTATGGAGTATGCTGTATGGTGTATGTTGTTGCATGTGTCATAAAACATCAAAACAAAGTGCATATGGAACTTTGGTTAAATTTCTGCTGCCATAACAAAATTTTCATTGGTATCTGAGCTATTTTTTTTTCGAAATTGTTCTTTATGTTGTGTACAGGCAGGTGTACTTCACACTACATACTCTTGGCAATGCCCTCCTTAATACCACATATATATCCTTTTATCACACACATATACACACAGATGAATTCCATCTGTATACACAGACATATTCTTTACACGTTCAATACACAGAGAGATGAATTCCACCTGTGTATGCACATATATTCTTTACACGTACATACATGCTTTTTTCCTCAACAAGTAAATACTATTGCGAGTTTCATAACATAAACATACACACTGAAACATAAACATACATACAGAAACACAAACATACACAGAGGAACACAAACACACACAAGGAAACATAAACACACGGAAGCATAAAAATAAACACAAAAACACAAATACACACACAGAAACACAAATATACACATGGAAATGCAAACATACACATGGAAATGCAAACATACGCATGGAAACATAAATACACACAGAAACACGAACATACACACGGAAACACATAGCAAACAATATAAATATGTCTTGAAATACAATCCACACCAGTGAGACATTTGTTTAACTCTAAGGGACAAAATGAAGCTGTTTGTAAGTGAAGAAAGTACACACGGGCTGGTAGTTCCAAGAAACATTCGTAAACAGCGACAGATTTCTCAGCGTAGCACACATAAACGGTGACAGATTTCTCAGCATAGCACACGTAAACAGTGACAGATTTCTCAGCATAGCACACATAAACAGTGACAGATTTCTCAGTATAGCACACGTAAATAGTGACAGATTTCTCAGCATAGCACACATAAACAATGCTGAGAAAGAAATATTCCCATGAGATGCCAGTTATTTGTAAAAAAAAATTGAGACAGGAAAGACGGAAGGTGTTTCTCCCCTAAGTCGGTCAACTTTTCGACAAATCTCCACATCTGGAAAGTTCCGTTTAAAGTTCAAAATAATTAGCCGACTAATGCACTTCACTCAATGAGATGGGGCTAGAGAGAGCCAGGGAAACTTAAAGACAGGACGGTAGTGAAGCAAGAAAATCAATAGCACATTATCTGCAGGAATACTTGCTGATCTCTCGAATTAAACTAGATAGCACAAAGATGGTAGGCCTGACACGATAGCACAAAGATGATAGGCCTGACAAGATAGCACAAAGATGATAGGCCTGACAAGATAACACAAAGATGGTAGGCATGACAAGATAGCACAAAGATAGGTGGCCTAACATACGTTTTCTCCTTGTAGCACGAGGGCCTGACGAGGGTTCCTTCACCCTCACACCTGCGAGGATATGTAACAGTCACCCTAACACCTGCGAGGATATGTGATATTCACCCTAACACCTGCGAGGATATGTGATAGTCACCCTAACACCTGCGAGGATATGTGATATTCACCCTAACACCTGCGAGGATATGTGATAGTCACCCTAACACCTGCGAGGATATGTGATATTCACCCTAACACCTGCGAGGATATGTGATATTCACCCTAACTCTTGCGAGGATATGTGATAGTCACCCTAACTCTTGCGAGGATATGTGATATTCACCCTAACACCTGCAAGGATATGTGATATTCACCCTAACTCTTGCGAGGATATGTGATATTCACCCTAACTCTTGCGAGGATATGTGATATTCACCCTAACACCTGCAAGGATATGTGATAGTCACCCTAACACCTGCGAGGATATGTGATATTCACCCTAACACCTGCGAGGATATGTGATAGTCACCCTAACACCTGCGAGATATGTGATATTCACCCTAACATCTGCGAGGATATGTGATATCTCGGCTGAGAGTCGTGCCAAAAGGTCACGTGAAGAAGGAAGATAACACAGATAAATAAATGTTTTAAAGGTGACCATGAACGAATAATAATAATAATAATAATAATAAAGCGAGACACGAATGACGAGATGAAAAAAGAGGAGTGGTTAAAGAGGACAAATAAGAAAAAGAAAAATTTAAACAACAATAATGAAAATAATAAGAAAGTATAGGAAAACTGAGAAATAAACAGGCTTAAATATCACCGTAACACCGTAAGACTCTCACCAGCGTGTCAGCCGGACATAATACTCTGACATACACGGCGAAGCTAGCACACAAGTCATCACAGAAGTGTCTGCCGCGTGTCTGCCGGACATAATACTCTGACATCACAGAAGTGCCAGCAGCTTGTCTGCCGGACATAATACTCTGACATCACAGAAGTGTCAGCAGCGTGTCTGCCGGACATAATACTCTGACATCACAGAAGTGTCAGCAGCGTGTCTGCCGGACATAATACTCCGACATCACAGAAGTGTCAGCTTGTCTTTGATGACAGTGTCCCACGTTTGTAAGACAATTTTCTGCACTAAAAGATAACATCCAATATCCCTGAATTTTATCACGTAAAACACAAAACTAAACATAACAATACATAATTTTGAATTGTTATCTCCACAACCAAACTCATCCCGTGTTATATTGTCCCCTTTTTCTGAGCAGAAAAGCTTCAAGAACGTTCCTTGGACCATGACAGACTTATCTTTTATCTTATTTTCTCTTTGGTGTTCACAAGAAATAAATAATTAACAAGTAATCTTGCTTACAACTGAGAGGCCTACAGGAGAACTGTTAGGAAGGCAAAGTTCCGCAAGGGACATGCAAATGACTGACTGATTGACTGACTCACAAGTAGTCAAGTTTGTTTTCTTTCCTCCTTAAGTGAGATCTTGACGGAGAAAGTTAATACGTTTCTTATCTTCACTGTAGAACTCTCCATACAAGATACACACTACTACCGAACTCTCCATACAAGACACACACTATTATAGAACTCTCCACACAAGACACACACTACTATAGAACTCTCCACACAAGACACACACTACTACAGAGCTCTCCATACAATATACACACTACTGTAGAACTCTCCACACAAGACACACACTATTATAGAACTCTCCACACAAGACACACACTACTATAGAACTCTCTACACAAGACATACACTACTATAGAATTCTCCACACAAGACACACACTACTATAGAACTCTCCACACAAGACACACACTATTATAGAACTCTCCACACAAGGTACACACTATTATAGAACTCTCCACACAAGACACACACTACTATAGAATTCTCCACACAAGACACACACTACTATAGAACTCTCCACACAAGACACACACTATTATAGAACTCTCCACACAAGGTACACACTATTATAGAACTCTCCACACAAGACACACACTATTATAGAACTCTCCACACAAGACACACACTATTATAGAACTCTCCACACAAGATACACACTATTATAGAACTCTCCACACAAGGTACACACTATTATAGAACTCTCCACACAAGACACACACTACTATAGAACTCTCCACACAAGACACACACTACTATAGAACTCTCCACACAAGACACACACTATTATAGAACTCTCCACACAAGACACACACTATTATAGAACTCTCCATACAAGATACACACTACTATAGAACTCTCCACACAAGACACACACTACTACAGAACTCTCCATAGAATGAAGGCTACTGCAGAATTCCAGACAGAGAAACTACTGGAGACTGCGGTAAACCATTGTTTGCTCTCTTAGTTTACAGACTAGTTTTCTGTCTGAACTGGGAAAACCTTCCACTCTGTCACCGAGAAACTTAGACAAACTTGTCCACATCGTACAGCGGAACATTGACAAAGTCTTTTGGGGGAGAGAATAGTTTTGTCTATGTCAAGTCTGTGACTGATGACATTTCCGAGCTTTAGTGTGGAAACAAGTACATTTGTCTGGGGTTTAAAGGTTATTTGATATTCGCCATTACAAATCGAAACATTGAAGCGGAGAGTAAGCCAAATCTGATAGCTGTCTTCTGTCTTAATCACAGAGGCCATGGAGCCCGGCTGTACCAAATTTCTGACACCTGAGAGACCAAGTGTAACATTAAAAGTGAAAGGATTGGCCTACAACTGTCTCCGTACTTTTAGCTGTAAGACGCGTGTGAAGCTTCCTGCAGGGGAAGTAAACAAAAGATGAAACTATGGAGCACATACAGGGAGAAGATAACTCTTCAGTCCGACACTCTAATCATAGCCCTCGATGTGGTACTGGGGTAATTGAAATCTCGAGTTTCGCGTCGCTCTAGGAGGGTTCCCTCTAATAGGCGTTGACTTACATGTCCTCTTCTGTTGCAGATATCAAACGCAGCCGCCATTTTAAATGAGAGGAAATCTTGCTCTGTTCTGGCTGTGTGTGTATTGTGGGGGGGGGGGGGGGGTGGGTTAGGGAAGAAGGGGAATATAAGGGGATGAGAAATTAAGAATAGAAAAGGTCGAGGGAGAGAGAGAGGGGGAGAGAGACAGAGAGGGAGAGAGAGAGGACGAGAGAGAGAGAGGAAGAGAGAGAGGGAGAGAGAGGGAGAGAGAGAGGGAGAGAGAGAGGGAGGGAGAGAGAGGGAGAGAGAGAGAGAGAGAGGGAGACGAATAGATGTAGTTTAAAATTTGTTTTGTTCCATCCAGACAGCCCAGGAAGAGCTTTATTTATGTTTTTTTTTTGTTTTTTTTTCATTGAAAGAAGGAATTTAAAAAACACTTTAGTTCCTTTTTTTTTGTTCCTATAAAGCCCATGGTTTGGCAAAAATATCAGGATCAGAACTTAACGACAAAGAAACGAAACGAAACTTTGCTTTTATGTCCGGAAAATAAAGAAAACAGTGGGATAAACATTAAGGAGGGGGATGGGATATCCAGAGCAAATATTGGGGGGGGGGGGATAGAAATAGGAACTGTAATGTGCAAAGTAAACATTAGGGAGGGGCAGGTGGGGTGGAGAAAGGAGTAAATACATAATCAGAAAACGAAGCGAAATGAAGTCAAGATTTCAGTGAGAGTATCTTAAATGTTTGCAACAAACGAAAGTTGAATATCAAAACTCTATCTATGCGGGGTTTTTTTAGGTTTCTTTCGAAAATATTTTCCTGTTTTAACTTTCGTGCATGCCCCCTGTAACCTTCCTGTTCTCCATCATCAAGACAGACTTCTATCAGTTGATATCATCAAGATACAGACTTCTATCAGTTGATATCATCAAGATACAGACCTCTCTCACTTGATGTTATCAAGGATCATCTCATGAAATAATTTATTTACCTGCCATTAACAAAAAATCTTCACAATTTTTCCTGTTATAATTTACTCTTAAAGCAAGAGTTCTCAAAATTCTAAAAGCCGTGGATCCCGTCTGAGAGTCGAGTGAAATAGTTGAGACATTAATACTCAAGAAAGTGCTAGTTTCACCTGGAACTTTGCAACAGCAGAACATTTTTCCATTCAAAGACCCTCACCCACAATCTTGGTCTCCCCACCCTCACACAGGACTATACGCCCCAAGTTAAGAACCCTTGGTATATTATAGCTATATCTTCACATATTCATAGTGCGAAAACTATGAAACTACATACTCATGATATCAAAACGAAACTTTTATACATTCATGGTGTTAAAACTTTATAGTTACTTATTCATGATGTTAAAACTAAAACTTTGTGGTTACTTATTTAAGGTGTTAAAACGTATATGTTAACATATTCATGATCTTTGATAGATATATTGATATGTTTATTAGCCGTAAAAATAAATGTTTACAATATTCATGATTATGAAACTATATGCTTCAAGTTCTCACAGTTCTGAAAGTTTATGCTAGCATGCATGGCTCTACAAGGCATATCTCTCTCACACTAATGAAGGGCAGAATGTAAGACGGGCTTGCGTGCCCAATTCTTTACCCTTTAAAAATAAAGATCATTCATTCATTCATTTATAAATTTATTCATTCATTCGTTCTCTGTGTATGTTTATGTGTTATTATAACAGCTTATATCGAGTCTTATAACGTATAAAAAAAATATCCAGAACGTTTATGCTCAGCTATAACTTTACAAATGCAAATATCCTCTTTTGTATCATCTCTTCTCTTGTATCATCTCCTCTCTTATATCATCTCTTCTACGATACGGACAAAAACTGAACCTGTTCTGTGCTCTCTCATGACTTTATATTTTGGTAAAGTTGTGTCCCCTTAAATCTTGGACGCTTCGAACAGCAAAAAGTTTCAGATGAAAGGAATTTGTGGCTTAAATATGCAATCTTCTGCGCCCAAACAAGGGGGGGGGGGGGGGGGGTGTGGAACGCTGCCATGTTGTGAGAATGTTTTCTTGCTTTTTTTTTCTTTCTTTTTTGATGTAAATAGTTTTTATAGAGAAAGCCATGACACAAACATGGCGTAAGCTTGTCTAGATCTTGGCAGACGGAGATTATATAACGGTTCAGTGAACAACCTGATGTACCCGAACATTTTCATTATCTGTTTCTTTGTTCTCGCTGTTTGTTGTCCTTATGTGTTCGTGTGATTGTTCTTATAGTTTGTTGTTATGATGCGTTCGTGTGCGTATTATGATGTGTACATATGTTTCTTGTTATAGCTTTCTCATGTGTTGTTGTTAATGTCTGTTCACGTGTATGTTGTTGTTATTTGTTCGTTATTATTATTTGTTAACATGACAGTTCTTAACGTTTGCTCATGTGTTTCCTATGTTTTACGTCTGATCTTTGTGTGTTCACGTGTTTGTTAGCATCATTTGTTTGTACGTCTGTTGTTATTTATTGCTCAGGCATGTCCTGCTGCTGTCTCTGCATGCACTTTTGATATTACTATCAAAGATACGACGACAACAACAATGACAACAGCAATAACAACAACAATAATAATAATAACAATAATAATAACATTGATAATCCATTCTTACTGCTTCATTGAGGAGTTTTTCCCCATCTTTTGAACGTTCTAACTATCAACACTTATCACTGTGATATCACCACTTATCACTGTGATATCACCACTTATCACTGTGATATCACCACTTATCACTGTGATATCACCACTTATCACTGTGATATCACCACTTATCACTGTGATATCACGTTCTCTTGCGAAAAGAAGGCAAACAAAAATCAGCAAACAGGCCAGAGTTTCGGTGAAGAGGTACACAAAAACTCACAGAGAAGAGGGAAATATTGTTAGTACTCACTCGTATTTGCTGCCGCTAGTCGCAGGACTAAGAAACTCAATATCCAGTAAACAAATTCTTTGTGCGGCTCCATAGCACTTGGGTGTGGGCTCCTTAGGCTAGTGTTCAATGCTTAGAGGAGGAGAAAATCCGTACACACATGGAAGCTACGGAGCAGTTGGAAATCTTGCGGCACGGATGCAGCTTCGCTGACTGAGAGCTCCAAGGTAAACAAATGTGAAGCCTTGCCAACTTTAGTTAAGACAAATCCACAGAACTTTGAATCAAGACTGAGTGACAATCATGACGGCTTGTCACACTGTTCAGTCTGAGCTGGGAAACATAACTGTTTGTCATACTGTCATTTTCAGTATTTGTCAGTGTGATATGTTACTTTATTGTCACAATTTATCGCCACCTGTTGGAATGAAAATGTTTGAATTGAAAACACTAATTTATGTATTTCATCATCATCATCATCATCATCATCATCATCATCATCATCATGTGTCTTATCTCTGTGGAAGGTTGGTTACAATGATCATTCACTGCATAATAAAAATTTACAAGTACATTAAATGTGTCCAATTCGTTACGAAAAAAAAGAGTCATTCTTAACTTTTTGCGGCCTGCTGATTTAACCACAGCTGATGTAGAATTTTTAATCTGCTTTAAATATTAAGTCACTCTCAGAGTCAGGACCTTTTCTGTCACGTGACCAGAACTATTTCAGTTCAACATAATTTAGTCTGGTAAAAGTTTAAGCGGAGACAATGAAAATTTTGGACTCTCATAACGGAACTAATTAATATGTTCACGATGTAAAAAAAAGACTCTTATAACTGTCCCAGACAGAAAATAACGTTCTCCAGGACAGTCTGTGTTGTACTTCAACTATCAACTTCTAAAACACCCTTATAATATTCTGTAACGGCAATCTCAACTTCTAATGTAAGGTAAAGTAAAATTCCATTAAAATGCCATTAAGACATATTTGGGAATACGGTGTTAGGCCCGTATTTTCCATGACCTTCGGCATATGAAAGTATGATGTGGTCAGTATCACGCCTGGCCGCTTTTCTATGGTACCCATTTTTATAGGCTGGGTGAACCCCGGTGCCTTTTTGGTGTGTACTAAAAAAAATCCCACTGCTGGAACCAAGCGCCTAACCACTCAGCTAACCAGGCCGCCTTCTAATGTGGCTTAAATAATCTGTAAGGGCAATCATAACTTCTAATCGGTCTAGATCAATGGTCTCCAATCTTGTTTAATATCCAAAGACCTTCTTCTTCTTCTTCTTCAGCGATCCATGGTTCTAGCTTCAGATATCTATCGTTCTAGCGTCACATATCCATGGTTTTAACCTCAGACATTTATGGTTCTAGCCTGAGACATATATGGTTCTAGCCTCAGACATTCATGGTTCTAGCCTCAGACATTTATGGTTCTAGTCTCAGACATACATGGCTCTAGCCCCAGACATCTATGATCTTAAGCTTCAGACATCTATGGTTCTAGCCTCGGACATCTATGGTTCTAGCCTCAGACATCTATGGTTCTAGCCTCAGACATATATGGTTCTAGCCTCAGACATCTATGGTTCTAGCCTCAGACATCTATGGTTCTAGCCTCAGACATCCATGGTTCTAGCCTCAGACATCTATGGTCTTAAGCTTCAGACATCCATGATTCTAGCCTCAGACATTTATGGTTCTAGCCTCAGACATCCATGGTTCTAGCCCCAGACATCCATGGTTCTAGCCTCTGACATCCATGGTTCTAGCCTCTGACATCCATGGTTCTAGCCCCAGACATCCATGGTTCTAGCCTCTGACATCCATGGTTCTATTTTTTACTGTCCTGATAAACTGTTCCGTCTAACTGGCGTCATGTTTAGGAAACTAGACTTCGTCCTCCAGTGTAGCTCCAGGGCCGGTTTTGAGCGTCCTGGTAGAGAGGGCAGACCTGCAGGACGTGCTGCGGAGTCCGAATACCTGTCTGGCAGGTGCACCCAGGCGTATGTGAGGCGATACAGGTGTGCTCGCAGGCGGCATTGTCCTGTGCGTGCTCTGAAGATGATGGTTTGTTATTGACGTGAAATTGGGGTACCTGGTCGCCGGGTGGTGGGTTGTGCTGGCCAGTCCACAGCTTCTTGCACTGATGCGTGATTATAGTTTTGGCTTCAGTGTATGAGACAGGCTGTAGATGTGGTGGTTGCATGCTACCAGATTTTGCAAGGTCTGCCAGCTTCTTCATTTCCCACCCAGATATCCTTGCCAAGCTCATATAAGCTACGAGTCACCATCTTGTATGTACCATCTCAAGATATGAAACTTTTTCTTTATCCAATAGGTGGCGCTTGATACCACCTACAGGGCCCAGCCGCAGATCGCCTGGTGGTGCTTCTAGGACCACAGGTTGGGAAACATGTGCATAGTGCCTGGACCAGATAACCCGGAAGTGAACAAGAGGAACTTTTTTCTTCTAGTTTTGTCCAGACTGACCACTAAAATAACAGCTGCCCCCATAGACGATGAGACGCAGTGGGGCCCGGCCGTACACCCCTCCCATCCCCCTCCCCCCCCCACTAGGGAAGTTTATCAGACCAAAACATTTCAAGTCCACATGAGCAACTTTATTATAAACACACGCGCCATGTTGTCACTTAAAATAACGCAGTGCCCACATTAGGCTTATAACGTTCCAGAAAGAAATTGACAACATTCTTTTACAAAAGCAGAAAAATTACAGATCGCATTATAGACAGTTTCCTGTTTAAACAGTAAAATTAACCGAGTGATAAATTCTTATTTCTAAGTCAACAAAAGGAATCAACGAATAATGTAGTACTTACGTACTGTTCTCCTACCAAGTCAACAAAAGGAATCAACGAATAATGTAATACTTACGTACTGTTCTCTTATCGACCGAACTATGTTTATTATTAACAGTTTTATGCGCATTGTTAACACACAGTCCTATGTGTACTGTTAACAAACAGTTTTATAATGTGTCTAGCAAACAATTACACAACTGGCCCTATTTAAATAAGCCAATTTCGTGACTTGCTTGTCATGTTGACCCATTTTATAAAAAAAAAATTAGGCTTCCTAATTCTGGATATACTTACATCCACGGTTTAACAGCTGCAAGTTATTCTTGATCTAACAACCTAAAACTTACATGCAAAGTTTAACAGTTGTAAGTAATATCTGATCTAACAACCTAAAACTTACAATCCAAGGTTTAACAACTGAAAGTAATGTCTGATCACTTACATCCAAGGTTTAACAACTGAAAGTAATGTCTGATCACTTACATCCAAGGTTTAACAACTGAAAGTAATGTCTGATAACTTACATCCAAGGTTTAACACAGAAACTGTAAACACCGAATGGCGCTAAAAACGCCTTCACATTCAGACTATCTTCTCCTCACTGACTGAGGTCGCCCGCTTTTGGTCAAACCCTGTGATCACGTGATCTGAAAAACAAAGAGAGAAAGAAAAGAGATTACTGACTGTCCAATTTCATTCATTCATTTGTATGTCCCTTGCCGAACTTTGCCTCCCAAATAGCACTCCTATAGGCCTCTCGGTTGTGAGCAAGATGGTCTGCTGCTGCTACATCCATTTGCAGATCGTCAACGATGTCTTGCAGCCATCTTCGTTTTGGTTATTGTCCAATTTCCAAGTTAAAAAAAATATATATGAAGTTGGTGATGAAACTGGTCTTTGTCTCGTGATATTTCTAGCTTCTGTACACTCCTAATGTTGGCTGTCGCTATTTCAAGGCATGGACCTTTGGTCACAATCCTCCTTGGAAGATGCCATTCCTCAAACATTTACAGCCACGGCCGGACTATATCCTTGGCTATTTCTTCTTATCTTATATCTTATATCCTTCCCGTGCCGTTAGACGTCACACAGGCCTCGCAAAGTAGTTCGCCAATTTTTCCTGTCTTCGGCGAGTCTTTCAACCTCATCAAAGGATTTTATGCCTGTTAATTTGGCCTCTCTTAACAATGTCCTCTTCAGAGTTTCACGCGGTATGCCTCTTTTTCTTTGGCCTGTTGTGTTCCACTTGATAGCTTGTTTTGGGATTCTCTGATCATTTCTTCTCATCAAGTGACCAACATATGTCCATCTCCTTTTCCTGATCACCCATGAGACTGGTTACTTCACCGACGGAATTTACCATGTTCCTCCAGGACAAGTAGAGGATGAAGGATGGAATCAAATGTTTTCTGTGGTTGTTCACTAAACGACATTAATGACGAAAAGAAAAAGTCGGACTTTCATTCTGGTAAACGACAAGAAAACCTCTTCTTCTTCTCCTCCTCTGGATCGCTTAATGGCCGTTTCAGTATCTCACAGTTTGAAAAAAAAAACAGATAACAATTTTCCAAAATTTATAAATTCGCAAATCTGAATTTATAAATTCCTCGCGTGCTCCAACCTGTATATAAAGAGGTCACATACTATCTGGTGGCCAACCGACTAGCACACTCGGTCAGTCACGTGGTTGCTATCACTACGACAGCGCTATTTTACACTTCCGATATAGCCGCTGTGAATTATTAATTAATAATGTTTTTTAAAATGGCCTCAAAGTGCAAGATTAATGACGATGGGAAATCTGCCAAGTTTAAGAGAACAAATTTAATAACGATGGGAAATCTGCCACGCTTAAGAGAACAAAGTTAATAACGATGGGAAATCTGCCAAGCTTAAGAGAGCAAAGTTAATAACGATGGGAAATCTGCCACACTTAAGAGAGCAAAGTTAATAACGATGGGAAATCTGCCACGCTTAAGAGAGCAAAGTTAATAACGACGGGAAATCTGCCAAGCTTAAGAGAACAAATTTAATAACGACGGGAAATCTGCCAAGCTTAAGAGAACAAATTTAATAACGACGGGAAATCTGCCACACTTAAGAGAGCAAAATTAATGACGATGGGAAATCTGCCACGCTTAATAGAGCAAAGTTAATAACGATGGGAAATCTACTAAGCTTAAGAGAACAAAGTTAATGACGATGGGAAATCTGCCAAGCCCAAGGTAAGCTGTGAAGTGCTTGTTTCATGTTATAAAGAGAAAATAACTGATTTAGTAATGAGACGCGAAAAAATCGTATGTCGTACTTGCTCTCTCTCTCTCTCTCTCTCTCGCTCTCTCTTTATATATATATATATATATATATATATATATATATATATATATATATATGTACACAAGTATATTGTCTGTTTGATAGCCACATTGCTCTATTTTTGTTATAATTATTTTTGTTAATGAGCATAATTTAAAAACTACCTGGCATATTATGCATGTAAAAACGTTAGGACGTGCATTACACGCGGTGTGATCTTTTCTTTGATGTTGCGAGCCACGTGGTTGGGGATACAGGCGGATAACTGTCTGTTGTGTTTAGTCTTCGTTACTTGATAAGAAGAAGAAGAAGAGAAAGAAGAAGAAGAGAAAGAGGAAGAAGAATAGAAAGAAGAAGGAAAAGAAGAAGAGGAAGAAGAAGAAGAAGACGAGAAAGAAGAAGAAGAAGGAAAAGAAGAAGAGAAAGAAGAAGAAGAAGAAACAGAAGAATTAGAAGAAGAGAAAGAAGAAGAAGAAGAGAAAGAAGAAGAATAAGGAAAGAAAGAAAAAAAAAGAAGAAGAAGAAGAAAAAGAGAAGAAGAAGAGAAATAAGAAGAAAAAGAAGAAGAAAAGAAGAAGAAAAGAAGAAGAATAAAAAGATCAGAAGAAAGAAAAAGAAGAAGAAAAGCAAAGAAGAAGAAAAAAAAGAAAAGAAGAAAGAAAGAAGAAGAAGAAAGAAGAAAAAAGAAAGAAGAAGAAAGAGAAGAAAGAAGAAAGAAGAAAGAAGAAAAGAAGAAACAGAAGAATTAGAAGAAAAAAAAGAAGAAGAAGAAAAAGAAGAAGAAAAAGAAGAAGAAGAAGAAAATAAGAAGAGAAAGAAGAAGAAAAAAAAGAAGAAGAAGAAGAAAAGAAGAAGAGAAGAGAAGAAGAAAGAAGAAGAGAAAGAAAGAAGAAAAGAAAGAAGAAAAGAAGAAGAAAAAAGAAAGAAGAAGAAGAAAAAAAAGACGAAGAAAGAAGAAGAAAGAAGAAAAGAAGAAGAGAAAGAAGAGAAGAAAAGAAAAGAAGAAGAAGAGAAAGAAGAAGAAGATAAAGAAGAAGAAGAAGAGAAAGAAGAAGAAGAAGAAACAGAAGAATTAGAAGAAGAAGAAGAAGAAGAAGCAGAAGAATTAGAAAAAGAAGAAGAAGAAGAATAAGAAGAAGAGAAATAAGACGAAGAGAAAGAAGAAGAAGAAACAGAAGAAGAAGAAGAAGAAGAGGAAGAAGAAGAGAAAGAAGAAGAAGAAGAAGAAGAGAAAGAAGAAGAAAAAAAAGAAGAAGAAGAATATAAAGAAGAAAAAGAAGAAGAAGAAGAAGAGAAAGAAGAAGAAGAAAGAAAGAAAGAAGAAGAAGAAGAGAAAGAAGAAAAAGAAGAAGAAAAAGAAGAAAAGAGAAAGAAGAAGAAGAGAAAGAAGAATAAGAAGAGAAAGAAGAAGAAGAAGAAAAAGAAGAGAAAGAAGAAGAAGAAGAGAAAGAAGAAGAACAAAAAAAGAAGAAGAAGAAGAGAAAGAAGAAGAAGAAGAGAAAGAAGAAGAACAACAAAAAAGAAGAAGAAGAGAAAGAAGAAGAAGAAGAAAAAGAAGAGAAAGAAGAAGAAGAAGAAAAAAAGAAGAAGAAGAAGAGAAAGAAGAAGAAAAAGAAAAAGAAGAAGCTCTGACTCTGAATAAAGAAAAGAAGGTATAAACATAAAAGAATACAACATATTAATCATCAAAGATCAGATGACAAACCTTAACTTCTGAAATCTAGAAACAAAAAAAGCATAATGTAAGAAAACCAATATACCACAAATAATAATGTTCACTGGCTGTTATGATGATGAAAACATTAATCTACATTGGCTGTTAAGATGATGAAAATATTAATCTACATTGGCTGTTATAATGATGAAAACATTAATCTACATTGGCTGTTGAGATGATGAAAACATTAATCTGCATTGGCTGTTAAGATGATGGAAAACATTAATCTACATTGGCTGTTAAGATGATGAAAATATTAATCTACATTGGCTGTTAAGATGATGAAAACATTAATCTACATTGGCTGTTAAGATGATGAAAACATTAATCTACATTGGCTGTTAAGATGATGGAAACATTAATCTACATTGGCTGTTAAGATGATGGAAACATTAATCTACATTGGCTGTTAAGATGATGAAATACGATTCAGAAAACTATAACGCTGGATGTGAAAATGTTCGATCGAAAATTTGCTACCAATCACGTTTCTCTCTCTCTCTCTCTCTCTCTCTCTCTCTCTCTCTCTCTCTCCTTATTAGAAAAAATAACTGGAATAAGTAAGGAAGAAAGAGAACATAGCCACAGTTTCGTTTCAAAAAACAGGACTCCACGTCCGCAATTTGTCCTCATTACAAGCCCTTTAAACTTGGCTTCTATTCACGGCAGTGTTGGCCTGATTTACAACCAAGCAACTGCACCTTCATGTTATTGTAGTGCGTTGTGCGCAGAATATCGAGGACAGATTCAGCTGAATTTCAGTCCTGGTAATACGCAGTTCAAACAGACCGACTGTACCATGAGAGAGGGACACCAGTTTACGTTAACCCTGGCACTTAAACGTGCCTGTATCGCTGGTGAATCGATATAGAAAAGAGAAGGGAGGATGGATAGTTTCATGTTTGCCGTTGTTAAACAATTGTTCACGGATGATTCTGTTCATAAATACAAGCTATCTATAGGGACATTACACGTTTTGTTATGTTTGCTAAAGCTACACGTTAGCGTTGACATCAGACAAGCAGACATCAGACAAGCAGACATCAGACAAGAAGGTACTAGAAGTCAGGTCTTTTGTGAATAATTGAAGGATATGAAATATGTCGGAAATAATATTTGCCATTAAAATATTAAAAACATGAATGAAATGTAACAAGAACAGACTATAAAGAGAAGTATGTACAATATAATACATGGGTCTATTCTATTATGTCTAACAAGTGAGTATCACATTCACAAAGTGAAGAGAACTAATATAATCCAGCTCTCATGGAAAACAAGATCTGCTGTTTCACTACGTGTACTTCTGTGTTGCCAACTCTGAGTTAAGTAGAAATCGTTCGAAACTTTTTTTCAAAAGTACGTTTTAAAAACTTTTTAAAAACCCACTTGAATATTTCACTAAAAATTCTCCACTCTCCGGCTGTTTTTGGCGCTACTTCCAGCCAGTAAACTGAGATAAAGAAATCGCTGAACTTTGAGACTTCACTCTGGAGCTGGTAATCCTGGAGAGCCAGTGCAACTCTAGCCGGCTCGAACATTTTGATGCATGGTCAGAACTTGTGGAGCTGTCCCGGCTTAAGTTAATGCGACCCAGGAACATCTGCTCCTGGCTTTCTCAGCGGCACAATGTGCCAACTTATGAGTCAACTCGAAATCAAATTCGGTGCAGACCTGTCCCATAAGCCAGCCAAATATTCCACAGATTAACACAAGGGCCAGAGAAGTCTGTTCTTCATTCACAGTCCTACAGAAGAATCTGGCGCGTTTATTTTCACGATCTGAGATCTACAACTGTTGAAAGTTTCATAAAAGTTGGCATCATCATCATCATCATCATCATCATCATCAAAGTGATTGGAGAAGCTTTATTTTGTGTCACTGCGTGTGCCTTTGTCCTCTGTCAGTCTGCTCTGTCAGTCTGCTTTGTCAGTCTGCTCTGTCAGTCTGCTTTGTCAGTCTGCTTTGTCAGTCTCCTCTGTCAGTCTGCTTTGTCAGTCTGCTCTGTCAGTCTGCTTTGTCAGTCTGCTCTGTCAGTCTGCTTTGTCAGTCTGCTCTGTTAGTCTGCTCTGTCAGTCTGCTTTGTCAGTCTGCTCGGTCAGTCTGGTTTGTCAGTCTGCTCTGTCAGTCTGCGTTGTCAGTCTGCTCTGTTAGTCTGCTCGGTCAGTCTGGTTTGTCAGTCTGGTTTGTCAGTCTGCTCGGTCAGTCTGGTTTGTCAGTCTGCTCTGTCAATCTGGTTTGTCAGTATATTTTGTCAGTCTGCTCTGTCAATCTGCTCGGTCAGTCTGCTCGGTCAGTCTGCTTTGTCAGTCTGCTCTGTCAGACATTTCTCTATTAGAGGCCGTATCTTTCCTTTTCCCCGGGAGCTTTCCAGTGACCGCAGTCTGGTCACGTGATCAGGTTAGTTTGCTTTCTTCCTTTGGGTTTTAATCAGTTCTAGCTATTCAGCATTTTCTATGAGAATCAACTTAGTTTTCTAGACAGAAAAGAGAGCGCCCCTCATCTAAGATTCAGCAGAGTCTGGTATTGGCCACATATAAAAACTCGACACGAGTCTGATACTGGCTAAAGAAAACTTGACACGAGTCTGGTACTGGCAAAAAAAACAAACTTGAACGAGTCTGGTACTGGCAGAAAAAAAACAAACTTGACACGAGTCTGGTACTGGCAAAAAAAAACTTGACACAAGTCTGGTACTGGCTAAAGAAAACTTGACACGAGTCTGGTACTGGCCAAAAAAAACTTGACACGAGTCTGGTACTGGCTAAAGAAAGCTTGACACGAGTTTGGTACTGGCCAAAAAAAAACTTGACATGAGTCTGGTACTGGCTAAAGAAAACTTGACATGGGTCTGGTACTGGCTAAAGAAAACTTGACACGAGTCTGGTACTGGCCAAAAAAAAAAACTTGACACGAGTGCCTCAAATAACACCAGATCTTTAAGAAAAGTTGTGTTTATGCAACGAGTTGTTGTCATCCTTCTTACATGCAAGGACCACTCCTACATCGACATACAAGTTTATGACCACTGTGCTGTCTATAACATCGTTAGGCCATAAATGATTAATTGCCTTTATTCAATGCCAAACTGATATCACAACCGCCAACCATCTGATAATGGGCCGTGGTCCGGAGACCACAGACTTCCAAGCACTACCCTAGAGGCGTGGTGGTCCGAGGGTCACAGGCTTCCAAGCACTACCCTAGAGGCATGGTGGTCCGAGGACCACAGACTTCCAAGCACTACCCCAGAGGCGTGGTGGTCCGGAGACCACAGACTTCCAAGCACTACCCTAGAGGCGTGGTGGTCCGATGACCACATTCTTCCAAGCACTACCCTAGAGGCGTGGTGGTCTGAGGACAACTGGCTCCCAAGCACTATCCTAGAGGCGTGGTGGTCCGAGGGCCACTGGCTCCCAAGCACTACCCTAGAGGCGTGGTGGTCCGAGGACCACTGGCTTCCAAGCACTATCCTAGAGGCGTGGTGGTCCGAGGACCACTGGCTCCCAAGCACTATCCTAGTGGACAAGCTATAACATTTTTTTAAAAGTTGAATCCTGAGAGAAATACGGGAAATGTGTTTAAAATTTCCAAATTTAATCAGAACTCAACAAAACAAGAAAACAACGAAACAAAGAAATAAACATAGAACTAAACTAAGCAAGCAAACAGTGAAACAAAAACACAAAGAAATAAACATAGAACTAAATAAAACAGTCAAACAAAGACACAAAGAAATAAACATAGAAATAAATAAAACAGTCAAACAAAAACACAAAGAAATAAACATAGAACTAAATAAAATAGCCAAACAAAGACACAAAGAAATAAACATAGAACTAAACAAAACAAGCAAATGAAAAAAAAAAGAAATAAAACATAGAACTAAACAAAACAAGCAAACAATGCAACATAGTACTAAAGACAGAAACTTTTTTTTAAAAAATCAACATAAGCACAAAGAATACTATATATATATATATATGTATGTATGTATTTATGTATGTATGTATGTATGTATAAACTGAAGTGTTTAAGCTGAAACTGTAGTGGAGTTGATATAAATTAAATTTTACTGTTTTTATGGTGCAAGTTCAAGTAAAAATGGCTTGTTTAAATTTAAAATACAAAGCCCTCCTATCTACATGGCGTAGAACCGAGGGAAGAGGGAAACCAAACGGAGTTTCAAGAGTTTGGCGTGAATTATAAAACGTATAAATAGAAGGCTTGTGCGTACTCAAAATTCGTGTATCGACCAGGCCACACTCCGCAGTCTAAATGGAGAAATCTGTCGCACAGATTGAACGTGTGGCTAAGATTAGAAACGTGCCTGTCAAAAATAGACGTGCTAATGTCGCAAACTGAGAGATTATTTATTAACATATTTGGCGGAGCTGTCATATTTAGCTCTTCTTGATAGCAATTTAAAGAGAAAATATTTTCCTGAAATTGTTGCCGTAACATGTGTCCATGTTTAACGGTACACATTTCTAGAGTACACTAGAGACATTTTAGAATAGACTACCAGCGATTCTCAACAGAGAGGAAGGTGGCTACACTTGCAGGGATTTCAAGTCTAAGGGGGGGGGGGGGGGTGGAGTTTTACTATCGTATGAGAATGTGTAGTGACAACAGGACATATTGAGGTAGAGACAGAGGTGGACAGAGAGACAAGATGCTTGATGGTTTGGTATCGTAACATGGGAAATGCTCAGTGAGATGCTCAGTGGGTCGTGGGTTGTGGAAGGACATGGTATCCTACGTCTGTCGAGAGAGATGTAGAGGAGGGAGGGGAGGAGAGAGAATGAGACAGACGATGATGATTTTAATACATAGTGGAGGATTCACTGGCAGCACGGCTTTGACAGAGAGGGCTTGAACCCGAGACGTTGAGAAGTGCTAACCTAAAGGGATAAACATCAGGTCCATAACTTTACCACACATTAATCACCAGCGCTGGACGCCAAGGTCATACAAGATTGACGTGACACGGGATTTAGGAATTTACCCCCAGATAATCACCAGCGCTGGACGCCAAGGTCATACAAGATTGACGTGACACGGGATTTAGGAATTTACCCCCAGATAATCACCAGCGCTGGACGCCAAGGTCATACAAGATTGACGTGACACAGGATTTAGGAATTTACCCCCAGATAATCACCAGCCACAGAGAAAACCAGGACAATTTCTGACTTGATTTACCGGCCGTAAATCAGAAAGATGTCGTAAAATCCGCCAAAAATGTGGTCGGCCGTGGTCGCCAGTTGAAGTTACGTAACCTGGTAACCACGTGGTTACTATCTGGACAAGGGGGTGAGCCGAAACTTTTCTTGTGGGCGAGACATTTCAGGGAGATAAAACGTCTACAAGAAACGACATATTTAATGGTGATGTAGATACGGGACCCGACGATCCAGTCCCGTATGAACGTGATAACCAGAAAGTAAGCGTCGACACACACACGAAGGTCGATCTGCCACGGTGAAGACGCGCGTCCCGTCTAAGCTGACTGGAGAAGAGACCAAGACGGCCCGTGAACTTTCCAGGTGAGAGACCAGGTGAGAGACCAGGTGGGAGACCAGGTGTGTGAGCAGGTAAGCTCTGATACCGTTTTCTCATCAATCAAAGTCATCTCTGTCCTGCTGGGAGCCAGTCCAGAAGTCTGATAGTGCAGCCTCTGGTCAGGAGTCTACTCAACGTTGCGTGTATGTCCTGTAAAATATGTATACGCTAGGATATTGCTAACACGTCCATCATCATCATCATCATCAGTTAGCAAGCGACACCTGGACCCGACTAAGCAGATCAAATAATATCGCACATATAATATCGCACATATAATATACACAGAAGCTGATATGTAATAAATTTAACAGCAAGAAATGATATCACATCCTCAGTGCATCAGGAACTATGTTAAATAATATGAAGAACCATCAGATTTGAGAACATTAGGAAAAGAAGAAGAAATTCTTCACAGGGATTACTACAATTTATGACATCTTTGTAGGTTTTGCTGTGCAATTGTTCACTACAATTTATGACATCTTTGTAGGTTTTGCTGTGCAATTGTTCACTACAATTTATGACATCTTTGTAGGTTTTGCTGTGCAATTGTTCACTACAGTTTATGACATCTTTGTAGGTTTTGCTGTGTAATCCTTATTTACAATTAAATTGCATTTTTCCCATCGGATCTTCAAGAATCACAAATAGGATATTCATAAATCACAAATAGGATATTCAGGAATCACACACAGTCTAAGGATACTAGTATATATGTATAAATTATTATTAATATTATTATTATTATTATTAACAACGTTCCATAAAAAAGAAAATTGATCTAGAAATAGAGTAGTGTTAAAGAAATTTGGTATTGTTCTAGAAATAATGTAATGTTCCAGGAATATGGTTTTGTTCTAGAAATCTGATAGCGTTTCAGAAATAGGATATTGTTATAGAAATAGGGTTTTTTTGTTTCTAGAGATAGGGTAGCAGTCCAGAAATAGTACACTGTTCTAGAAAAATGGTAGCGTTCCAAGAACAGTACACTGTTCTAGAAATAGAATAGCTTTCCAGAAATAGGGTATTGTTCTAGTAATAAGGTATAACTTTAGAAATAAAGATCAGACCCATTACTTAATTATGGTAATGCTAGAAATGACGACTATAGAAAGATACAGGAAATTGTTATTAAATAACCAGTGTGGCCTTATGAGTTGACCCTGCAGACATTCTGCTGGAACATAAACTCAAAAGGTTCCATAGAAAAACAGAAAAGCCTCTCTGTCCATGTGGCTTTTCAGGTTAAAGATGGTATAATAATTAATCTGGAGTTTACTGCAAAAGAGAACGCGTTTCATTTAACCATGTTACTAACATCAGCTACAACAAGATAACAGTAACATCGATAGGCAAACCATCTTTTGATGTAATATTAACTCCAGCGTCACCACAGCATCATCAAGACAGCATCATCAAGACAGCATCTCCACAGCATCATCAAGACATATTCTCCACATCATCATCAAGATACCATCTCTGCAGCATCATCAAGACATCATCTCCACAGCATCATCAAGACAGCATCTCCACAGCATCATCAAGACAGCATCATCAAGACAGCATCATCAAGAAACCTCCTTCACGCTCTGTCGTGATCACCGACATGCCATGCTCGGACCCCAGCGGTTCTCAACATTTACAGGGCACGACCCTAAATCCAACAAATAATACTCGACCCCCAACACATTAAAAACATGAAAATCCAGAAACTCAAGGAAATTATAAAATCTTCTCCCGACCCTATCTCAGATACCCCATGACCCCATTTTGGGTCGAGACCAGCGAACTGAGGCCGGGAACTGCCCAGACAACACAGGTATAATTCAGGGTACCAGACAACAGATGTATAATTCAGGGTACCAAACAACAAATGTATAATTCAGGGTACCAGACAACAAATGTATAATTCAGGGTACCAGACAACAAATGTATAATTCAGGGTACCAGACAACAAATGTATAATTCAGGGTACCAGACAACAAATGCATAATTTAGGGTACCAGACAACAGATGTATAATTCAGGGTACCAGACAACAAATGTATAATTCAGGGTACCAGACAACAAATGCATAATTTAGGGTACCAGACAACAAATGTATAATTCAGGGTACCAGACAACAAATGCATAATTCAGGGTACCAGACAACAAATGCATAATTCAGGGTACCAGACAACAAATGCATAATTCAGGGTACCAGACAACAAATGCATAATTCAGGGTACCAGACAACAAATGCATAATTTAGGGTACCAGACAACAAATGCATAATTCAGGGTACCAGACAACAAATGCATAATTTAGGGTACCAGACAACAAATGCACAATTCAGGGTACCAGACAACAAATGTATAATTCAGGGTATCAGACAACAAATGCATAATTCAGGGTACCAGACAGTGAAATAATCCAGAAAACCTGTGTGATCTGTAATTACATTAAGGCCGATTTTTTTTTCAAATCATAAATGCCTTTAATGGACCGTAATTCGAAATTTACACGTTAAATCAGATTCCTTTAGATAAAAACTGCATCCTACATTCACTGCAACAAATGAAACAAACATAGAAAAACTGCTGTCTTTACATACAGCACGAGTAATTAAATCTGACCCCGAGAGATTCACATACAGACCATAAACTGCAACGATCAAGCGTAATTACTACCAAGTGGCAAATACAACTCAGAACAGACCTCATGTGAAACATTCAGTAATTGTGCTTTTTTTGTTTTTTTAAATCTTGGCAACAGAAACCTCATGTATTAAGATATATCCCCGGGTCGCCTCGCCATTTGGAAATGCTCCCACAGTGGAAATGTCTTTTTTTTTTTTCGTTCCAAACTCCCAGGGAATGAACAAGCTCTTGATGTAGGCGTTAAGGGAATGTTCTTCTGGTAAGCTGATCTTGTGGGGCATAAATGCTGGATATGATGCTCAGTTACGTTCATATATTGATTGCACATGCAATAAGATCTAGTTATGCTAATGGACGTTTGTTGTGGACGGCTCACACAAAAACTTGGAGCTTTTTGGATTGTTTTTCTTTCGCGTGAGTAAAAGAGAAGAGAGAATATGAGCCGAGTTCTTAGTATAATTTTATTTACATACAAACACGTACACAAGCGCGCACACAAACACGCAAACGAACACACACACTAGCACGCACACAAAAATAAACAGAAGCACGCACACACAAGCACGCACACAAAAACACACACAAACACGCACACACAGGTACGCACACAAAACACACACAAACACGCACACACAAGCACGCACACAAAAACACACACAAACACGCACACACAAGCACGCACACAAAAACACACACAAGCACGCACACAAACACGCACACACAAACACGCACACAAAAACACACACAAACACGCACACAAAAACACACACAAACACGCACACACAAGCACGCACACAAACACGCACACAAAAACACACGAACACACACACAAAAACACACAATCACGCACACAAAAACTCACAAACACCCACACAAAAACACACACAAACACGCACACAAAAACACACACAAAAACACACACAAACACGCACACACAAGCACGCACACAAAACACACACACAAACACGCACACAAAAACACACACAAACACACACACACAAAGCACACACACAAACACGCACACATATATTTAGATAAAGAACAGTGAGGGAGAGGGGGGGGGGGTAAATAATGTGAAGTCAATCATGAAGTAAAGCAAGTAGGACAAGAACAGAACAGACAGACAAACGAACAGACAGATAGACAGACTGACAGACAAGCGAACAGACAGATAGATAGACAGACAGACAGATAGATAGATAGATAGATAGATAGATAGATAGATAGATAGATAGATAGATAGATAGATAGATAGATAGATAGATAGATAGATAGATAGATAGATAGATAGATAGATAATCATTGTCCTGATCAAGATACATATTGTTGGACTCCCCACATGAAGGTAGCACGAATGAGTTATTTGGACCACAAAGTTCGTGTCTCACGTTTCCACTGCTTTGACTGTTCTTTGGTTTCTGGTTGAAAATGATGAACCCAAGTCTCATCCATAGTCACAAATTGCTGAATAAACTTTTCAGGATCTGCAATAAATGGCAGCTTTCCTCGGTGGGCTACTGTTTTTGTTGTCGCTTTAATCTCACTGATAAAGTGAACTGTTGCTCTCTGATGCCGTCGCTGTGAAGATGTTGAGACACATAGTCTGTGTCGTTTGGGGTGTGGATTACTATTTTAAAACCTGTAATGAATTGAACAAAACGATATTTTTGGTGGAGTTCATCACCATGGTGACCACGTCAAGAAATACCCTGCTAATTATTATGGACGATCTGCGCTTGGGTCGAGGGGTATACGACCTTGACCGAAGCGTAATAGTCCACGTCACTTTATAGCGTGTGAATGAACATTGTCTTGCATCAGTGTATCGGAGGCACGGCCGGGTGATGTCGTGTTTTCGTTGTGCTTATAGATTCTGCTGAAATTTCTTGTATATTATTTCTGATAAGGACGATTGAATGTTTAGTTATATTCTGCCCATGCCCACCTCGTTGTGGTGTAGATTGTGTAGTGTGAACTAAGCTGTGATGTAGGTTTCGAATCAGTACGTGTAGTGATGTAATTTGTGTGAAGGTTAAGTTCAGTTAATAGTTACGTTTGTAATGATATAGGATTTTATTAGAAAGTGAATGTTAATTAATATGTTATGATTTAAATATGAGTATTACGCATACTGGACTGGTAACGTGCATGATTTTATATATGCTATTCATGCATTTTGACTATGTGTTTGCATCAGTATAGATTATATTAATGAATGTCATGGGCAGCTATGGCTGCGTAGATTAAAGTGCAGTTGCACACTTATTAGTATGGAGGCCAAATGTAAGGGCCCAGAGAGTTCCAGGACAATAGGTCCATAGAGTTCATTATATCAATATTGCAGGCCTGTGAAGTATCATTCATTCATTCATTCATTCATTTGCATGTCCCTTGCGGAACTTTGCCTCTCAACAGCTCTCCTGTAGACCTCTCGGTATCATATATTATTGTGCTTGAATATTTTGTATTTTCATTGATTTGTTCATCAATGTCTCTTCCATTATTGATTAATAATGTATTGATGTTATGTTAATTGTTAGTGCCAGTTTGTGTGTTGTTTTTGTGATTAATTGTGAGATTAGATTTGGTGTATTATTGATGTCCGACTTAGTGATTTGTATTGCATGTCATGTGTTAGACTTAGTGGTTTGTATTGCATGTCATGTGTCAGACTTAGTGGTTTGTATTGCATGTCATGTGTCAGACTTAGTGGTTTGTATTGCATGTCATGTGTCAGACTTAGTTGTATTGCATGTCATGTGTCAGAATTAGTGGTTTGTATTGCATGTCATGTGTCAGACTTAGTGATTTATATCGCATGTCATAGTGATTTGTATTGCATGTCATGTGTATTGTTGTACTGAATGTCAGATGCTTGAGTAGATGTACTCACACCTAGCATACAAGGAAGGGGGGGGGGGCTGGGTTGATGGTATAACACAGGAGATAGAATCTGTCCTCTAGTACTGTAGTACATAACAAGGGGATTGTTAGATTATGTCCTCTAGTACTGTAGTACATAACAAGGGGATTGTTAGATTATGTCCTCTAGTACTGTAGTACATAACAAGGGGATTGTTAGATTATGTCCTCTAGTACTGTAGTACATAACAAGGGGATTGTTAGATTCTGTTCTCTAGTACTGTAGTGCATAACAGCAAGACTGTTAGATTATGTCCTCTAGTACTGTAGTACATAACAAGGGGATTGTTAGATTATGTCCTCTAGTACTGTAGTACATAACAAGGGGATTGTTAGATTCTGTTCTCTAGTACTGTAGTACATAACAAGGGGATTGTTAGATTCTGTTCTCTAGTACTGTAGTACATAACAAGGGGATTGTTAGATTCTGTTCTCTAGTACTGTAGTACATAACAAGGAGATTGTTAGATTCTGTTCTCTAGTACTGTAGTACATAACAAGGGGATTGTTAGATTCTGTTCTCTAGTACTGTAGTACATAACAAGGGGATTGTTAGATTCTGTTCTCTAGTACTGTAGTACATAACAAGGAGATTGTTAGATTCTGTTCTCTAGTACTGTAGTACATAACAAGGAGATTGTTAAATTCTTTTCTCTAGTACTGTAGTACATAACAAGGATATTGTTAGATTCTGTTCTCTAGTACTGTAATATATAACACTGGGCTTGTTGATCTGTGAACAATTTTCATAAAATATTCCTCCCAATATTGATAACTTGTAAACTTGCACCAACACGTTTTATACGTGAAGGGAGGGGTACGCTTGGACTTTACAGATGAGGGTTGGAGGGGGGAGAGACACGCTTAAACTTTAGAGAGGAGGAGGGAGAGGGGGAGGCACGTTTGATCTTTAGAGAGGAGGGGGAGAGGCACGGTAGAACTTCATAGAGGAGACACGCTAGAACCTTAGAGTAGAGGCACGCTAGAACTTCAGAGAGGAGACACGCTAGAACCTTAGAGTAGAGGCACGCTAGAACTTCAGAGAGGAGACACGCTAGAACCTTAGAGTAGAGGCACGCTAGAACTTCAGAGAGGAGACACGCTAGAACCTTAGAGTAGAGGCATGCTAGAACTTCAGAGAGGAGACACGCTAGAACCTTAGAGTGGAGGCACGCTAGAACTTCAGAGAGGAGACACGCTAGAACCTTAGAGTGGAGGTGCGCTAGAACCTTAGAGTGGAGGTGCGCTAGAACCTTAGAGTGGAGGCGCGCTAGAACTTCAGAGAGGAGACACGCTAGAATCTTAGAGCGGAGGTACGCTAGAACTTCTGTTGTAGGCGAGACATTTTCTCTGATTAAAAATGGTGACTTACAGCAAAACAAACTTTGAAACTCCAACAAACTTTGAAACTCCAACAAACTTTGAAACTCCAACAAACTTTGAAACACCAACATAGATGCTCAAACAGTGACACGGAATATACAAGATTAAACAGCGACACATAATGTGTCAAACATACAAGAAAACATCCTGAGAAAGACATACGTGTGCTTGTTTGGTGTGTTCTGTCTCATAATGTGAACTTGGATGAATTTGTTTTGTGTGCTCTGTCACGTACTGTGATCTTGGATCTGTCTCATAATGTGATCTTGGATCTGTCTCATAATGTGATCTTGGATCTGTCTCATAATGTGATCTTGGATCTGTCTCATAATGTGATCTTGGATCTGTCTTATAATGTGATCTTGGATCTGTCTCATAATGTGATCTTGGATCTATCTCATAATGTGATCTTGGATCTGTCTCATAGTGTGATCTTGGATGAATTTGGGTTCGTGAACAGCCTTAAACTGTCTGTATGGTCCGGTGATATGGTTTGTGATACTGTTCTGTGATATGATTCTGTGACATGGTTCTGTGATATTGTTCTGTGATATGGTTCTGTGACATGGTATCTGTTCATTAAACCTTTCTTTCTTTCTTCTCTTTCTTTCTTTTTTGTGTTTATTCGTTCCTCACCTACCTATCTATCTATCTATCTATCTATCTATCTATCTATCTATCTATCTATCTATCTATCTATCTATCTATCTATCTGTCTGTCAGCTTGGCTGCCTGTCTGTTTCTTTCTTGCATCGTCAAACAAACAACACCCCAGACATTGACATCCAGCAGATAGAGCCTCTATGAGAGTGATGTGGGTTTTAGAATCAGTGTTAGCTCCCCATGGTTTCGACGGTTCCCAAAAGCCCCAGGGCACCGGGTCATGACGGGACAAAGCAGTCTCAATGCCACTTGAAAAATAAAGTCAATCCAGCACTTGGTCTGTGTGTGTGTGTACGCGAGCACCCCGGAGGAGGCAGGTGGTAATATTAACAAAAGACTGATCATTATTTGCCCTCAGAGCTACCCTGAAGTTCATGGAGTGGCGCGGAGACACCTGAAAATCTGCCAGCAATGGCTTGACTTTGTCCGCGGAACAAACATGGCGGGTACAAAATGACAGGGCAGAATGGAGATCCTGTAAGCACACAGCACCAAGAATCAGGGTGCGGAGATGTTGAGCACCAAGAATCAGGGTGCGGAGATGTTGAGCGGACAGTATTCTTGTCTCCTGTAGATATTTTTGCTTGTGGTAAGAGTTGAGTGTGGGACAGGATCCAGACGTCAAGTTAGAGAAATAATAAGATGACGAGGAACACAAGACTACAGGTCATCATCATCTTCATCATCAAGTGCCCTGCCGGCAAAAGTAAAGAATGGAGAATTTAAGATTGAAGTAACAAACAATAATAATAAAACTTATGAGGTTGTCCATTTTGTGACATGTTTACAATAGCAGACTGGATTGGTCGCTCAATTCTTCGTCCTTTGAGAGCAAAGTTCGCTCTTATTCTCTCTCTCTCTCTCTCCCTCTCTCTCTCTCTCTCTCTCTCTCTCCTACACAAGCAAACACCTTCACACATACACATAATTCTCACTGACTTTTTATTTTTAGTTTTTCATTCTCTTTCTCTATTTAATTACTTATTTTTTACCTCTCTCTCTCTCTCTCACACACACACACACACACACACACTCTCTGTCTATTCTAGTGTATATTCTTTTTTATTGTATTGTTCACTCCCTCCGTCTATTCTATTGCTCACTCCCTCCATCTATTCCATTGCTCACTCCCTCCGTCTATTCTATTGTTCACTCCCTCCGTCTATTCTCTTGCTCACTCCCTCCGTCTATCCTATTGTTCACTCCCTCCGTCTATTCTATTGTTCACTTCCTCCGTATATTCTATTGCTCACTCCCTCCGTCTATTCTATTGCTCACTCCCTCCGTCTATCCTATTGCTCACTCCCTCCGTCTATCCTATTGCTCACTCCCTCCGTCTATTCTATTGCTCACTCCCTCCGTCTATTCTATTGTTCACTCCCATTAAACAGCGACACATAATGTGTCAAACATACAAGAAAACATCCTGAGAAAGACATACGTGTGCTTGTTTGGTGTGTTCTGTCTCATAATGTGAACTTGGATGAATTTGTTTTGTGTGCTCTGTCACGTACTGTGATCTTGGATCTGTCTCATAATGTGATCTTGGATCTGTCTCATAATGTGATCTTGGATCTGTCTCATAATGTGATCTTGGATCTGTCTCATAATGTGATCTTGGATCTGTCTTATAATGTGATCTTGGATCTGTCTCATAATGTGATCTTGGATCTATCTCATAATGTGATCTTGGATCTGTCTCATAGTGTGATCTTGGATGAATTTGGGTTCGTGAACAGCCTTAAACTGTCTGTATGGTCCGGTGATATGGTTTGTGATACTGTTCTGTGATATGATTCTGTGACATGGTTCTGTGATATTGTTCTGTGATATGGTTCTGTGACATGGTATCTGTTCATTAAACCTTTCTTTCTTTCTTTCTCTTTCTTTCTTTTTTGTGTTTATTCGTTCCTCACCTACCTATCTATCTATCTATCTATCTATCTATCTATCTATCTATCTATCTATCTATCTATCTATCTATCTATCTATCTATCTATCTGTCTGTCAGCTTGGCTGCCTGTCTGTTTCTTTCTTGCATCGTCAAACAAACAACACCCCAGACATTGACATCCAGCAGATAGAGCCTCTATTGAGAGTGATGTGGGTTTTAGAATCAGTGTTAGCTCCCCATGGTTTCGACGGTTCCCAAAAGCCCCAGGGCACCGGGTCATGACGGGACAAAGCAGTCTCAATGCCACTTGAAAAATAAAGTCAATCCAGCACTTGGTCTGTGTGTGTGTGTACGCGAGCACCCCGGAGGAGGCAGGTGGTAATATTAACAAAAGACTGATCATTATTTGCCCTCAGAGCTACCCTGAAGTTCATGGAGTGGCGCGGAGACACCTGAAAATCTGCCAGCAATGGCTTGACTTTGTCCGCGGAACAAACATGGCGGGTACAAAATGACAGGGCAGAATGGAGATCCTGTAAGCACACAGCACCAAGAATCAGGGTGCGGAGATGTTGAGCACCAAGAATCAGGGTGCGGAGATGTTGAGCGGACAGTATTCTTGTCTCCTGTAGATATTTTTGCTTGTGGTAAGAGTTGAGTGTGGGACAGGATCCAGACGTCAAGTTAGAGAAATAATAAGATGACGAGGAACACAAGACTACAGGTCATCATCATCTTCATCATCAAGTGCCCTGCCGGCAAAAGTAAAGAATGGAGAATTTAAGATTGAAGTAACAAACAATAATAATAAAACTTATGAGGTTGTCCATTTTGTGACATGTTTACAATAGCAGACTGGATTGGTCGCTCAATTCTTCGTCCTTTGAGAGCAAAGTTCGCTCTTATTCTCTCTCTCTCTCTCTCCCTCTCTCTCTCTCTCTCTCTCTCTCTCCTACACAAGCAAACACCTTCACACATACACATAATTCTCACTGACTTTTTATTTTTAGTTTTTCATTCTCTTTCTCTATTTAATTACTTATTTTTTACCTCTCTCTCTCTCTCTCACACACACACACACACACACACACTCTCTGTCTATTCTAGTGTATATTCTTTTTTATTGTATTGTTCACTCCCTCCGTCTATTCTATTGCTCACTCCCTCCATCTATTCCATTGCTCACTCCCTCCGTCTATTCTATTGTTCACTCCCTCCGTCTATTCTATTGCTCACTCCCTCCGTCTATTCTATTGTTCACTCCCTCCGTCTATTCTATTGTTCACTCTCTCTGTCTATTCTATTGCTCACTCTCTTCGTCTATTCTACTGCTCATTCTCTCTGTCTATTCTATTGCTCAGTCTCTCTGTCTATTCTATTGTTCACTCTCTCCGTCTATTCTATTGCTCATTCTGTCTATTCTATTGTTCACTCTCTCCGTCTATTCTATTGCTCACTCTCTCTGTCTACTCTATTGTTCACTTTCATCTTGTCGTCTTTCAAACTCTCGTTCTTTTCAATATGACAAAGACAGACCAAGTTTTGACTTTCCCACACAATTCACACAATCACTTGACCAACTTTCTCACACAATCCCTACACTCAGCTGCCCAGCTTTCCCACACAACCTTCACACCGCTAACTTCTTCCTGACATTTACTTCCAAATCCACCTCATCCCCCCTCCTCTCTTTTTTTTCCACTCCCCCCCCCCCAAATTGTACCCTACCTTCATTCTAACCCCCATCGTTTCTGCTTGTATACCTACCACACGATAATCCAATGGACAAATATATCGACGCCCCTGATTATACATCCACCCCTGATTATACATCCACCTCTGTCATGTTTTTCCCCTCTTGTTATTTCATTATTATTATTATTATTATTTAATAACGGAAAGATGAAACTCACAAGAAAATATTCCCTCCCCTATGGCCGAATATGTCGAGCTTGTATCGAGTTCGCCATTGTTGTGTGTGGCTGAGACAGAAAAGAACAAATAATCCATGGACAAGTTGATGAATAAAATGTTGAATTTTTCCACCTTGATGAATAAAGTGTTGAATTTTTCCGCGTTGTTGAAAGAATGAATAAATAAAACTCGAGACACAAGCTCTGAACGATTATAACCAGGGCAAACGTTTCTGGCAGATAAGACAGGACATAAAGCGAGCCAACAGAAGCGCTGATATAAAAACTGTCAACAGATAAAGTCTAAATATTCAAGATAGGGAGAAAATTGCCCCACATAAATTCTAGTTTAGTAGATTGTTTCTCTGTAGATTGTTTCTATGTAGATTGTTTCTATGTAGACTGTTTTCCTATGTTTTATTATACGTTCTGAAATTTGAAAAATAAAAATTGTGGAATGTGAAAAAAAATGATGATTAAATGGAGCCAAGAGCCAAAATATATCAAAACGTTTAGTATCTTCATTTTGATACTGATGTCTCAATATATTCTACAATAATATTGTAGTATCTCTTATCATAGTAGTTTAATATTTTCTTTCATAATATGCAGTATCTTTTATTCATAAAAGCAGAATATCTTGTATGATAACATAATAATATCTTTATCTTATACCAGAGCATCTTCTGTCACGAAGGTATCTTATCATAAAAGCAGAGTATTATAATATAATAGAATTTTTAGTATTGTGTGAGATCATATATGATAATAGATCTTCTATGATAATAGATCTTCTATGATAATATTATCATAATCTCCTATACTCTGAGCAGAGTAGTTTCTTCCGTAATGTCCTAGCATCTTTATCATAAAAAATAGATTATCCTCTATCATGATACTGCAGTCTCTTCTGTGATAATTCTACAGATATCTTCTGTGATAATCCTGCAGATATCTGCTGTAACAGAGGCATAAAACTTTAGTCGTATCAGCGAATTAGCATTGATGAAAGCAGAGAAATATCTTGTATCATAACAGAGAAATATCTTGTATCATGACAGAGAAATATCTTGTATCATAACAGAGAAATATCTTGTACCATAACAGAGAAATACCTTGTATTATAACAGAGAAATATCTTGTATCATAACAGAGAAATACCTCTTACGACTGTAGTGTAGTTTTCGCTCAGTACCTTAGCAATGTTCTGGACAGGCTGTCCTTGCTGTTGGACAAAACGCTTTCTTCTTTTCCTGTCAATTATTCATTTTATTATCATTATGGGACAAACGAGTCGGAGGTCTACCAGATGCATGGCTTTGTAGCCTGTAGCATTTCCCCTGTTTTAACGGATGGGCCCGTAAAGGTTTCCTCTTTTTTTCAAGGAACGCCCGTGATGTATGACAACAGAATAGCTCATGGACTGAGCCAGTAAAGTGAAATAGTTTGCATCACCTTACAGCGTTTCTCTTGGAGATCCTGCTGTCAAGTATCATCAGGTGGTATCATCATAAAGACTTCTATATTAGTATCATTTAGTATTACTACTATTACAAATCGTGTATAAATGATCCGGCAGTAGTTTGGAAGAGCCACAGCATCATCTTATGCCGCGTCTTCAAAGAAAAGCTGACAGCAATGAATCACTAGACTGCTTCTGCCGTTTGATTTCACAGGGAACATGATGTAGCTTATCTCTCCCGGGCTCTTGATGTTGTTCACTCATGTGTATCACCAGCATTCACTCATGTGTATCACCAGCATTCACTCATGTGTATCACCAGCATCCTCTGTGGCCTCCTTCCTCAGCCTTTCCCCCAAGGCAGTGTATTATGACTAACATAACATGCATATGTTAGAAAAGCACGGATATTTTCCTTTCTAACGCCATCCGCCATTTTGATTATAGTTCACGGAGAAAAATCTAGCGAATATTTGTGTTCTTAAATCCGCGATCTCACCAATAGCTCGGCAGTTCCAGACGGGCCACGGTGTTTATCGTCTAAACAGTCTTCTTCTCCGGCAGATCTTGTGTTTGGCAGGGCAGGGGCAGAAAGAAAAGACAGGAGAATGCCTTGTTTGATCTACCTGTGGAGCTGAAGATTACTCCGCGCCCATGGCTCTCAGCCTTCAGGGTAAACGTTGCTGAGCCTCCGCCAAGAACTTTTTTTTTCCTCCCGAAGAAGAATTTTAGTAAAATTTAGGAATCTCCGTTGTTTAGCCGATTTAACGAAAAAAATTACCAAGAGATTTCAGGTCTTAACAAACTGTTTATCTTTTTATCATTTCAGCACGACTTTTTCCCCACGCTCTTCAGTTTTTTTTTTTAACCTGCGTCTCGTCCTGTAATAGTTTATCTTTATCCGTGAACTTAAGATACGTCCCTGAAGTCTGTCCATGGAGCTAATTCTTCAAGAAGGCACAGAAAGTTCGGCAAGAAATTCTTCTACTTAACTCCCGTGTTTATAAGACATTTAATTCTTTCTTTTTTTTCTACACATTAAATTCTTTCTTTTCCTCACTATAGAAAGATTCTTTATTGAGGTATTATTATCTAAAATGTCATTATATATCCTATTGTTATATATCACATTATTATATATCGTGTTATTATATATCATATTAGACTATCACAATAAAGTTATTGTACTATCTTGTTGCTGGCACGTGACTCCCATGTCATTATAATCTTTTGTGTGTGTTTCATTACAATCAGATAAACTCGGGGGAGGGGGTGGGGTAATTTGTTACATAAACAGATTTTATCTAAACATCTTCTTCTGTTTGTCAGGACATTTGTTTGTTTGTTTGTTCAGAGATGGTTTCATCAGAGTCAGGACATTGCCGCACGTGCGCGGTCTCAGAATAGGTGTCTCAGTGAGCAAGGACACTCCAACTTCCTGTGGTTATTTTCTAGAATCTTACAACAACTGCGGTCTGGACTACTGTTTTCTAGAATCTTACAACGACAGCTGCGGTCTGGACTACTGTTTTCTAGAATCTTACAACGACAGCTGCGGTCTGGACTACTGTTTTCTAGAATCTTACAACGACAGCTGCGGTCTGGACTACTGTTTTCTAGAATCTTACAACGACAGCTGCGGTCTGGACTACTGTTTTCTAGAATCTTACAACGACATCTGCGGTCTGGACTACTGTTTTCTAGAATCTTACAACGACAGCTGCGGTCTGGACTACTGTTTTCTAGAATCTTACAACGACAGCTGCGGTCTGGACTACTGTTTTTGCCGTTTCCAACTGCCACACGACTTCCTAACTCCCAGGACAGTGCACTCGACTTTCTAATTCTCAGGACAGTGCACATGACTTCCTAACTCCCAGGACAGTGCACACAACTTCCTAACTCTCAGGACAGTGCACACAACTTCCTAACTCTCAGGACAGTGCACACAACTTCCTAACTCGCAGGACAGTGCACACAACTTCCTAACTCCCAGGACAGTGCACACAACTTCCTTACTCTCAGGACATTGCACATACTCGGACGTACTGTCCAGCCAGAAACAGACCGGTAGACATTTATCGAGGGTTCACGAGAAAAAGTCCCTGCCACTTCTGGTGGGATTCGAACTCGCGACCTTCACCACCCGAGGCGAAAGGCTAAGCCGAGACGGCACAGTCTCTGTCCTAACTTGATCTTCGCATCTTCCTCTAGGTATTTTTCTTCAGGTTTCCTTCAACTGTCTCTTTGTTACATCGCCATTTTGTCTTCAAAGCTTTCTGCGTGCTGATGCCGCCATTGTTTGTTTCTCCATCGTATCGTGTTTGTTATCATACATCAAAAATCTGTTTTAGTATAAACGTTGTTTACATGACGGGCCTGACAAATATTAGTGTAGGCGTTGTTTACATGACGGGCCTGACAAATATTAGTGTAATCGTTGTTTACATGACGGGCCTGACAAATATTAGTGTAGGCGTTGTTTACATGACGGGCCTGACAAATATTAGTGTAATCGTTGTTTACATGACGGGCCTGACAAATATTAGTGTAATCGTTGTTTACATGACGGGCCTGACAAATATTAGTGTAGGCGTTGTTTACATGACGGGCCTGACAAATATTAGTGTAATCGTTGTTTACATGACGGGCCTGACAAATATTAGTGTAATCGTTGTTTACATGACGGGCCTGACAAATATTAGTGTAATCGTTGTTTACATGACGGGCCTGACAAATATTAGTGTAATCGTTGTTTACATGACGGGCCTGACAAATATTAGTGTAGGCGTTGTTTACATGACGGGCCTGACAAATATTAGTGTAGGCGTTGTTTACATGACAAGCCTGAAAAATATTAGTGTAGGCGTTGTTTACATGACAGGCCTGAAAAATATTAGTGTAGGCGTTGCTGCTTACATAGCAAGCATGAAGAATTTGAAGTATGAAAAAAAGCAGTTCACAGTGATCTGAGATAAGCGAATGGACACCGCCATGACACCGACTCGACACCGATAACATAGGCAACACACGGCCATGACACCGCCGTCAAACCGATGACACTGTAATGACACTGATGACACCGATGAAGGCGCCATGACACAGAAGAAAGTGAAAACATAAACTAATGTACGAGTTTACCAAGGCCAGCACTGCCTTTTCCCTGTAACAAAAGTTGTCATTAAGAGGAAATCAGGCATATATAAAAGAGGATGACATGTAATAAAGAGGATGGCATGTAATAAAGAGGATGACATGTAATAAAGAGGATATCTGCCATATCTCTCTCTCTCTCTCTCTGAACCTTAAGTGCCCGGGGCACATGGGGCTTCCGCAAGGATTTTCCACAAATGCCTGTCCTTCGCCTTTTTTTCTGCTCTTGCCCAGGTGAGCCCTCTATTGCTCAACATCCTTTCTGTTGTTCTTCTCCATGTCTCTTTTGGTCTGCCCTTACTTCTGCTCCCCTGTGGTGTCCATCTTAGTGCTAACTATGTAATGAATAAAACGTCTAGCAGTGGAGCGTGTCTAGCATGTATAGTGAAGAGGAATTTTGATTTATGTAATAAAGAGGACGGCTTTTTGTGTAATAAAGAGGACGTACTGTACGTGCAATAAAGAGGATGTCTTATATGTGTAATAAAGAGGACGTCTAGTATGTGTAATGACGTCTTGTATTTGTAATAAAGAGGACGTCTTGTATGTGTAATAAATGAGTAGACTGAAATAAGTAATAAAGAAGAAGACTGAAATAAGTAATAAAGAAAAAGACTGAAAAATGTAATAAAGAAGTAGACTGAAATAAGTAACAAAGAAGAAGACTGAAATAAGTAATAAAGAAGAAGACTGAAATATATAAGAAATAAGAAGATTGAAATATGTAATAAAGAAGAAAAATGAAATATATAATAAGAAATAGACTGAAATAAGTAATAAAGAAGAAGATTGGAATATGTAATAAAGAAGACAGAAATATGTAATAAAGAAGAAGACTGAAATATGTAACAAAGAAGAAGACTGAAATATGTAATAATGAAGAAGACTGAAATATGTAATAAAGAAAAGACTGAAATAAGTAATAAAGAAGTAGACTGAAATATGTCATAAAGACGACGTCTGCCATATGTAATAACGAAGAAGTCTTGCATGTAACAAAGGTAACACCCAACAAAATTTTACAAACATATCTGACGTGAGTGTGCTACGCCTGATACTGATACCTTATGAAAAAAGTGTCCGCCTTCCTGGAGCTCCACTGGGTTCTGACATTTCAGAAAAGTCACGCCAGAGAGTGTCATAAAGGAGACTTTGAGCTGAACAGAAACAAGACAGAAACAATGGTCATATCTACGAGAATAAACACACTAAGAGCAACATCCTTTCACACAGAAAGACACTGGCACAAGTAAATAAATTCAGTTACCTTGGAGCAACAATAGCAGCTGATGGCAAGTGCACAGAGGAAATAAAACCAGGAATAGGTAAGACAAAGGTAGCTTTTTATGACATGAAGAAGATATTAACAAATAATAAGATGTCTCTAAAAGTAGAGAAAATAGTATTACAAGGGTATATATAGCCAACATTGTTGTATAGTTGTGGAACTTGGACAGTCAACAAACAGGCGAAAGGAGAAGTTGGAAGTCATGGATACGTGGTCTGGAGTAAAATGCAACATCTGCAATGAAGAGTTTGACATCTGACGAATAAGTTCTCAGAACATTGACAGAACAACGGAACTAATTAAATTCATATGGAAAAGAAAGTCACAGTTTTAGACAGAAAGTTTACAACTTGACGGTCACTTGAAGACTCATGAGAGAACTTAGGGAGGCCAAGAGAAAACGTATCTTAGCCGGGCTGGCCAAGTGGCACATAAAAAGAAAGACAACCTAAAGGCTAAGCAGCACACAAAATGAGCAAGCTTGGTCAGCAGCTTCTGAGTACAGCACGGGGGTGGATGCGCAGCACATCAGGTGAGTCAAAACCTGCACGTTTTTCTGATGTTCTCTTGGGAGTTTGTTACCTGTTTCACCTGCGTCTATCCTCCTCCTCCTCCTCCTCCTTTTGTCCGTCATCTTCTTCTATCACTACTTTAAACAAGTCCGTGGTTGGGAGAAGTGTTTTATTCCAAAACAACTTGTACATCAGATTCTGTTAAAACAGTTTTCCTGTGTCTGTACAGACCAAACCAGTGACCTATTTACAGATGGACAAGCTGGACAAGGTCATCCTTGCTAGTGACAGAACTCTGCCTCCAGTCTTGTTGTGTTAGTTCTACCTCTAGTCTTGTTATGTGAGTTCTGCTTCTAGTCTTGTTATATTAGTTCTGCCATTAGTCTTGTTATATTAGTTCTGCCTCTAGTCTTGTCGTATTAGTTCTGTCTCTAGTCTTGTTGTATTAGTTCTGTCTCTAGTCTTGCTGTATTAGTTCTGCCTCTAGTCTTGTTGTATTAGTTCTGTCTCTAGTTTTGTTGTATTAGTTCTGCCTCTAGTCTTGTTGTGTTAATTCTGCCTCTAGTCTTGTTGTGTTAGTTCTGCCTCTAGTCTTGTTGTGTTAGTTCTGCCTCTAGTCTTGTTGTGTTAGCTCTGCCTCTAGTTTTGTTGTGTTAGTTCTGCATCTAGTCTTGTTGTGTTAGTTCTGCATCTAGTCTTGTTGTGTTAGTTCTGCATCTAGTCTTTTAGTTCTGCCTCTAGTCTTGTTGTGTTAGTTCTGCCTCTAGTCAGTTGTGTTAGTTCTGCCTCCAATCTTGCTGTTAGTTATATCTCTAGTCTTGCTGTGTTAGATATCTGCCATAAACATTAATCAATCTACTTGAATTCTCGGAAACAAATGCTAGTGTGTGTGTGGGGGGGGTGTGTGGGTGTGTGTGTGTGTGGGGGGGTTATTTTACCTAAACTTGATATTCAGCTACAAACACAGAAAATATGACGGAGTATGTAGACAGTACATGATCTCTGGCGCAGATAAGCCCAAACTTAAATAGAGGAGAAACAGAGACGTTCAACTTCAAGGCGACCTTCTGTAGACAAACACAAATTCTAAAACACGCCAAAGAGACCATGCAAAGTCCGTGATCAGCCAAACGTGTGAACAGATTAACAAACTCACAAGAAACCACATCAAGTTTCAAAGTCAGATCACAGAGTTTCTTCCCCTTTTTTTTTACAAGTCAGAAATATGAACTTCTGGCCTGATTGAGTAGAGGAACACTGGCGGGTGAATGACTCGGTGGTGCTGGGAGCAGCCACAGTTCCCATGAAAGTTAGCTCCATATCACTAGAGCTGGTAGGTAAATATTTGCCGGATAAAATTGAAGTCACTAAAGCCCTAAACCCGAAGGTTTGACTGCGGATAAATATTGACCAAGCGGATGAATAAAATAGTTCGGTTAGTGGAAGCAAGCGGAGGTGCCCTTTTATGAGTTATATTGAATCACACTGGATAGAGGATTCAACCGCAAAAAAAGGTTAATATGCTGTTTATATGCCCGGCTGAAAGACCGGACGTTGTTGTATTAAATAATAAAATAACTGGTGGAATAATAAAGCAAAGAAGTGACTCTGTGGTTCTGAAATGCTGACAGACGGTGTCATTGTTCAGAAAGTGTCTTTGATCACGAAACTGATACCCGGGCTTTTAACTTATTGCATCCACCACCTCCTGCTGTTGCGAGCCTTTAGTACAAGACATTATCACGTGGTCTTATCTATTCCTGGTGGGTGTGTGGACGAATTCTGGTGCGTGCGGTGGTCACACTGACTCCAGTGGACGGACACCTGCTGGGCCAATGTTTCCGTGCTCTCTTAACAAGTTTCAGTCTCTCCATCATTCAACACTTTCTCAGCAACTGCCATGGGGGACCTCTCAAATATGTACTTTTACAGTTAACTGGCGCCAAAATAATATCTGTGGATCGATATTTGAATCAAGGACCCTATCTACAGGTCTCCTGTAATCCTGTTAGAATTTTTTAGTTACTTGAGGCTCTGTCTGTCTGTCTGTCTGTCTGTCTGTCTATCTGTCTGTCTGTCTGTCTGTCTGTCTCACTCTCTCTCTCTCTTTCTCTCTCTCTTTCTCTCTTTCCAACACTCCAGTCCTTTAAGGTTCATTGCTAGAGATACCCTCTGTTTTCATCCATCTCTATTCTTGTCTTTCTCCTCTCAGCTATTTCTTCCAAATCCTCCTCACCAGCTCAGCCTGGCTCCTTCAACTTTTCCTTAGTTTGTCCACTGACCTTGTCCCTTCCTCTCCTGTATTTATAACAGGGTCTATTTATAAGAGTCTCTCTCTCTCTTTCTCTCTCTCTCTCTCTCTCAAGTTTTTTCTACAAGCCCTTGACATTGCAGTCTGTGGTTTTTTTTAATAGCGGAAGTTATAGCATAAAGTTAAATTATACACACACATAAATATGCATGCATATAACTGAAAGTGTTAACATATATGAAGGGCATACCGAAAGTTGTCAGCAAAAATTGTTTAAAGATCAGAATTTATAGATTGAGAAAATATAAAGTTATCAGCTTAAACTGTATCCTTTTCACTTCATGTAGAGTTATATTACGCCACCATTATGTGACACGTGACCAGGCGGAGCACACAAAAAATGGTGGGTGCTGAAGTTTTGTTTTGTCAACCTGCTGTTATTGAGTTTCGTGTTAAAGAGGAAATCCCCGCTGCTGAAATTCACCAAAGACTTCAACTTGCTTATGGAGATGTGTGTAGAGGTATTAGCAGTGTTAGGAGGTGGTGAAACATTTCAAAGATGAAAACACGAGCATAAAAGATATGCATCGCAGCAGTCGCCCTCGAACTGCCTCCACTGAACGCAGGGTGGAAAGGGTTGACGGCATCATTACAGAAGACAGGCATGTCACAGTATCTGAAATAGCTGTAAATCTTGGAATAGGACACAATGCAGTATAGGAAATGATTGAAAACCTAGGCTATAGAAAAGTCTGTGTTAGCTGGGTCCCACAGGAGAGAACGTCCAGATAGCAGTGCGTCTGTGCCGTCGGTCGGCTGGAACGGAGTTCTACCCGAGTGGGGGAGGGGGGAGGGGTATTATCAAACTTGCAAAGCGATGGGAAAAATGCGTGCAGAGAAATGGAGATTATGTTGAAAAGCGAAGAAAAGGATGCAGTTTAAGGTGATACATTTATATTTTCTCTATCTATAAATTCTGATTTAAACAAATTTTGCTCACGACTCTCGATATGCCCCTCGTACTTTTGTTTATATACAAATGTATGTTAGTTTCTAAGTGCAGACTTTATTAGCTAAGGAAAAAAAAAGACTACTACCACCATACCAGTATGTAGAAGTACCAGGTAATAAAGTCACTTTACGTTCACATGCTCTCAGAGTTCTCTTTCGTTGACAGAGTTTTCAAATTTTTCGGCGTTGCTGAAAGTTTCCTTTTTTTTCCCTGCGTAATATCTGTGAAACGGGCCACATCGGAACCACATTTGTTTCCTCCCAAAGTTTTTTTTTCTTCTTTTAATCCCTCTACGTTATCTTTTACGATAAATAATATTGTTTTTTTTTCCCAGTAAGTTCACAAACTTTAAACTGAAGAATACAAACTGTTATAAGCTTGTTACAGAACTCTGGGCGTCGACATGGCTAACATGATATACAGAACTCTGGGCGTCGACATGGCTAACATGGCTGACATGATAACTTCCGTTTCTCATTTTCCATACTCCTACCACACCCGTCAATATGAAGCAACAATTTAATGTAACGTAACACTATACAACAATATAGTATGCTGTAACATTTTACAACAATTTAATGTAAATATGCGTATAATGGGATTAAGCCAAATTGAAATGAGGACAATTGTAAACGATATTCTCTTATCTAGACATTTAACAACACAGACACATAAACTGTTACATTCCCACATTACAGGGCCTGCAGTGTATTTGAGTATTGCCAGCATGCCAAAGCTGCCGTGAATGTACAACAGACATGCCACGACATGCAATGAATGTAAATTATTAGTCAAAAAGTTGAGAGGAAAGACAGTAAGGCACAGGGTCACGTAATCAAAGTCGGGCAAGCGCATGAAAGTTGTCGCCGTAAGGATAAATACCACAAGTAGAATTTGAATGGGTTGGGAGGGTGTTCCGAAAATGAGAAGTAGGGTTTAGTAAGCTACTGCTTAGATCTACTAGTAAGCTACTGCTTAAATCTACTAGTAAGCTACTGCTTAGATCTACTAGTAAGCTACTGCTTAAATCTACTAGTAAGCTACTGCTTAGATCTACTAGTAAGCTACTGCTTAAATCTACTAGTAAGCTACTGCTTAAATCTACTAGTAAGCTACTGCTTAAATCTACTAGTAAGCTACTGCTTAAATCTACTAGTAAGCTACTGCTTAGATCTACTAGTAAGCTACTGCTTAGATCTACTAGTAAGCTACTGCTTAGATCTACTAGTAAGCTACTGCTTAAATCTACTAGTGAGCTACTGCTTAAATCTACTAGTGAGCTACTGCTTAGATCTACTAGTAAGCTACTGCTTAAATCTACTAGTAAGCTACTGCTTAAATCTACTAGTAAGCTACTGCTTAGATCTACTAGTAAGCTACTGCTTAAATCTACTAGTAAGCTACTGCTTAGATCTACTAGTAAGCTACTGCTTAAATCTACTAGTAAGCTACTGCTTAGATCTACTAGTAAGCTACTGCTTAAATCTACTAGTAAGCTACTGCTTAGATCTACTAGTAAGCTACTGCTTAGATCTACTAGTAAGCTACTGCTTAAATCTACTAGTAAGCTACTGCTTAAATCTACTAGTAAGCTACTGCTTAAATCTACTAGTAAGCTACTGCTTAAATCTACTAGTAAACTACTGCTTAGATCTACTAGTAAGCTACTGCTTAAATCTACTAGTAAGCTACTGCTTAAATCTACTAGTAAGCTACTGCTTAGATCTACTAGTAAGCTACTGCTTAGATCTACTAGTAAACTACTGCTTAGATCTACTAGTAAGCTACTGCTTAAATCTACTAGTAAACTACTGCTTAGATCTACTAGTAAGCTACTGCTTAAATCTACTAGTAAACTACTGCTTAGATCTACTAGTAAGCTACTGCTTAAATCTACTAGTAAACTACTGCTTAGATCTACTAGTAAGCTACTGCTTAAATCTACTAGTAAGCTACTGCTTAGATCTACTAGTAAGCTACTGCTTAGATCTACTAGTAAACTACTGCTTAAATCTATTAGTAAGCTACTGCTTAGATCTACTAGTAAACTACTGCTTAGATCTACTAGTAAGCTACTGCTTAGATCTACTAGTAAGCTACTGCTTAGATCTACTAGTAAGCTACTGCTTAGATCTACTAGTAAGCTACTGCTTAGATCTACTAGTAAGCTACTGCTTAGATCTACTAGTAAGCTACTGCTTAGATCTACTAGTAAGCTACTGCTTAGATCTACTAGTAAACTACTGCTTAGATCTACTAGTAAACTACTGCTTAGATCTACTAGTAAGCTACTGCTTAGATCTACTAGTAAACTACTGCTTAGATCTACTAGTAAGCTACTGCTTAAATCTACTAGTAAGCTACTGCTTAGATCTACTAGTAAGCTACTGCTTAAATCTACTAGTAAGCTACTGCTTAAATCTACTAGTAAGCTACTGCTTAAATCTACTAGTAAGCTACTGCTTAAATCTACTAGTAAGCTACTGCTTAAATCTACTAGTAAGCTACTGCTTAGATCTACTAGTAAGCTACTGCTTAGATCTACTAGTAAGCTACTGCTTAAATCTACTAGTAAGCTACTGCTTAGATCTACTAGTAAGCTACTGCTTAAATCTACTAGTAAGCTACTGCTTAGATCTACTAGTAAGCTACTGCTTAAATCTACTAGTAAGCTACTGCTTAAATCTACTAGTAAGCTACTGCTTAAATCTACTAGTAAGCTACTGCTTAGATCTACTAGTAAGCTACTGCTTAAATCTACTAGTAAGCTACTGCTTAAATCTACTAGTAAGCTACTGCTTAAATCTACTAGTGAACTACTGCTTAAATCTACTAGTAAGCTACTGCTTAAATCTACTAGTAAGCTACTGCTTAAATCTACTAGTAAGCTACTGCTTAAATCTACTAGTAAGCTACTGCTTAAATCTACTAGTAAGCTACTGCTTAAATCTACTAGTGAACTACTGCTTAAATCTACTAGTAAGCTACTGCTTAGATCTACTAGTAAGCTACTGCTTAGATCTACTAGTAAGCTACTGCTTAGATCTACTAGTAAGCTATTGCTTAGATCTACTAGTAAGCTACTGCTTAGATCTACTAGTAAGCTATTGCTTAGATCTACTAGTAAGCTACTGCTTAAATCTACTAGTAAGCTACTGCTTAGATCTACTAGTAAGCTACTGCTTAAATCTACTAGTAAGCTACTGCTTAAATCTACTAGTAAGCTACTGCTTATATCTAATAGTAAGCTACTGCTTAGATCTAATAGTAAGCTACTGCTTAGATCTACTAGTAAGCTACTGCTTAGATCTAATAGTAAGCTACTGCTTAGATCTACTAGTAAGCTACTGCTTAGATCTACTAGTAAGCTACTGCTTAGATCTAATAGTAAGCTACTGCTTAGATCTACTAGTAAGCTACTGCTTAGATCTAATAGTAAGCTACTGCTTAGATCTAATAGTAAGCTACTGCTTAGATCTACTAGTAAGCTACTGCTTAGATCTAATAGTAAGCTACTGCTTAGATCTACTAGTAAGCTACTGCTTAGATCTACTAGTAAGCTACTGCTTAGATCTACTAGTAAGCTACTGCTTAGATCTACTAGTAAGCTACTGCTTAGATCTACTAGTAAGCTACTGCTTAGATCTACTAGTAAGCTACTGCTTAGATCTACTAGTAAGCTACTGCTTAGATCTAATAGTAAGCTACTGCTTAGATCTACTAGTAAGCTACTGCTTAGATCCCCAAATGGTCAGGTTTTGAGATTTTTTTTCTGCGCTTCTCTGCTACCAGCATAACAGATTTACGTCTTATTTGTCTGCTAATAGTATAACAGATTTATGTCTTATTTGTCTCCTAATAGTATAATAGATTTATGTCTTCTTTATCTTCTACCAGTATAACAGATTTTTGCCTTAATTCTCTACTAACACAGTGTAACAGATTTGTGTCTTATTTCTCTGCTAATAGTATAATAGATTTTTGTCTTATTTCTGTGCGAACAGCATAACAGATTGTTATCTTATTTCTCTACTAACACAGTATAACAAATTTTTGTCTTATTTCTCTACTGACACAGTATAACAGATTTTTGTCATATTTTTCTACTGACACAGTATAACAGATTTTTGTCTTATTTCTCTTCTGACACAGTATAACAGATTTTTGTCTTATTTCTCTTCTGACACAGTATAACATATTTTTGTCTTATTCCTCTGCTAACACAAGACAAAAAATTTGTTATACTTCTCCAGTAAGACAATAAAACAAAAGAAAAAAACATCGCTTGACAAAACTCAAGCCAGATTACATGTCGCCAAGAAAGGCTTTCTGGAAATGAAATTGACGTAAAAATGTTGAAATGCTACAGCTCTCTTGAGATGTGATCAAGAAAGGCGCAAGGCAGGGCACAAGAAACTGACCACGTGACCACAAGAAATACAATGAATACCTTACAGATAACACAATGAAGCTCAGCAAACAAGGAACACTGATACAAACATAATAATAAAATGATATAAATAGAAAACAATGTCCATATTTTGGAGCTAATTTTGGGACAGAACTCTTCTTTCGGTTACCTCCCGTAGCTTTGTGAGTCCACGTCAAAGTTGAAATCAATTTTGTGAGAGCTCCAGGTATACTTGTCACGTTTTAAGTGGCTCATTTAAAGCTACATTAGATAAGTTCGAGTGTCTGAAGTTCTGCTGCACGTTTCTCCTCTCTCTCCCTCTCTCTTTCTTTCTTCCCTCTCTCTCTCTCTCTCTCTCTCAGTCTTTCTGTCCTGTTAAATCTCCCTACCAAGACTGTCCTGTTATGACTGTCCTATCAGTATTATCACTGCTAGATAAACAAAAAATGAATACTGCCAACTATTTAGTCACCTCTGTCGACTTAAGATCACACTTAAATTCCGTCGACTTAAGATCACATTTACATTCTGTCGAATTAAGATCACACTTACATTATGTCGACTTAAGATCACACTTACATTATGTCGACTTAAGATCACACTTACATTCTGCCGAATTAAGATCACACTTACATTATGTCGACTTAAGATCACATTTACATTATGTCGACTTAAGATCACACTTACATTCTGTCGACTTAAGATCACACTTACATTATGTCGACTTAAGATCACACTTATATTATGTCGACTTAAGATCACACTTACATTCTATCGACTTATCCCACATAAATGAATGATCTCGGGAAACTAGGACAAAATCTTTAAAACCTTATTCCACGGATGTTATACTTGTGCAGATCTATACACCTGGTTACTTGTGCAGATCTATACACCTGGTTATTTGTGCAGATCTATACACCTGGTTACTTGTGCAGATCTATACACCTGGTTACTTGTGCAGATCTATACACCTGGTTATTTGTGCATATCTATACACCTGGTTATTTGTGCAGATCTATACACCTGGGCTGGTAGAGCGTCTGGAGCTGTAACAGAAGCTTGGTGACAGCCAAGAAAACATGGAGAAAACTGTGGCCTTTGAAACCTGGGTCGGAATTAGCATGTACAATGATGTGAAAGAAGAAGAAGATGAAGAAGAAAAAGAAGAAGAGTAGTTGTAGTATAGTAGTAAAAGTAGTAGCAGTAGTATTAGTAGCAGCAGTAGGAGGTAGTAGATTAATAATAGTAGCGGTAGTAGTATTAGAAATAGCAGTAATAGCAGTAGTAGTAGTAGTAATAGTAGTAGTAGTAGTAATAGTAGTAGTAGTGGGTAGTAGATTAGTAGCAGTAGTATAGTAGTAATAGTAGTATTAGTAGTAGTAGTAAGTAGTAGTAGTAGTAAGTAGTAGTAGTAGTAAGTAGTAGTAGTAGTAGTAAGTAGTAGTAGGTAGTAGATTAGTAGCTATAGTATAGTAGTAGTAGGAGCAGTCGTAGTATTATTAGTAGTAGTAAGTAGTAGATTAATAATAGTAGCAGTAGTAGTAGTAGCAATAGTAGTAGTAGTAGCGATAGTAGTAGTATAGTAGGGGTAACCGTAGCAGTTGTAGTAGTAGTAGTAGTAGTAGCAGTAGTAAATTAATAGTAGCAGTAGTAGTAGTAGTAGTAGTAGTAGTAAATGAAATTGACGTAAAAATGTTGAAATGCTACAGCTCTCTTGAGATGTGATCAAGAAAGGCGCAAGGCAGGGCACAAGAAACTGACCACGTGACCACAAGAAATACAATGAATACCTTACAGATAACACAATGAAGCTCAGCAAACAAGGAACACTGATACAAACATAATAATAAAATGATATAAATAGAAAACAATGTCCATATTTTGGAGCTAATTTTGGGACAGAACTCTTCTTTCGGTTACCTCCCGTAGCTTTGTGAGTCCACGTCAAAGTTGAAATCAATTTTGTGAGAGCTCCAGGTATACTTGTCACGTTTTAAGTGGCTCATTTAAAGCTACATTAGATAAGTTCGAGTGTCTGAAGTTCTGCTGCACGTTTCTCCTCTCTCTCCCTCTCTCTTTCTTTCTTCCCTCTCTCTCTCTCTCTCTCTCTCAGTCTTTCTGTCCTGTTAAATCTCCCTACCAAGACTGTCCTGTTATGACTGTCCTATCAGTATTATCACTGCTAGATAAACAAAAATGAATACTGCCAACTATTTAGTCACCTCTGTCGACTTAAGATCACACTTAAATTCCGTCGACTTAAGATCACATTTACATTCTGTCGAATTAAGATCACACTTACATTATGTCGACTTAAGATCACACTTACATTATGTCGACTTAAGATCACACTTACATTCTGCCGAATTAAGATCACACTTACATTATGTCGACTTAAGATCACATTTACATTATGTCGACTTAAGATCACACTTACATTCTGTCGACTTAAGATCACACTTACATTATGTCGACTTAAGATCACACTTATATTATGTCGACTTAAGATCACACTTACATTCTATCGACTTATCCCACATAAATGAATGATCTCGGGAAACTAGGACAAAATCTTTAAAACCTTATTCCACGGATGTTATACTTGTGCAGATCTATACACCTGGTTACTTGTGCAGATCTATACACCTGGTTATTTGTGCAGATCTATACACCTGGTTACTTGTGCAGATCTATACACCTGGTTACTTGTGCAGATCTATACACCTGGTTATTTGTGCATATCTATACACCTGGTTATTTGTGCAGATCTATACACCTGGGCTGGTAGAGCGTCTGGAGCTGTAACAGAAGCTTGGTGACAGCCAAGAAAACATGGAGAAAACTGTGGCCTTTGAAACCTGGGTCGGAATTAGCATGTACAATGATGTGAAAGAAGAAGAAGATGAAGAAGAAAAAGAAGAAGAGTAGTTGTAGTATAGTAGTAAAAGTAGTAGCAGTAGTATTAGTAGCAGCAGTAGGAGGTAGTAGATTAATAATAGTAGCGGTAGTAGTATTAGAAATAGCAGTAATAGCAGTAGTAGTAGTAGTAATAGTAGTAGTAGTAGTAATAGTAGTAGTAGTGGGTAGTAGATTAGTAGCAGTAGTATAGTAGTAATAGTAGTATTAGTAGTAGTAGTAGTAGTAGTAGTAGTAGTAGTAGTAAGTAGTAGTAGTAGTAGTAAGTAGTAGTAGGTAGTAGATTAGTAGCTATAGTATAGTAGTAGTAGGAGCAGTCGTAGTATTATTAGTAGTAGTAAGTAGTAGATTAATAATAGTAGCAGTAGTAGTAGTAGCAATAGTAGTAGTAGTAGCGATAGTAGTAGTATAGTAGGGGTAACCGTAGCAGTTGTAGTAGTAGTAGTAGTAGTAGCAGTAGTAAATTAATAGTAGCAGTAGTAGTAGTAGTAGTAGTAGTAGTAAATTAATAGTAGTAGCAGTAGTAGTAGTAGTAGTAGTAGTAGTAAATTAATAGTAGCAGCAGCAGCAGTAGTAGTAGTAGTAGTATTAGTAGTAAATTAATAGTAGTAGTAGTTGTAGTAGTAGTAGTAGTAGTAAATTAATAGTAGTAGCAACGGTAGTAGTAGTAGTAGTAGTAGTAGTAGTAAATTAATAGTAGTAGCAACAGTAGTAGTAGTAGTAGTAGTAGTAGTAGTAGTAGTAAATTAATAGTAGTAGCAGTAGTAGTAGTAGTAGTAGTAGTAGTAGTAGTAGTAGTAATAGTAGTAAATTAATAGTAGTAGCAGCAGTAGTAGTAGTAGTAGTAGTAGTAGTTTGTTGGTAGCAAGAAACTTTCAGTTAGAAACAGAATATAGAGGCGGGGAATGACAGATATTTGAAATTCAAGAAAGTCTATCACTACTAAATCATGAGTGAGTCCGCGTAATACATGACTCAAGGCTAAAAACTCCACGTAACACATGGCCTCAAGGCTAAACAGTCCACGTAATACATGGCCTCAAGGCTAAACACTCCACGTAACACATGGCCTCAAGGCTAAACAGTCCACGTAACACATGGCCTCAAGGCTAAACAGTTCACGTAACACATGACCTCAAGGCTAAACAGTCCACGTAACACATGGCCTCAAGGCTAAACAGTCCACGTAACACATGGCCTCAAGGCTAAACAGTTCACATAACACATGGCCTCAAGGCTAAACCGTCCACGTAACACATGGCCTCAAGGCTAAACAGTCCACGTAACACATGGCCTCAAGGCTAAACAGTCCACGTAACACATGGCCTCAAGGCTAAACAGTCCACGTAACACATGGCCTCAAGGCTAAACAGTCCACGTAACACATGGCCTCAAGGCTAAACAGTCCACGTAACACATGGCCTCAAGGCTAAACCGTCCACGTAACACATGACTCAAGGCTAAAAACTCCACGTAACACATGGCCTCAAGGCTAAACAGTCCACGTAACACATGGCCTCAAGGCTAAACAGTCCACGTAACACATGGCCTCAAGGCTAAACAGTCCACGTAACACATGGCCTCAAGGCTAAACAGTCCACGTAACACATGGCCTCAAGGCTAAACAGTCCACGTAACACATGGCTGAAGGGTAAAAAACAAACCCCGACAAAGGTATTGGAAAGTGGAGCTAGTGGGTGGCTCAGAAAGGTGATTTTCAGGACAGTACCAAAACTCCACAGCAAGTTTTATGAGAAAGTGGAGGTGAAGGGTTCAGTATCTTCAGTCTTTTATGTTAGGCTTCTGTAAGTTTTATGAGAAAGTGGAGGTGAAGAGTTCAGTATCTTCAGTCCGTTATGTCGGGCTTCTTTGCGCTCACTCGTGTCTCTGACCAGTTCTTCCTAATTTTAGTGGAGCATCCAGAAAAGTCTTCTTCTCCAGTCCGTGCCACTGTAACCCACTCCCCATGCGACTCATCTGTCGCATTTCAAGATTTCACAGCGTCAGCTTTATAGAAAGCAGTTACACAGAGAAATTACAACATAAGAAAAAAACACAAAATTCTCTGGCCAGATTAGGACAACATAAATCAGGACAACACAAATCGGGATAACATGAATCAAGACAGCATAAATCAGGACTACATAAATCAGAACAACACAAATCAGAGATGGGACAAAATGCTAGCTCCAAGATTAGAAAACTACAAGTTTACTGCCAGTGCCGAGGGCTGCTGAGATGGCTGCTAAGTCTAATCTTGTGTTACAATAGTCACAGACTTGCTGTTCTCCGAACACTTCTAACATATTTGATGTCCTCTGGCATTTCCTTCTCGGGTATTTCAGTTTCTATAGGTTCTTGAGCTGTCTGTGGTCAGCCTCTCTTGAGCTGTCTGTGGTCAGCCTCTTTTGACCTGTCTGTGGTCAGCCTCTCTTGAGCTGTCTGTGGTCAGCCTCTCTTGACCTGTCTGTGGTCAGCCTCTCTTGAGCTGTCTGTGGTCAGCCTCTCTTGACCTGTCTGTGGTCAGCCTCTCTTTCCCTCTAGTTCAAGTGTCTATGTGACGGCTGGTCTAAAGATGCTGCTAGACTTCCTTCGGAGCAGATGATCAATCCATTTCTAGCGTCCTTTTGCTACAATTACGTGTATCTTATCAAGGTCTCATTACACATGCAGATCTCTGTTTTATGGTCTGTGACAGCAAATCATTCTAAACCTTTGTAACATTTCTAGTAATTTCTATCCACTCCCTCCACTCCACCCACAAGTTTTCAAATGTCAAAAATGAAAAATGCAAGGATTAAATGTCATGTGTTCCACTTTTTATGTTAAAAATACGGGAAAATGTCTGCGGAATTAGGAACTGTGAATAGCAAGGCCGACAAGAGACAGGGACATAAGCTGCCCTTGCAGCCACCACTGCCTGAGATTCTCAGCCCGTGATAAGATGGTCAGGATGTGGCCAGGGCCGGCATTGACAAAACAAGGTACAAAACTGTCATGCGATGTACTCGCGGTTAAGTTATTCTGACCTGTCATGTCTGACAGAGAAGTTGTATAATGAAACCCAAGACTTCAGACAGCTTTGTATGTTTATGTAGGTTTTTTGGGATGATGATGATGATGATGATGGTGATGATGATGATGAAGCAAAAATATAAATAACTTCAGCGGTAGTAGTGGTATCAGCAGCATGAGCGGCAGTAGTAGTAGTAGTCGTAGTAGTAGCAGTAGTAATAGTAGTAGTAGTAGTAATAGTAGTAGTAGTAGTAATAGTAGTAGCAGTAGTAATAGTAGTAGTAGTAGTAGTAATAGTAGTAGTAGTAGTAATAGTAGTAGTAGCAGTAGTAATAGTAGTAGTAGTAGTAATAGTAGTAGTAGTAGTAATAGTAGTAGTAGTAGTAATAGTAGTAGCAGTAGTAGTCGTAGTAGTAGCAGTAGTAATAGTAGTAGTAGTAGTAATAGTAGTAGTAGTAATAGTAGTAGCAGTAGTAATAGTAGTAGTAGTAGTAATAGTAGTAGTAGTAATAGTAGTAGTAGCAGTAGTAATAGTAGTAGTAGTAGTAATAGTAGTAGTAGTAGTAATAGTAGTAGCAGTAGTAATAGTAGTAGTAGTAGTAGTAGTAGTAATAGTAGTAGCAGTAGTAATAGTAGTAGTAGCAGTAGTAATAGTAGTAGTAGTAGTAATAGTAGTAGTAGTAGTAATAGTAGTAGTAGTAGTAATAGTAGTAGCAGTAGTAGTCGTAGTAGTAGCAGTAGTAATAGTAGTAGTAGTAGTAATAGTAGTAGTAGTAATAGTAGTAGCAGTAGTAATAGTAGTAGTAGTAGTAGTAATAGTAGTAGTAGTAGTAATAGTAGTAGTAGCAGTAGTAATAGTAGTAGTAGTAGTAATAGTAGTAGTAGTAGTAATAGTAGTAGCAGTAGTAATAGTAGTAGTAGTAATAGTAGTAGTAGTAGTAATAGTAGTAGCAGTAGTAATAGTAGTAGTAGTAGTAGTAATAGTAGTAGTAGTAGTAGTAGTAGTAGTAGCAGCAGCAGCAGTAGTAGTAGTAGTAGTAGTAGTAGTAGTAGCAGTAGCAGTAGCAATAGTAGTAGCAGTAGCAATAGTAGTAGTAGTAGTAGTAGTAGTGGTGGTGGTGGTAGTAGTAGTAACAGCAGCAGTAGCAGTAGTAATAGTAATAGTAGTAGTAGTAGTAGTAGAGTAGTAGTAGCAGCAGTAGTAGTAGTAGTAGCAGTATTAATAGTAGTAGCAGTAGTAATAGTAGTAGTAGTAGTAGTGGTGGTGGTGGTGGTAGTAGTAGTAATAGCAGCAGTAGCAGTAGTAATAGTAATAGTAGAGTAGTAGTAGTAGTAGTAGTAGTAGTAGTAGTAGTAGTAGTAGTAGTAGTAGTAGAGTAGTAGTAATAGTAGTAGAGTAGTATTAATAGTAGTAGAGTAGTAGTGGTAACTGATAATAGTAGTGGTGGTGGTTACAGTGGAAGGAATGACAGTAACATCAGCGGAACATAAGAAGAAGAAGAAGAAAAAATATTGAATCACTTGTTTGTGTGACAGAAATAAATGACATTAAAGATAAGTTTGTTGACGGTAAGAAATAAATCCTCTTACTTCTTCTTCTTCTTCTTCTGCTGCAAAGAAGATGGTCGGGATTCAGAGCTCATCCAGTAACAGACAATAAATAGCTGAAAATAATACATGATCTGGGAAATCTGATAAAAATTACAGCTTTTCCTGAAAATGCCACAGTCAGAAAGGTGAACGCTTCTGAGCAAATGATAAGGCTGCATGAGGGGGATGGATGTGGTTGGTATTTCCAGCGTTCCTATAAACTCTGGGAAAATTACAAACATTTTCACAAACATAGGAAAGAAGTTTTCGTTAAATGCTTGTTTGTGTTCTGCGTGTTCTTTATGTTGTTGGGGTGGGTGGATGGATAACATTTCGTGGAGAGCAGGGACGTTCATAGAGCAGGGACGTTCAGAGAGGATGGATGTTCATAGAGCAGGGACGTTCATAGAGCAGGGATGTTCATAGAGCAGGGATGTTCAGAGAGGATGGATGTTCATAGAGCAGGGACGTTCAGAGAGGATGGATGTTCATAGAGCAGGGATGTTCATAGAGTAGGGATGTTCATAGAGCAGGGATGTTCATAGAGCAGGGATGTTCATAGAGCAGGGATGTTCAGAGAGCAGGGATGTTCATAGAGCAGGGATGTTCATAGAGCAGGGATGTTCAGAGAGCAGGGATGTTCATAGAGCAGGGATGTTCATAGAGCAGGGATGTTCAGAGAGGATGGATGTTCATAGAGCAGGGATGTTCAGAGAGGATGGATGTTCATAGAGCAGGGATGTTCATAGAGCAGGGATGTTCATAGAGCAGGGATGTTCATAGAGCAGGGACGTTCAGAGAGGATGGATGTTCATAGAGCAGGGACTTTCATAGAGCAGGGACTGTCAGAGAGCAGGGACGTTCATAGAACAGGGACGTTCATAGAGCAGGGACGTTCATAGAACAGGGACGTTCATAGAGCAGGGACGTTCATAGAACAAGGATGTTCATAGAGCAGGGATGTTCACAGAACAGGGATGTTCATACAACAGGGATGTTCACAGAGCAGGGATGTTCATACAACAGGGATGTTCACAGAACAGGGATGTTCATAGAGCAGGGATGTTCAGAGAACAGGGATGTTCATAGAGCAGGGACGTTCAGAGAGCAGGGATGTTCAGAGAACAGGGATGTTCATAGAGCAGGAACATTCACAGAGCAGGAATGTTCAGAGAGCAGGAACATTCACAGAGCAGGGATGTTCAGAGAACAGGGATGTTCAGAGAACAGGGATGTTCAGAGAGCAGGGATGTTCAGAGAGCAGGGATGTTCAGAGAACAGGGATGTTCAGAGAACAGGGATGTTCAGAGAGCAGGAACATTCACAGAGCAGGGATGTTCAGAGAGCAGGAACATTCACAGAGCAGGGATGTTCATAGAGCAGGAACATTCAGAGAACAGGGATGTTCAGAGAACAGGGATGTTCAGAGAACAGGGATGTTCAGAGAGCAGGAACATTCACAGAGCAGGGATGTTCAGAGAGCAGGAACATTCACAGAGCAGGGATGTTCATAGAGCAGGAACATTCAGAGAACGGGAAGTTTCAGAGAGCAGGGATATTCAGAGAACAGTGACGGTCAGAGAACAGTAATCGTCAGAGAGCAGGGAGGTTCAGAGAGCAGGGAGGTTCAGAGAGAAGGGAGTTCAGAGAGAAGGGAGTGTACGAGAGAGGAAAACAGTTACCATGAAGTTAGTGCATTCTCTTTGAGGAGTTCAGCTGTTCGATCCTGGCTAAGGTCTCGCCAGTTGACTACAAACCTGTCTCCTCGTGCAACTGGGGGGGGGGGGGGGGGTAGGGCGGTCAAGTGTGCCACCAGGTCGAGGAAAATATGAATATTAAAACACATTCACTGTAAGGGAATAAAATATGGGCCTGATATGTTCTGTGTATATGGCACTATAAAGGAATAAAATATGGGCCCTGATATGTTCTATGTATATGGCACTATAAAGGAATAAAATATGGGCCCTGATATGTTCTGTATATATGGCACTATAAAGGAATAAAATATGGGCCCTGATGTTATGTACCTTGTATATGGCACTGTAAGGGAATAAAATATGGGCCCTGATGTTATGAACCTTGTATATGGCACTATAAAGGAGTAAAATATGCGCCCTGATGTTATGTTCTTTGTATGTGGCACTGTAATAAAATAAGACATTGATACGATGTCTTGTTATAGCATCATAACTGTATATACTTTCTTTCTTGTAGTTGACGTCTCTGTCATCTTCTGAGTTATCTCCCATGTTTTGCCGACTAGAGCAAGCAGATATTGCAGACTTCCCTCCCTCCCTCTCTTTTTTTTTCTCTCTCTCTCTCTCCTCTTCTCTTTCTACTCTCTCTTCTCTTTCTACTCTCTCTTCTCTTTCTACTCTCTCTTCTTTCTCGTTCTCGTTCTCGTCTCTCTCTTTTCTCTCTCTTCTCTCTCTCTTTTCTCTTTCTTCTTTCACTTTCTCTTCTCTCTCTTCTCTCTCTTTTTTCACTTTCTCTTCTCTCTCTTTTCTCTCTCTTCTCTCTCTTTTCTCCCTCTTCTCTCTCTCTTTTCTCTCTTCTTTCTCTTCTCTCTCTCTTTTCTCTCTCGTCTCTCTCTCTTCTCTCTCTCCTCTCTCGTGTCTCTCTTGTCTCTCTTCTTTTTCTTTCTATTCTCTCTATTTCTCTCTCTTCTCCTTCTCTCTTCTCTCTCTCTCTCTCTCTCTCCACGTTAAAGTTGATTATGTCAAATTTATTTTGTTGTTCTCACGTATACAAAAGATTTTTCTGTTGAATGTTGAAATATTTGCTCTGAAAGTTGAAGGTAGAATGTCAGAGATGGCCAGTCTTTCATCCTTTGAAAACAAACTTCATTTGTTAACTCTCCTGTCACGTCAGACCCTGCTGTATTAACCACGTTTGTTAATAAGTCTCTTTGGATCAGTTTTTTTATGTATTCTTGCGTCGCCCTTTATTCTCCATAAAAGCAGTTTTGAGAGAGTTAATAAACACATTGCAATTCCACTCACGGGAATTTATTCTAACTACACAAGCTAGACAAGTTCGGAATGTGGGCACTTTATTCTGAACTACACAAGCTGAACAAGTTCGGAATGTGGGCACTTTATTTCCAGCCCTGGAACACTACTGGGAGTCGGTGAGTTGCGGAAATCAATGCCAGTGTAATGACTTTCGCTTGGGTTTATGCCTCGCCTGGCAGCTCACGGGAGCTGAAATGCCTCCCAAAAAGTTGCCCAGTGGCTGTTATCTGGGTCAAAGGCAGGGCGCTACAGGTCTCGCACGTGGAGATGTAAATGTCATTAATCAGTTCAAAGACTACAGATGCTGTTCCTTTCTCTTTGCTTAATCAAGAACTGTCTCCGTGTATCTTCTTCTTCTTCTCCTTCTTCTGCGCTTTGTTGGTAGCTAATCAAGTAGGTTATAGAGCCGAACTTATCAGAGCTTCTGCGCTTTGTCGGTAGCTCATCAGGCAGGTTATAGAGCCGAACTTATCAGAGCTTCTGTAGCAGACAAGTGCCCGTATCTTAAACGACGTCAACTGTCTCCAAGATCTGGAGTGACTTTTCACATCAATAAAAGAATATGTTAACGGATTTTATTTTCAAATTGGACCCTGCGTGGCTCCTCTGTTAACTCTCTGTTGTTGTTCTTAATTAAATTAACCAAATAGTAAACAGCAAAGGGTAGACAACCAGTTTGTGACATACATTGATGACAGCAATGTACGCCATGGATTAGACTGAAAGAAGTCCTTTGATAAAGCCACGATCTTGCACCCATATTTCAGTGGACAGTCCTTTATTAAATACACCCTCATACTGTTTAAAACGTGTCCTTGAAATGTACAAGGACTGATTATTTAATAATTATTAGTATCGATAGCGGTCTGCAATTAGTATCGACATAGGTCTTCAGTTAGTATGGACACGGTTTGCAGTTAGTATCGACACAGGTCTTCAGTTAGTATCGACACAGGTCTTCAGTTAGTATCGACACTGGTCTGTAGTTAGTATCGACATAGGTCTTCAGTTAGTATCGACATAGGTCTTCAGTTAGTATCGACACAGGTCTGCAGTTAGTATCGACATAGGTCTTCAGTTAGTATCGACATAGGTCTTCAGTTAGTATCGACATAGGTCTTCAGTTAGTATCGACACAGGTCTGCAGTTAGTATCGACATAGGTCTTCAGTTAGTATGGACACGGTTTGCAGTTAGTATCGACATAGGTCTTCAGTTAGTATGGACACGGTTTGCAGTTAGTATAGACATAGGTCTTCAGTTAGTATCGACACTGGTCTTCAGTTAGTATCGACACAGGTCTTCAGTTAGTATCGACATAGGTCTTCAGTTAGTATGGACACGGTTTGCAGTTAGTATCGACATAGGTCTTCAGTTAGTATCGACACAGGTCTTCAGTTAGTATCGACACAGGTCTTCAGTTAGTATCGACATAGGTCTTCAGTTAGTATCGACATAGGTCTTCAGTTAGTATCGACACAGGTCTGCAGTTAGTATCGACATAGGTCTTCAGTTAGTATCGACATAGGTCTTCAGTTAGTATCGACACAGGTCTGCAGTTAGTATCGACATAGGTCTTCAGTTAGTATGGACACGGTTTGCAGTTAGTATAGACATAGGTCTTCAGTTAGTATCGACACTGGTCTTCAGTTAGTATCGACACAGGTCTTCAGTTAGTATCGACACTGGTCTTCAGTTAGTATCGACACAGGTCTTCAGTTAGTATCGACACGGTTTGCAGTTAGTATAGACACAGTCAGTATGGCCGTCCTACTTATGACTGGCTGTCATGTGACTGATGTGTAAATGTGGAATGATTGATTGAAAACTGTTTACAGAACACAACCAACAGAAACCAAACATTTAGAAGCATCCATTTATGTGCCCTGTCTTGTACTGTCATATCTGTCTGTCTATCTGTCTGTCTGTCCATCTGTCTGTCCGTCAATAGTTTATGTCTGCCTGACTGTATATATCTGCCAATGCTAGTCTGCCTGTCAATATTTCTGTCAGTGCTTGTCTGTCTGTCTGCCTGCCTGCGTATCTCTCTCTAGGCAACTCTCTACGAGAAGAACGAACCACATGGCGAAGGAAACTGAAGACTTTGCCTGAAGATCCCAGAATTACATTTTGCTTCTCATTATGACCTAGAAATGTTCTTTTCTTCTCTCTTCTCACTCTTCCTTTCTTTCAGAGCCCTCCCCTCCTCCAGCAAACAGTTCACAGTGTCCTGATGCGGCCACACCCCCCCCCCTCCCCAGACCCTGGAATAACTCCTAATTTTGTGCGGATCGCAGGATGAGAAAGTTTGGCAACAATGAAGATGGCGCTGTGGTGTCGTCTGCCGTCGGCAGCCCGGAATGAGGTTGCGATGATAATGAAAAATACCAACCACATCAAACAATGGAGAACATCCTGGGATAAAAACCAGTTTTCTGAGGAAGCGCAGACCAATTCGGGGTCTGGAAGGAGAGCAAAGTCTGGGCTCGTAAGAATTTATGACCGAGAATAAGTGGAGATCTAATGTCTGTAAGATTGGATGCAGTGATGCCAACACTGGCGGGAAAACGCTGGATTTACTGGGAAAACATCTCGGCCGTAGAAGAAAATTTGTCACAAAGATAAATTCTTTTTTAAAGAGTGAAGAATTTTAAAACATTCTATATTTTTTTAGCAATAACTGGTGTATATGAAACCAAGTATATAACTATGTATATAGTTACGTATATAATTAAGTATGCAACTAAGTATATAAAACAAGTATATAGATAGATAGATAGACAGACAGACAGACAGACAGACAGATAGACAGACAGACAGACAGATAGATAGATAGATAGATAGATAGATAGATAGATAGATAGATAGATAGATAGATAGATAGATAGATAGATAGATAGATAGATAGGTAGATAGATAGATAGATAGATAGATAGACAGACAGACAGACAGACAGATAGATAGATAGATAGATAGATAGATAGATAGATAGATAGATAGATAGATAGATAGATAGATAGATAGATAGATATAGATAGATAGATAGATAGATAGGACAAACAATGTAGTATCAATGCTAACTACAGACCTTTATTGATATTAACTGCAGACCCCTATCGATATTAATGATTATTAAATAATCAGTCCATGTACATTTAAAAGACATGTTTTAAGCAGTACAACAGCTGGGACGAGTGTGTATTTAATGAAGGATTGTACACTGAAAGACATGTCCAAGAATGCGACTATATCAAAGAATTTCTTTCAATCTAAATCATGGCGTATATTGATGTCATCAGTGTATGTCGCAAAGTGGTTGTCTACCCTTTGCTGTTTACCATTTTGGTTAATTTAATTACGAAAACAACATACAGTCGACAGATCAGGCACGTGGAGTCAAATTTTAAAATAAAATCCATTAACATATTCTTTTATTGAAGTGAAAAGTCACTCCAGATCTTGGAGACAGTTGACTTTGTTTAAGATACAGACACTTGTCTGATATAGAAGCTCTGAAGTTCGGCTCTGTGACCTGCTTGATGAGCTACTGCCAAAGTGCATAAGCTCTGATAAGTTCGGCTCTGTGACCGGCTTGATGAGCTACTGGCAAAACGCAGAAGCTTTGAAGTTCGGCTCTGTGACCTGCTTGATGAGCTACTGGCAAAGCGCAGAAGCTCTGATAAGTTCGGCTCTGTGACCTGCTTGATGAGCTACCGACAAAGCGCAGAAGCTCTGATAAGTTCGGCTCTGTGACCTGCTTGATGAGCTACTGGCAAAGCGCAGAAGCTTTGAAGTTCGGCTCTGTGACCTGCTTGATGAGCTACCGACAAAGAGCAGAAGCTCTGATAAGTTCGGCTCTGCGACCTGCTTGATGAGCTACTGGCAAAGCGCAGAAGCTCTGATAAGTTCGGCTCTGTGACCTACTTGATGATCTACTGGCAAAGCGCAGAAGCTTTGAAGTTCGGCTCTGTGGCCTGCTTGATGAGCTACCGACAAAGAGCAGAAGCTCTGAAGTTCGGCTGTATGACCTGCTTGATGAGCTACTGGCAAAGCGTAGAAGCTCTGATAAGTTCGGCTCTGTGACCTGCTTGATGAGCTACTGGCAAAGCGCAGAAGAAGATAAACAAAGACTGTTCTCCTGCTGCAGTGTCTAAGAGCTTGCAGAACTTGTATCATAGTTCAGAATCTCTTCACAGCATCAGATTACAACCCCTCTACCCCAGCTGTAATCATCTATTTCACCTTCTCCCGGCTGGATTACCGTTATACCACTCTCTCCCCTTTCCACGCCCCCTCCCCCTTTTTTTTACGGCCCACCTACCACACATCACAAGTCTCTATTTACACATTCTCTACACTCCACCATGGGCTCTTCCACACACAGTCTCTTACAAGCCACAGCTTCTTACAAGCCACAGCTAAGTGCTCCATTCATTTTATTTTATTCTATTTTTTTTCATTCCTATTTTCTACATAGCATTCATATGAATTTATATTTTATCTCCTCTCTCTCTCTCTCTCTCTCTCTCTCTTTCTCTCTATTTCTTCGTCCTGTGTGTTTTTGTATGATTAAGGCTCACGCCGAAACGTCACAACTTTGTAATCGTTAAGTAATAAAGCTGTTCCTACTTTTTTCCCTAGTTTATACATTTCATTATTTCCTAAAGTGTTGTGAAAGTCTGTCAATCAAATTGTGACTGTTTTATTCTGCTTTTGATTTTCTTACATTAAAAGTCTTTATAATTAGCAAGGTGAAACAATTATTAATTATTAGCAATTATTGTAACGACAAGGGTACAACATGAGAAAGATGGATAGGAGGCAAGGCGGTGATGTGTACTATCAATAAAATTAAATTGGAAATCCAAAACGGCTAAGCTTCAATGGAGGAAGAACACACGATGAAGACTTAATTATTTCATGGAATCACTGATCTGACAGTCCAAATCATGAACTTTCAGACATTGTGTGTCAGATGTGACGGTGACAGGAAAGTGAACATTTAGTCAAATCATGAACTTTCAGACATTGTGTGTCAGATGTGATGAAGTGAAGTCATAGATAAAGTACCTGAGGCTAGAGAAACAGATGTGATGAAGTGAAGTCATAGATAAAGTACCTGAGGCTAGAGAAACAGATGTGATGAAGTGAAGTCATAAATATAAAGTACTTGAGGCGAGAGAAACAGACGTGATAAAGTGAAGTCATAGATAAAGTACTTGAGGCGAGAGAAACAGACGTGATGAAGTGAAGTCATAAATATAAAGTACCTGAGGCTAGAGAAACAGATGTGATGAAGTGAAGTCATAGATAAAGTACCTGAGGCTAGAGAAACAGATGTGATGAAGTGAAGTCATAGATAAAGTACCTGAGGCTAGAGAAACAGATGTGATGAAGTGAAGTCATAGATAAAGTACCTGAGGCTAGAGAAACAGATGTGAGAAGTGAAGTCATAGATAAAGTACCTGAGGCTAGAGAAACAGACGTGATGAAGTGAAGTCATAGATAAAGTACCTGAGGCTAGAGAAACAGATGTGATGAAGTGAAGTCATAGATATAAAGTACCTGAGGCTAGAGAAACAGATGTGATGAAGTGAAGTCATAGATAAAGTACCTGAGGCTAGAGAAACAGACGTGATGAAGTGAAGTCATAAATATAAAGTACCTGAGGCTAGAGAAACAGATGTGATGAAGTGAAGTCATAGATAAAGTACCTGAGGCTAGAGAAACAGATGTGATGAAGTGAAGTCATAGATAAAGTACCTGAGGCTAGAGAAACAGATGTGATGAAGTGAAGTCATAGATAAAGTACCTGAGGCTAGAGAAACAGACGTGATGAAGTGAAGTCATAGATAAAGTACCTGAGGCTAGAGAAACAGATTACTTGAAGTCATAGATTGGAGTCTCTGTGACGGTTTTTGTAAATGGCTGCAAGATGATTACCCCCTTTCCGCCTGGCCCAGATACCGACGGAGTAACCCTTGTGTTTCCCTCCTTTACTGAACCTCCTGATAGCAAGAAAAGCCATGCAACCACCCCACCAACACATCTCCCCTCTCATTGGGCCTGGCCATAAAACAAAACATTGCAGCGTGCTTATGTTTACATCAAAACACGCGTGTAGAGCACGTGTTTGCTCAGATATATGTGTGTATATGTGTGTGTAAACAAGGACGTTTTAGGGAAATCATAAATAGCATTTTGTTGTTTTGGGCAAAATAAGCTGAATGTTTCTTGGGGAAAACAGAAAATCCTTTCTTTTTTTAATCAGCGAAATAGATAAACAAACACCGGTGCGCAAGAGAAATAGAGTACAAAATAGATAAATAAGCGCCGCTATTTTTATAAACATAGATAAGAAGATAAGAGTGTGTGTATGTGTGTGTGAGACAGAGAGAGAGAGAGAGAGAGAGAGCAAGAGAAACACCTGCAGTCCAAGTGGCACTTGCGAGATTCTGTCATTTTAAGGCACGTAACTTAATTTTGTAACTTATCCTGAATACTCGTTATCTTCTTTCTGTCTTAACTGTTTTGAGTTCTTATCTCTTTTTTTTTCAATGTGTCTGAATTTTATCGCGTGCCTGTCCCTCTCCGTCTAGGGTGTCCATTGCTTGTTTTGTGCACTTGAGATACGTGGGAAGCAGCAGACTTCTGATTGTCCTGTCTCTCAGAGAAATGGAAGCAGCAGACTTCTGACTGTCCTGTCTCTCAGAGAAATGGAAGCAGCAGACTTCTGACTGTCCTGTCTCTCAGAGAAATGTTTCCAATTCTACACTTTTCCTGCATATCATTTTCGTTTCTAAACCGCGCTTTTCTCACATATAACAATTTGCCCATCGCCGAGTCCACAGAAACAAGTAACAAATTAAACTATTTCAATTTTCTGTTGCAAATTGCGCATGTTCCACACCCAGCCTAAAGCCTTCTCAGTGATGTTGCTCTTTCTTGCCCCTGTATGTCAAGTCTATTACAGAAGTTGTAAACTGATACCGCAGTTCAACTTTTACATCTATCACCTGCGCCTTTACTCCTGCCACTTTCTTTAATTGCTTGACCAGAGCATTGCACTTCTCTCCCTTGAACGTGTCCTGCACTTCTCTCCCTTGAACGTCGCCTTTACTTCTCTCCCTTGAAGGTCGCCTGCACTTCTCTCCCTTGAACGTGTCCTGCACTTCTCTCCCTTGAACGTCGTCTGCACTTTTCTCCTTTGAACGTGTCCTGCACTTCTCTCCTTTGAACGTGTCCTGCACTTCTCTCCCTTGAACGTGTCCTGTACTTCTCTCCCTTGAACGTGTCCTGTACTTCTCTCCCTTGAACGTGTCCTGCACTTCTCTCCCTTGAACGTCTTCTGCACCTCTCTCTTGGTTTCATATTTCTCCATCATTATTAGGTCCCTTCTTTTCTGCTTGAGTACCTTAGAAGGTCTGGAGGCATGCCAGTCTCTCTGATGACTGCTTGCTACTTTCATCTTCCTGGCAAGGTCGCTATGACAGGCCAGTCATTTACACTCTGTGGTTATGATGGTGATGGTTAACCTCAATGTTAATGTTCCGTATATTTTCATGGTCAGTAAAATATATGGGTAAGATTTTAGTTTCTTTCTTTTTTTTTTTACTTTGTCTTTTTCGGTGTCCACAACTGCTGCCAGTTCTAGCAGGAGTCTGGTTCTGTCAGCAGGTGTAACTTCCTTAATCCTACTTTGCATGTTGACAGCAGGTGTAACTTCTTCAATCATACTTTGCATGTTGACAGCAGGTGTAACTTCCTTAATCCTACTTTGCATGTTGACAGCAGGTGTAACTTCTTCAATCATACTTTGCATGTTGACAGCAGGTGTAACTTCCTTAATCCTACTTTGCATGTTGTCAGCAGGTGTAACTTCCTTAATCCTACTTTGCATGTTGTCAGCAGGTGTAACTTCTTCAATTATACTTTGCATGTTGACAGCAGATGTAACTTCTTCAATCATACTTTGCATGTTGACAGCAGGTAATCTAAGCTTTGCTATTCATTACAGACTTGAATCTTTGGATATTCTGACACCCCCCCCCCCCCCGACCCCCTTTAGAGCCATCAAATTTATGTAAGTCTCTGATAGATGTGTCTTATGGATGCCATTTTCTAGATATCATTCCATGTCTGTGATCCCTGCAGCAGCTGTCCCCAAGCTGTCAACTGGTTCTATGTCTGTGATCTCTGCAGTAGCTGTCCCCAGTTGTCCACTGGTTCCATGTCTGTGATCTCCGCAGTAGCTGTCCCAAACTGTCCACTAGTCCAATGTCTGTGATCTCTGCAACAGCTATCCCCGAGCTGTCCACTGGTTCCATGTCTGTGATCCCTGCAACAGTTGTCCCTGAGCTGTCCACTGGTTCCATTCTGAGGTCCCTGCAGCAGCTGTCCCCGAGCTGTCCACTGGTTCCATGTCTGTGATCCCTGTCTATGCTGTTCGCAAAAACTGGCCTTGTTGGACATTTTAAACCACTTTATGGACTTTCTTATCATCCTCTGTGTTTCTTAACTTCACATATACAACTTCAGTGATAAAACTTCACTGTTGACCATGTCACTTCATTCTTTACTCGCAGTCTTTGACTACCATAGCAGTTCATCATGACCGAATCTCCTTCTGATGGTTTGGGTGTATTTCATGATATCTTTCAGCTCTAATGCGTCTCTGGCTACTGCCACTTCCTCATCTTCTTTCTGTTTCCATCCACGGTGAAACGTTGGTTGGACTTCTTGACGCACTGCATCAGAAGACTCTTAGATCTTGGAGCACTCCATCAGAAGACTCTTAGATCTTGTAACACTGCATCAGAAGACTCTTAGATCTTGGAGCACTCCATCAGAAGACTCTTAGATCTTGGAGCACTCCATCAGAAGACTCTTAGATCTTGTAACACTGCATCAGAAGACTCTTAGATCTTGGAGCACTGCATCAGAAGACTCTTAGATCTTGGAGCACTGCATCAGAAGACTCTTAGATCTTGGAGCACTGCATCAGAAGACTCTTAGATCTTGTAACACTGCATCAGAAGACTCTTAGATCTTGTAACACTGCATCAGAAGACTCTTAGATCTTGTAACACTGCATCAGAAGACTCTTAGATCTTGGAGCACTGCATCAGAAGACTCTTAGATCTTGGAGCACTGCATCAGAAGACTCTTAGATCTTGGAGCACTGCATCAGAAGACTCTTAGATCTTGTAACACTGCATCAGAAGACTCTTAGATCTTGTAACACTGCATCAGAAGACTCTTAGATCTTGTAACACTCCATCAGAAGACTCTTAGATCTTGGAGCACTGCATCAGAAGACTCTTAGATCTTGGAGCACTGCATCAGAAGACTCTTAGATCTTGTAACACTCCATGAGAAGACTCTTAGATCTTGTAACACTGCATCAGAAGACTCTTAGATCTTGTAACACTGCATCAGAAGACTCTTAGATCTTGGAACACTCCATCAGAAGACTCTTAGATCTTGGGGCACTGCATCAGAAGACTCTTAGATCTTGGAGCACTGCATCAGAAGACTCTTAGATCTTGGAGCACTGCACCAGAAGACTCTTAGATCTTTGTCGCAAGCCTTGCTCTCCAGCTTCATATTCCTCTTCCACAGACTTGAATGGCAGCTGCAGTGTGCTCTGTCTGCAGCGTGCTCTGTCTGTAGTGTGCTCTGTCCGCAGTGTGCTCTGTCTGCAGTGTGCTCTGTCTGCAGTGTGGTCTGTCTGCAGTGTGCTCTGTCTGCAATGTGCTCTGTCTGCAGTGTGCTCTGCCTGCAGTGTGCTTTGTCTGCAGTGTGCTCTGTCTGCAGTGTGCTCTGTCTGCAGTGCTGTGCTACATGATTTAGTTCTGGCGGCAGCCCCAGCCACTTTCTTACTGATTTATTTATCTTCATTTCAACTGGTTGAACTACACCGCTGTTTATGTTCAACTATAGCGCTGTTTATGTTCAACTATAGCGCTGTTTATGTTCAACTATAGCGCTGTTTATGTTCAACTATAGCGCTGTTTATGTCGTGAGTTCCGGCTACATGAATTTTGTTTCTTTATTGATCAAGTCTCGAACAAGGGACAATACTGGTTCCATAAAACAAAGTAATACTGGTTCCATAAAACAAAGTAATACTGGTTCCATAAAACAAAGTAATACTGGTTCCATAAAACAAAGTAATACTGGTTCCATAAAACAAAGTAATACTGGTTCCATATAGCAATGTAATACTGGAGGCCATGGCGATAAGACCAGTGTGTGAGCGGTCAGTGAGTTTACGGCGCCAGCACACAGCGACAAAGGGAAGTTGGACAATGCGATCAGCCACACTTGCGACAGATCTAGCAAAGCAGCGAGGAGTACAGTGCTCATAGATGTAATGTGAAGTGCAATAGGAACAAGGACAAAATAGGTTTCTTTACTGTTAAATACATTCTCTCACTTGATACTCTTCTTCTTCTTCGGGTCGTCAAGGCTAGCCTTTTGTTCTTCCTGAAGTTACACACACACACACACACACACACACACACACACACACCTAAGGCGAGTTCTAAGAAATGAATTGGTGATAAGAGTTATTTTAAGCCATGAAATATAGCACATGAAAGTAGAAAACAGTGCTTTATCTTGACCATTTAGGTACCAAAAGATCTATGAAGTTTAGCAAATGAAGATAAAAAACTACGAGTCACAATTAAACTATTCTGAGTCACATTTTTACTATCGCGAGCCATATTTTAACTATCACATGTCATATTTTAACTATCACAAGTTATATTTTAACTGTCACAAGTTATATTTTAACTATCAGGCAATGAGCTGCTTTGTTCGCAAGCAAACTTACTCTGTACTAGGAGTGAAATAACTGAGAATCTTGGGGGGGGGGGGGGACTTAGCTCTCCTGTCAGAGAGGAACACTTCTAAACATTCTGTCCAAACTTTTGACCCACATGCACCTCTTTACTCCCCTGTTCTGGAAACACTGCAAAAACTGACATTTGGGGCCTCTGACACTGCATGAAATAACCAATAATATGGGAGAAACAGAACTAACTACTATAATGCGAAATAAGAACTAATTAATATAGCACAATATAAAAACTAGTTAATATAACAGGAAAAAGGAAGTAACTAACATTGTATGAAAAGGTAACTAATATAACATGAAATAAGGCTAATTAGCATTGCACGAACGCAGGAAATAGCTTGCCAGAACAGCTCACTGAAACAGCATCGGCTGTTGAGAAGAAGAAGAAAAAGAAGAAGAAGAAGAAGAAAGAAAGAAAGAAAGAAGGAAAGAAAGAAATAGAATGAACGAATGAATGAATGATCTTTATTTTTAAAGGGTAAAGAATTGGGCACACAGGCCCATCTTACATACTGTCCTTCATCACTCCATCTTTCATTCTTCCCACACACTCGGTTTAATACAATTATACAAATTACATTAGGAAAAAACATATCAAAAGAGAGTAAGATTAAAATATTACATTCGAAGTAAAAGAGAAGAAGTAATTAACCTAATAAAATAGCTCTCACATACACATACACGCACAGACATATACATCTACATAAAAAGAAGAAGAAGAAGAAAGAGAAGAAAAAAAGAAGACAAAGAGAAAAGAAAAATAATGAAGAAGAAGAAGAAGAAGAGAAAGAAGAAGAAGAAGAGGAAGAAGAAGAAAGAAAGAAGAAGAAGAAGAAGAAGAAAGAAAAAGAAGAAGAAGCAGAAAAAAGAAGAAGAAAGAACAAGAAGAAAGAAAGAAAGAAAACTGAAGAAGAAAAAAAAGAAAAATAAGAAGAAAAAAAGGAAATAAAGAAAGAAGAAGAAGCAGAAGAAAAAAAAAGAAAAAGCAGAAGAAGAAGAATAAAGAAGAAGAATAATAAAGAAGAAGAAGAAAAAGAGAAAGAAAGAAAGAAAGATCAAGAACAAGAACAAGAAGAAAGAAAAAGAAGAATAAGAAAGAAGAAGAAAAAAAGAAAGAAGGAAGAAGAAGAAGAAAAAAGAAAGAAGAAAATAAGAAAGAAAGAAAGAAGAAGAAGAAAAAAAGAAGAAGAAGGAAAGAAGATCAGAACAAGAACAAGAAAAGAAAAAAGAAGAATAAGAATAGAAAGAAGAAAAAAAGAAAGAAAGAATAAAAAGAAAAAAAGAAAATAGAAGAAAGGAAAAAGAAGAAGAGAAAATAAAAAAACAAGAAGAAGAAAAAAAGAAGAAGAAGGAAAGAAGAAGAAGAATGAAAGAAGAAAAAGAAGAAGAGGAAGAAGATAGAAAGAAAAAGAAAAAGAAGAATAAAGAAGAAGACAGAAAAGAAAGAAGAAAAGAAGAAAAAGAAAAAAAAGAAGAAAGAAGGAAAGAAAGAAAGAAGAAGAAGAAAGAAAGAAGAAAAAGAAGAAGAAGAGAATAAGAAGAAAGAAAAATAAGAAGAAGAAGAAGAAAGAAGATAAAAAAATAAGGAAAGAAAGAAGAAGAAGAAGCTAAATTAAATGTTGAACTGATGAGAAGAATACACCGTGTGAAAGAAAGTAAAGCTTGCTTTATAATAAAAGACCAGAGATGTCATTATAAAATGAAGCCTACAAGTTAAAGTACACAAACAATGATCTTAATAGAAGTGATAAACTTGTATGTGAAAACATCCACGGAATTCCATGAAACATAGATAACAACAAAAATATATGCTACATGAAGGCAACATACCAAATAGTGGACAGCTGTCAAGTACAGACAAGACACACATTTTGATTCCATGAGTGACAGCTCACAGGAACTGATTTCAGACAAACTAATCTTAAGTTACAAGAAAGATGTAAACACGGATTTATGAAGCAAGAAACTTCTAAGAACAATGCTGGAGATGTTGGAGCAAAGACTGATTTTAGATTTATAACAACATCATAAAAATTCCCTGACACAAAAAAAGGCAGTAGAAACAAAAACCAGTTAGGGCTTTGATACATAGAGCACATCAATAAATACATTCAAGATGATAATGAGATTTACAATGAACGTATAACAGAACAGATGGCCTCTTAGTGAAGAGATTAAGAGTCCTTCATTAAAACAACAGAGAACTTGAACACGTGGGTACAGGCCTGGCATGCTTCTGATGTTAGTTTTAAAACACACTTGTGTTAGATAGGACTCACATAAGAGTACAAAAATCGCCAAGTTCCTTTTGCCTATCTCAATTTTGGCGGGCAATGAAGTTCTTCAACGTTGAAGGACAGGCAATGAAGTTCTTCAGACTTGAAGATAACATTGTGACGTTAATAACTCTTTGGTTCTTCTCCTTAAATATCTTTGTTCATTTATTTCTGTACTTCATTTATCTCGCTGCATTTGTTGCCGGCATCATTTATAATTGGATTCCAGTTCAGTGTATGGAGAGAGGCATGTGCTCTTGTAAAATAATCTGCGCTATGAACCATCATCTGCACTGATATTCTTTCTTTAGATTTTTTTTCCTTGCTGTTCTTAGCACTTCACTATACTTTCTTATCTTAGGACATTCGCGTCCAAGGGAGTAAATGTCCCTGTTTGTGAGAGTAGCTTCTCTTCTGTCTGGTAGATGTCCCTGTTTGTGAGAGTAGCTTCTCTCCTGTCTGGTGGATGTCCCTGTTTGTGAGAGTAGCTTCTCTCCTGTCTGGCAGATGTCCCTGTTTGTGAGAGTAGCTTCTCTCCTGTCTGGTAGATGTCCCTGTTTGTGAGAGTAGCTTCTCTTCTGTCTGGTAGATGTCCCTGTTTGTGAGAGTAGCTTCTCTCCTGTCTGGTAGATGTCCCTGTTTGTGAGAGTAGCTTCTCTCCTGTCTGGTAGATGTCCCTGTTTGTGAGAGTAGCTTCTCTCCTGGCGAGTAAATGTCCCTGTTTGTGAGAGTAGCTTCTCTTCTGTCTGGTAGATGTCCCTGTTTGTGAGAGTAGCTTCTCTTCTGTCTGGTAGATGTCCCTGTTTGTGAGAGTAGCTTCTCTTCTGTCTGGTAGATGTCCCTGTTTGTGAGAGTAGCTTCTCTTCTGTCTGGTAGATGTCCCTGTTTGTGAGAGTAGCTTCTCTCCTGTCTGGTAGATGTCCCTGTTTGTGAGAGTAGCTTCTCTCCTGTCTGGTAGATGTCCCTGTTTGTGAGAGTAGCTTCTCTCCTGTCTGGTAGATGTCCTTGTTTGTGAGAGTAGCTTCTCTTCTGTCTGGTAGATGTCCCTGTTTGTGAGAGTAGCTTCTCTTCTGTCTGGTAGATGTCCCTGTTTGTGAGAGTAGCTTCTCTTCTGTCTGGTAGATGTCCCTGTTTGTGAGAGTAGCTTCTCTTCTGTCTGGTAGATGTCCCTGTTTGTGAGAGTAGCTTCTCTTCTGTCTGGTAGATGTCCCTGTTTGTGAGAGTAGCTTCTCTCCTGTCTGGTAGATGTCCCTGTTTGTGAGAGTAGCTTCTCTCCTGGCGAGTAAATGTCCCTGTTTGTGAGAGTAGCTTCTCTCCTGTCTGGTAGATGTCCCTGTTTGTGAGAGTAGCTTCTCTCCTGGCGAGTAAATGTCCCTGTTTGTGAGAGTAGCTTCTCTCCTGGCGAGTAAATGTCCCTGTTTGTGAGAGTAGCTTCTCTTCTGGCGGGTAGATGTCCCTGTTTGTGTAAGTCACCGATCATAGTTTTTGTTCAGTAGCTTCCCCTACCCCCCGTGGCAGATTCTACAAAGACTGATGACCCACAGTAACAAAAAACTTGAATGGCAGCTGCAGTGTGCTCTGCCTGCAGTGTGCTCTGCCTGCAGTGTGCTCTGTCTGCAGTGTGCTCTGTCTGCAGTGTGGTCTGTCTTCAGTGCTGTGCTACATGAGTTAGTTCTGGCGGCAGCCCCAGCCACATTCTTACTGATTTATTTATCTTCATCTCGACTGGTTGAACTACACCGCTGTTTATGTTCAACTATAGCGCTGTTTATGTTCAACTATAGCGCTGTTTATGTCGTAAGTGAGATGCAGGTACATGAATCCTTCTCCAGTCTCTTTCTACTAGTTTTATATATCTCCAGTCTCTTTATACTAGTTTTATATATCTCAAGTCTCTTTCTACTAGTTTTATATATCTCAAGTCTCTTTCTACTAGTTTTATATATCTCAAGTCTCTTTCTACTAGTTTTATATATCTCCAGTCTCTTTCTACTAGTTTTATATATCTCCAGTCTCTTTCTACTAGTTTTATATATCTCAAGTCTCTTTCTACTAGTTTTATATATCTCAAGTCTCTTTCTACTAGTTTTATATATCTCAAGTCTCTTTCTACTAGTTTTATATATCTCAAGTCTCTTTCTACTAGTTTTATATATCTCCAGTCTCTTTCTACTAGTTTTATATATCTCCAGTCTCTTTCTACTAGTTTTATATATCTCCAGTCTCTTTCTACTAGTTTTATATATCTCAAGTCTCTTTCTACTAGTTTTATATATCTCAAGTCTCTTTCTACTAGTTTTATATATCTCAAGTCTCTTTCTACTAGTTTTATATATCTCCAGTCTCTTTCTACTAGTTTTATATATCTCAAGTCTCTTTCTACTAGTTTTATATATCTCCAGTCTCTTTCTGCTAGAGTAGAGACATTCCCTGTTAGTGCATTCGTCCTAAAGCTGTCTAAATGTTGTCACGTCGCTGTAGTTTCGATTCACTGCCACTCCTGCTAGTTTCTGCAGCCGCTCCACCCCGAAAAGTTTTGGCAGTCTGTCAGAATTTAACATCAAATGTTGACTGTGACAACAGCGTGACAGGTTAGAAAGACCCGATTAAGCTCCAGAGCTGCTCTTAGATAAACTCCGCTGGATTTTGTCCTGTTTTCTGTGTTGATTTGAGACTACAAAGTTATCTTGCTTGACACATTACCTGTCATGTTGCCTGATATGTTCCCTGACATGTTACCTGTCATGTTACCTGTCATGTTCCCTGACATGTTCCCTGACATGTTCCCTGACATGTTACCTGTCATGTTCCCTGACATGTTGCCTGACATGTTCCCTGACATGTTCCCTGACATGTTCCCTGACATGTTCCCTGACATGTTACCTGTCATGTTGCCTGACATGTTACCTGACATGTTACCTGTCATGTTCCCTGACATGTTCCCTGACATGTTCCCTGACATGTTACCTGACATGTTACCTGTCATGTTGCCTGACATGTTCCCTGACATGTTACCTGACATGTTACCTGACATGTTCCCTGACATGTTCCCTGACATGTTCCCTGACATGTTACCTGACATGTTACCTGTCATGTTACCTGACATGTTACCTGACATGTTCCCTGACATGTTACCTGTCATGTTACCTGTCATGTTCCCTGACATGTTACCTGACATGTTACCTGACATGTTACCTGACACGTTACCTGACATGTTACCTGTCATGTTCCCTGACATGTTACCTGTCATGTTACCTGTCATGTTCCCTGACATGTTACCTGACATGTTACCTGACATGTTCCCTGACATGTTCCCTGACATGTTACCTGACATGTTACCTGTCATGTTACCTGTCATGTTACCTGTCATGTTACCTGACATGTTACCTGACATGTTACCTGTCATGTTCCCTGACATGTTACCTGTCATGTTACCTGACATGTTACCTGTCATGTTGCCTGACATGTTCCCTGACATGTTACCTGACATGTTACCTGTCATGTTCCCTGACATGTTCCCTGACATGTTCCCTGACATGTTCCCTGACATGTTACCTGACATGTTACCTGTCATGTTGCCTGACATGTTCCCTGACATGTTACCTGACATGTTACCTGTCATGTTACCTGACATGTTACCTGACATGTTCCCTGACATGTTACCTGACATGTTCCCTGACATGTTACCTGACATGTTCCCTGACATGTTACCTGTCATGTTGCCTGACATGTTGGCTGACATGTTCCCTGACAAGACACTTGGACTGGAGACCATCAAAGGAAAATTTAACTTTAAAATGCACAAACTAGACAAAGCCGGTTTATTCAGTGAAAACGGGAGATAAGTCTTGGGTGATTTCTCTAGGTGTAAACCTGGGATATTGTCTGTGTAAACCTGGGATATTATCTGTGTAAAACTATGATATTATCTGTGTAAACCTATGATATTATCTGTGTAAACCTGGGATATTGTCTGTGTAAACCTATGATATTATCTGTGTAAACCTATGATATTATCTGTGTAAACCTGGGATATTGTCTGTGTAAACCTAGGATTCTTATCCGTGTATATAGCTGAGGTCTTCGCAAACTTGGGACATTGTCTGGTCAGTTTGTATTTCTTAGTCTACTGAGCCAAAAGAGTCAAGTTCCAACCCCACTAGAAGAAGACGATGTGGTCTTTGCTATGACTTTCACCTGCTTTCTGAAGATATATGCCTACAGCTTTCTCTACGTGACGAGGACTATAAGAATATAAAGAAGGTATGGCCATGCAAGGGGAGACACACTAGAGTAAATGTATGTATCAATCTGCAAGGCGAAACACACTAGAGTAAATGTGTAAGGGCCCTGCAAGGCGAGACATACTAGACTATAGTGTAGACATAACTCTTCATAACATAACTCTAGCTATTGTACAGAACACAGATTTTTGATGAACATTTTAACTGAACTCACACGAGGTTCTAAACTTAGGTACTGAAAATGAATTCTAAATCTGGGTTTTAATCATGGCTTCTATAAATGGGGATCTAAACCTGGAATTTTAAGTCTAAGTTGAAAACCTGGGTTAATGGACGGAGTGCAAAAGGAAAAAAAAAGTTGTACGGCAATAAAAAGAGCGAGATTATAAGATATAACGGGATGTACAAAAGGTAGAGCGGGATTATAAGATATAACAGGATGTAGAAAAGGTAGAGCGAGATTATAAGATATAATGGGATGTACAAAAGGTAGAGCGAGTTTATAAGATATAACGAGATGTAGAAAAGGTAGAACGAGATTATAAGATATAACGGGATGTACAAAAGGTAGAACGAGATTATAAGATATAACAAGATGTACAAAAGGTAGAACGATATTATAAGATATAACGATATGTAGAAAAGGTAAAGCGAGATTATAAGATATAACGGGATGTACAAAAGGTAGAGCAAGATTATAAGATATAACAGGATGTATAAAAAGTTATCTTATCACTACCCAGCACGGCACAAGAAGATATTTATTTTTAAAAATTCTGAAAACAAACGCTGACCGCCCTGAAGAAGACGGATGGAATAAAAAGATGACTCAGTTTCTAACCCCACCCAGGCATGACCCTGGAAACAGTGCAGACATTAAACTCCATGTCTGGACTGACAAGCACTAAAATAAGGAAAGGACGCGGCAAAAGAAACTGACGAAATCAAGAACAGAAAGTGTTTACATGACTCCTCAGGCATGCATTATTACATCATTTCTTGCTGGGGCTGTTTCTCTCTGTTTCTTTCTTTTTTCCTGCTGTTTGTTTTGTTTTAGACATGTTTCTTCCTCCCACACGCAGTTATCTTTCCATTAGATTACTGCCCCTGAGTTGGAGCCAGGAGCCAAGGAGAGCAGGGGAAAAAGTTTGAGAGTTCGGAGCATGTGTTTTGTGGAATGATTGTTCCCATGGGATTGCTGGACCAGCGACAATCAGATAACACTGCACCCGCTTTTAGGAGATTTTGGAGACCTTTTTTGTGTGTGTGTGGTTTTTGTGTTCTCGCCTTTGTGATAGACGCGACCCAGCACTACCAGTTTGTGTTCTTGATTCTTTTCACACGCGCTTCCTGGCAAAGTTACTGTAGGAGACAACGTTTATATGTACTTGTTCTTTCTTTCTTTCTTTCTTCTTTCTTTCTTTCTTTCTTTCTCTACTCATTTCTTTCTCTTTCTTTATTTCTTTACTCATTTCTTTCTCTTTCTTTCTTTCTTCCTTCTTTCCTTACTCATTTCTTTGCTTTCTTTCTTTGAGTTTACTTTTGGTTGCTTCTTTTTCTTTCTTTCTTTCTTTTTCTTTCCTTCAATCTTTCCTTTTGTTAAAAAATTCATTTATCAGATAACTGTTACTGTCTTACCTTACAGCCACACTTTAAGATAAAAGCGCAGTACAGAGATGTGCATAAATTTGAGGGAGAGTCAGATCTGACGTAACTTAACACTCCAAATTTATCGTTTACCTTCTTCTGATTTAACATTCCCCCCTCCCCCACCATATCCCCCCAACCCCCACCTCCCGTCCATTTTTTCTATCAATTCCTGACGAAATATTAAATATTAGAAAGGTAAAAGGTACAAATCACAGTTTCCATGTCATTAAGACATAATGGGGATACTGTGTTAGAGGCGATATTTCCAAGATCTTCGGCACAAGAGTCTGATGAGGTCAGTATCACACGCCTGGCTGCTTTACCTTCCTAGATTTCTCTGCTACCCGTTTTTACAGACTGTGTGGATGTTTTAAAATATTAAATATTAAAAACATTTTCATTTTATGTGCACTATGAAAGAGACAAAATATAACTTTGTATGTACGCTATAAGACAATTAATATATTTAACTTTATGCGCGCACAATAAACACATAAAAATATTGAACTTTGTGTGAATATTATGGAATAGATAATTTTTTTTTTATGTTCTGCGAAAACCATTAAACAGATCAAATATTTAACTTTTATGGATATTAGGAAACAGATAAAATATGTAACTTTGTATGCGCACTATGAAATAAATATATTTACCTTTATATGCTTACCATGAAACAGATACAAAATTAATTTTGTATGCACACAGGTAAAAATATTTAACTTCGCATACACACTGCAAAACAGATGAAATATTTAACTTTATACGCGCACTATAAAACAGGTAAAATAATAAAATATTTAACTTACTGCGGATACCATTATACAGATAAATTATTTAGCTTTGTTTCCAATTTGTTACATAGTTGTGACGCCATATAAACGTTTCCATGTTTATGTGGGCTGCTCTTACGAACAGAGATATCCACCTCCCAGCAGAGAAGATTTCTCATAAACTTCAAACATTTTGCACCAAAACCCAATAGTTGAATAAAAAGTTCCATAAATCAAAATTAGAACAATATGTTCTATCTTTCTTCGAACGAGGGGAGAGACAGTCCGATTCTGTAGAGAATGTTCATGTGACGTAATAAAAACTAAAATGTCAAATACAAATCTGGCGAGTCACGTGACTAAAATTCTCCTCAAAGCCATCCTTCAGAGAACAAACAAACAAAAAAAGACATGGATAAAGAAGTTAGTGAAGAACAGTTTGGTTTCAGGCAGAATAATGAAGCAAGAGATGCAGTTGTTTTTCTTGTGCATGAGAAAGTTTATCGAAAAGGACATGGAAGTGCAAACGGCTTGTTTTATAGATCATACTAAGACATCTGACAGAGTGAAGCATGACAGACTAATACAACGTCTTGACGAGATCGATCTTGTTGGCAAAGATCCAGATTATAACAAATATCTACTTGGAACAGGAAGCATCAGTAAGATATGGCACAGCGACATCAGCAAATGTGACAATAAAGGGGGGTGGGGGAGGAGTGAGACAAGGATGTGTTCTATCTATTCAACTTGTACACAGAAAACATCTTCAGACACTCAGATGAACTACTAGGACTGAGCACATTGGGGGGGGGGGGGGGGGGGGAGAGAGAAAGAGAGAGAAGCATCAATAATTAGTTTAAGATGTGCTGATGATACAGTCCTTCTAGCAGATAAAGAATCCACAGGACGTAACAGGAATTATTGGATAAGATAAACAACACAAGCCAAGGATGTGGATCAGAGATCAATATCAAGAAGACAAAAGTAACAGTGCTCAGCAGGAAAGACCAGAAGCCACAGATGGATATAACCGTGAACAAAGAGAAACTAGAACAAGTGACAAACTACAGCTACCTAGAGCACACCAGAGGGTGGGGGATATTAGGCGGAAATAAAGACAAAGAATAGGAATGGCGAAGCACATTCAAAACCATGAAGACAGTGCTGTTATCCAGAAATCTGCTAATTAAAAAAAAAACTAAATTTATAAAATGCTTTATCATTCTGTTTTACTGTATGGAGCAGAAACCTGGCCTCTAAGCAAACAGTCGGAGAGATGGGTTAAAGCAGCAGAAATATAGATCTACAGAAAACTAGGTCATATACCATGGAGAGTGACAAGAACAAATGCACAAGTTTTAGAACAGCTCCAGGTGCAGTGTGAACTTCTGAAAGAAATAAGTATCAAGGAAACAAAATACTTTGTCCATATGAAAAGACACAACAAAATATTGAAGATCATGCTAGCAGAAAATGTGGAAAGAAGAAGAGCAAGAGATAGACAGAGATGTAGATGGGAAGATAAGGTTTTAGAGTGGGCAGGACACGGGCCTGGCTGAGTACAGCATCAAGGCGAGGGGGCGGGGAAACTCGATATTCATTATCGCCAACCTTCGTTCTGAAGACAGCACATGATGATGATGAAATGTCAAAATACGTTACATTTTTACTTTCATTTTAAATAAAGAGAATAAAGGCATTTTGTGACGTATTTTTAGTTTCTTGTACCAATTTTGAGTCTTCACTTTCCTTCGTTTTGTTGTATACATCATTCATTCATTCATTTACCATGCATTCATTCATTTAAATGTCCAGTGCGGAACTTTGCCTCCATAACAGCTCTCTTGAAGGCCTCTCGGTTGTAACCAAGATGCCTTGCAGCTGTTGCATCCATTCGCAGATTATCAACAATGGCTTGTTGCCATCTTCGCCTTGCTCTTCATTTCTTTTTTCTCCATTTTTGTACCCTTTCAAGACTGTCTTCTGCAAAGTCTCATGACGTTTAATATGTCCGAAATACTTAAGTTTTCTCTGCTTAATTTTCTTTACTAGCCAACCTTCTTCAGTGTTAATTTCTTGTAGTATGGATATATTTGTTCTTTTTTGTGACCATGGTATTTGAAGAACTCTTCTGTAACACTTACATTCAAAGGCATTTATGTGTTTCTCAGCTGTTTTGTTAAGTGTCCAGGTCTCAAAGGCATATGTATGTTGCGATGAGAAAGATGCATGCATTCTGTCGTATACATTTCATGAAAATAAACTTGACCAAATTAACAGATGTTAAAGTAATTATGTCTATGAATTAATAATTCAGTCTGGTCTCGAACTGAAGCGTTTCTCTAGCAGATCTAGCGCTGACAAGAAAAGAACTCGGAAACTATAAGAGGGTCCTTCGCACGGCGCCGTACGCCGGTAAAGTTCAGACAATCTTGGAGCTTAGAGAGTTAACGGCCAGACAAGATGTTCAGTCTTGATTATATTCATTCCTTGTAAGAAACAGGGAATTACATCAGCCAGTTATATTGTGTTGTGATAACAAACGGGGAATTATACAAGCCAGTGATACTGTACTGTGACAATTCTATCACCGTTACAGAGTATTATAAAAGTTACTGATGTTGTGTCATGATAAAAAAAAAAGCCAGGAATTAATTATACCAGGAAAAAATAAATTGCGACGGCAACAAACAGAAAATTATGCAAGCCATTGAAAGTTTACCTCGATAATAAACAGAGCCAGGAGAATATGCTGCGCTGGGTCAGTGATAAACAGGGCAAGATAAACAAACAGAAACTAACTGAAACTAACAGAAACTTACTGAAACACAGACCGTCTGTTCAGAACAGAAGATCTAGATTATCGCTTAGATCACAGCTACGACTCTGTCAAATAAGAACACATCAGTGTTTTGTGTGATCCAGCACAGAACTGGAAGGACCATTGTGCTAAATCACTTTATTGTTTCTGGAAGGTTGAAAGTTTAGTCAAATCTAGATCTCAGCTGACAACCAGGAGGGAGAAGATCAGATCTATGTTAGAGACAGAGATGAAGGGTACTGTTGAGAGAGAGAAAGAGAGAGAGAGGGAGGGGTGAATGGAGGGAGATACGGGGGATGTTGCTAGGCAGAAGGGAAACAAGAGAGAAGAGAGGTTTAGAGTTCGTCCAGAAAGCTGATGACAACATTAGAATGAGTCTCTATGGGCACTAAAATACGTCTCGGACGAATACAGAAAAGTATAAACAGACTTACATGGAGTAGATAGAAGGCATAAACAGACTTACATGGAGTAGATAGAAGGCATAAACAGACTTACATGGAATAGATAGAAGGCATAAACAGACTTACATGGAATAGATAGAAGGCATAAACAGACTTACATGGAATAGATAGAAGGCATAAACAGACTTACATGGAATAGATAGAAGGCATAAACAGACTTACATGGAATAGATAGAAGGCATAAACAGACTTACATGGAATAGATAGAAGGCATAAACAGACTTACATGGAATAGATAGAAGGCATAAACAGACTTACATGGAATAGATAGAAGGCATAAACAGACTTACATGGAATAGATAGAAGGCATAAACAGACTTACATGGAATAGATAGAAGGCAAAAACAGACTTACGTGGAGTAGACAGAGGGCAGCTAGGAGGTAGATTCATTCAGGAGCCAGTTTAAGAAAAGACTAGGGACAGAAGGCGGGGGTCTGTTTTTTTGTTTTTTTTTTTAATCACCGACCCATAGCTGACGTGTTGATGTCAGGGTTGGTGAGCCATAGCTGACGTGTTGATGTCAGGGTTGGTGAGCCATAGCTGACGTGTTGATGTCAGGGTTGGTGAGCCATAGCTGACGTGTTGATGTCAGGGTTGGTGAGCCATAGCTGACCTGTTGATGTCAGGGTTGGTGAGCCATAGCTGACCTGTTGATGTCAGGGTTGGTGAGCCATAGCTGACGTGTTGATGTCAGGGTTGGTGAGCCATAGCTGACGTGTTGATGTCAGGGTTGGTGAGCCATAGCTGACGTGTTGATGTCAGGGTTGGTGAGCCATAGCTGACCAAGACCCTGTCCCACCTCTCCGCTGGTACTCCCAGTAGCAAGTCTAGCCATGGTGGTGGAGTCTGCTAAAGAAGGACTGCACCGCTCCCCCTCCGTTTTTTTTTAGCTCTACTCAGAGATTGAAGAAAAAAATAAAATTGCCATGACCTGCTTCCAAGCGGACACGAAGATATTCCTCCACATTTTCACAGCACCGTCTGCATAGAGCAGCTCACAGTACCAGGGATAAAGAAGAAGAGGAAGAAGAAGAAGATTATATGTGTGTGCTGGAAGACACACAGGCAAAAAGACATGCGGGCAGATAGACATGTTACAGGCAGAAGTACGGCAGACAGACACATTGCATGTAAGAGTATGGTAGACAGACAACTTACAGGCTGGTGTACGAACAGACAGACAACTTACAGGCAAGGTGTACGGCAGACAGACAACTTACAGACAAAGTGTACGGCAGATAGACTGATGGACGGACAGACGAACACGCAACCCGAAAACTTGTCAAGACCAACAGACGTACAGACAAATGAACAGACAGACCGACAAACAGATGGACAAATGGACAGACACGAAAACATAATTATGAGCAGGCATTGACCGTGGAACCAGAGCTTGGAGCAGTAGGACACAAAATTTCATAAAAATCAGAATGTGAAACACAAAACACAAACATTGTTAAAGATTTGAAATAAAATCAGAATGTGAAACACAAAAATTGTCAAAAATTTGAAGTAAAATCAGAATGTGAAACACAAAACACACACATTGTCAAAGATTTGAAATAAAATCATAATCTAAAGTTAAAAAAATTGCTACAAACCTGCGATATTAAATCCACAATTTCTACGTTTCGTATCCAAACATGAAAACTTGAAAAACTGCACAAAAATCCCTCAAAACTATTTTTAACGAAAATATTTATCTTTAAGATTCGTTCTAGAACAATTTCAAAGTATATAGAAACCTTTCTCAAAGTAGATTTTTTTTTAAAAACTGGCAAGAAACGTAGATATTTGACACAGTTTTGGTACTCGTTTACGTGAAAACACTATCCACTCTGCAGAGCCAGAAAACACACGAAGTGACCAGGACAGCGACTGTGGCCAGTGGCCGGCCCAGGGTATTAGCAAAATCCTTATTAAGAAAACTGACAGGCGCTGTCTTGGGTAAAAAGCGACAGCCCAGGACGTGGCATCCGCGGGTTGACAATGTCTATTGTATCTGAACTGTTTGTGTAGCGGGCTGCCCGACCTCCTGAGCGAGCTCGCTGCTCACTGACACCTCTCTTTCATGTATCTGCGCCACTGCTAGCCTCCTCCGCCTCACAGCTACCTTCTCACGTGCTCTACCGCTACGCCACTCTCGTCTACCCTGCCTCTGCTGGCTCCCAGTCTATGGATCGTTCGGGCGCTCACTCTCACGTCGCTCGTGTTCGTCGACATTTTAGCGTGAGCAGACTTCATTCAGCAACTTCTCATAGCGCAGATCCCCGCCTTCACGTTTCGCTACGCGTGTTTGTCACAAGTCACTTATCTTCCAGTGTTTTTATTTGTCACAAGTCACTTGTCTTCCAGTGTTTTTATTTGTCACAAGTCACTTATCTTATAGTTTTTTAAAAATTGTCACAAGTCACTTATTTTGTAGTTTTTAAAAAAATTGTCACAAGTCACATATTTTCCAGTATTTTTTATTTGTCATATGCCACTAATCTTCTAGTGGGTTTTTTTTTTTGGTCACAAGTCACTTATCTTGTAGTTTTTATTAAATTTGTCATAAGTCACTTATCTTGTAGGTTTTTTTAAATTTGTCACAAGTCACTTACCTTCTAGTATTTTTTAAATTTGTCACAAGTTACTTCTTTTCCAGCGCTTCTATTTGTCACACATCTCTTATCTTCCAGTATATTTTATTTGTCATAAGCCATTAATCTTCTAGTAGCTCATATGTAATATTGTAAAGCTGTGAACATTTAGTTCTGTTCATTCAGAAGGCAGCAATGAACATAAGTTCCAAGAGGTAGCCGCCGAACAACCTGGTAGTGCTGTTGTGACTACAGGTTTGTAACCTCTGGTTTAGACCACTTTTATTACATGAATTCTGTTTGTCTCGTGTCACATGTTTATTGGAGTCTGTCTGTACAACAACTAAGTTGTAGAATCAACATGACAGAAGAGCTGTCTGTACAACAACTAAGTTGTAGAATCAACATGACAGAAGAACTGTCTGTACAACAACTAAGTTGTGAAATCAACATGACAGAAGAACTGTCTGTACAACAACTAAGTTGTGAAATCAACATGACAGAAGAACTGTCTGTACAACAACTAAGTTGTAGAATCAACATGACAGAAGAACTGTCTGTACAACAACTAAGTTGTGAAATCAACATGACAGAAGAACTGTCTGTACAACAACTAAGTTGTGAAATCAACATGACAGAAGAACTGTCTGTACAACAACTAAGTTGTAGAATCAACATGACAGAAGAACGTGATGAGCAGAAAAAAGAAAGAAAAAAAAGTTCTTATGAATGTTCTTCTTACTTTCTAAATAGAGAACTATGTTCTACTTACTTTCTAAATATAGAACTATGTTCCCCTTACTTTCTAAATATAGACTACATTCTCCTCACTTGCTAAATAGAAAATTTTCTCCTTACTTTCTAAATAGAGAACTATGTTCTACTTACTTTCTAAATATAGAACTATGTTCCCCTTACTTTCTAAATATAGACTACATTCTCCTCACTTGCTAAATAGAAAATTTTCTCCTTACTTTCTAAATAGATAATTATGTTCCCCTTACTTTCTAAATATAGACTACATTCTCCTCACTTGCTAAATAGAACATTTTCCCCTTACTTTCTAAATAGATAATTATGTTCCCCTTACTTTCTAAATATAGACTACATTCTCCTCACTTGCTAAATAGAACATTTTCCCCTTACTTTCTAAATAGAAAACTATGTTCTCGTTCAGTGTTCCCTATGAGTAGGCTCATGGTTTTCGAGGGGATATAACTCTATTAATTTCTGTGGGTACGTGTTGATGAGAAGAGTTATCCTTATGTCTCAGATGACATGTCTGCTGTAAAGCGGTTGTTCTTAGAGATGGTTTCTGCCCACAGTCTGCTCTCTATCTAAATAAAACTGTCTCTAATCTTGTCTTAAGTAGTTTTAACATTTTGTTATCACAGTGCCTTTCTATATATTTCTATACTTATACCCAAAACTATCAGAAAGTAGTTAAACATTAGTTACATCCCTCTTATTTTACTTCACAAATTTTACCGTTACTGCTTGAGAAGGATTTTAAATATTAAATGGCAGGATAAGATCAGGAACGAGGAGGTTTGGGAAAGGGCAGGACAAGAACCTATGAATCTACATATCATGTCTAGGAAATGGAGGTGGATTGGCCACAGTCTGAGAAAACCCGACACCAGCATAGCAAGACAAGCACTGACATGGAATCCTCAAGGAAACAGAAAACGAGGAAGACCTAGACTTACTTGGAGAAGAGAAATTATGACAGTGCTCAGAGACAAGGGATACACATGGAAGGAAGCAGAGAATAATTCCAAGAACAGAGATGACCGGAGAGCCTGTATCTATGGCCTATGCTCTCAAAGGAGTGAAAGGCGATGATGATGATGATGATGATGATGATGATGATCATGATCATGATCATGAATTTTATCATGATCTATAGCTGTCAAGTTTTCTTTAGTATCAACTTGTCACATTGTTATTTTTGTCTGTGGCATCAACTTGTCACATTGTTATTTTTGTCTGTGGCATCAACTTGTCACATTGTTATTTTTGTCTGTGGCATCAACTTGTCACATTGTTATTTTTGTCTGTGGCATCAACTTGTCACATTGTTATTTTTGTCTTTGATATCAGCTTGTTACATCGTTATCTTTCCTTAAAACATGTTGTTGACAATTAGTGTTTAGGTGACACGCAAGTTGAAGTTGAGCCACCTTTCTCATACAGTCTACTTCATATTTTTTTAGTACCAATTTCTCAAATGTTGCCCTGTCTTTAGCCGTATTTGTATTTTCCTCCTACAGTAACAAAATAATCATCATCATGAGCTGCCTGCTTTGCTGCACTGCACTGCACGTGAAAGTACTGGAGTAACGGTACAACTATCATGGCGATCACACCATAAGTGACCAAAAGTCCGTCCTACCTCTTCCTTGCTGCTCCCAGTAGAAGACTCAATCAAGGATCGATAAGTCCCTATGATTGTGAAATCTGCCAAGATAAATTACAGCTATTCTTCTTTTTTAAGTTCCACTCTGCAAGCAAGCTATTGTAACTCTTTCATATTTATACATGATACACGTACTAACTTCTTTTCTGGTGACACCAGAAAGGAAGTTAGAATTGGAATTGCAAAAGCAGCTTCGATCTTCAAGAATCTTGAGAACATATGGAATTCAAAAGTTATAAGCACAAATACTAAGTTAAGACTTCAATTCAAATGTAATATCCACCCTCATTTATGCATGTGAAAGCTGGAAAACAACTAAAGAAATAGTCAAGAAATTAGACTCTTTTGAAAACAAATGCCTAAGGAAAATAGTCGGCATCAAGTGGAACGAATTCAAGAACAATGCAGAGATAAGACAGACGACTGAACAACAACCAGTCTCATGGGTGATCAGGAAAAGGAGATGGACGTATGTTGGTCAAGTGATGAGAGGAAACGATCAGAGAATCCCAAAACAAGCTATCAAGTGGAACACAACAGGCCAAAGAAAAAGAGGCAGACCACGTGAAACTCTGAAGAGGACATTGTTAAGAGAGGCCAAATTAACAGGCATAAAATCCTTTGATGATGTTGAAAGACTCGCCGAAGACAGGAAAAATTGGCGAACTACCTTGCGAGCCCTATGTGAAGTTTAACGGCACGGGAAGGATGTAAGATATAAGAAGAAGACACGTACTTCAAAATCTTCACCGCATGGGCTGCAAAGAATACGCTCTCAGTCTTTACCAGAAGCAGTACCATATTGAACGCCATTCACAGATGTACTAAATACTAGCCGCCAGAACTGCAATATTAAGAGTTCTTTACAGCGATCAATATTAATATTTAGGGGCCGTAAATGGTAAGGGTAAATGCAGTCTTTGAAGTTAAGATGCACAGCCCACCCAACACCCCCCCCCCCCAAGTAACCTCGAACATTCTGTGGCAATATTTCGTGCAAAAAAAAGAAAGCCTACATCCAACTGTCATCAATGTCAGCTCACGTCACGTGATCTCTCTAGGCCTGGTGTTTTCTGTAAGAGAACGTGCGGACGCAGAGGGATTTGTCAGGTTAGATGTAAACTTAAAAGTTATCCTCAAAATGATGGCTTTTCTTGCCATCACGCAATGTTCTAACGACAAATAGATAGATACACTCACAAGTTCTGAGTACATGCCACATGATAGCTTGTGCTTGCATGCTGTATATTTTCTGTAAACGAAACAGACTTGTAGCAGACTAACTGACTGTGTACTTTTGCTTTGTACGTAACAGAAAAATAACATAATACTTTACTGAACATATCTCGTGGTTGTTGCCGCGCTGGTACAGTGATTAGTATACTCATCTACCGATCAGAATGTCCCCGGTTCGATTTCGCACTCGGGGTGTAATTCTTTTTATACAGACCGGCAGCAGGTGAACTCAGCCTCAAAGTACATACAAAGGCAGTAAGGACATGTGCTGGCATCCCTACCTGGGGTCTCTCTAAGAAAACAAAGACAGCAAGGACATGTGCTGGCATCCCTACCTGCGGTTTCTCTAGGAAAACAAAGACAGCAAGGTCATGTGCTAGCATCCCTACCTGGGGTCTCTCTAGGAAAAAAAAGACAGCAAGGACATGTGCTAGCATCCCTACCTGGGGTCTCTCTAGGAAAACAAAGACAGCAAGGACATGTGCTGGCATCCTTACCTGCGGTTTCTCTAGGAAAACAAAGACAGCAAGGTCATGTGCTAGCATCCCTACCTGGGGTCTCTCTAGGAAAACAAAGACAGCAAGGACATGTGCTGGCATCCCTACCTGCGGTTTCTCTAGGAAAACAAAGACAGCAAGGACATGTGCTGGCATCCCTACCTGCGGTTTCTCTAGGAAAACAAAGACAGCAAGGTCATGTGCTGGCATCCCTACCTGCGGTTTCTCTAGGAAAACAAAGACAGCAAGGACATGTGCTGGCATCCCTACCTGCGGTTTCTCTAGGAAAACAAAGACAGCAAGGACATGTGCTAGCATCCCTACCTGCGGTTTCTCTAGGAAAACAAAGACAGCAAGGTCATGTGCTGGCATCCCTACCTGCGGTTTCTCTAGGAAAACAAAGACAGCAAGGTCATGTGCTGGCATCCTTACCTGCGGTTTCTCTAGGAAAACAAAGACAGCAAGGACATGTGCTAGCATCCCTACCTGCGGGCTCACTAGGAAAACAAAGACAGCAAGTTCATGTGCTAGCATCCCTACCTGCGGTCTCTCTAGGGAAACAAAGGCAGCAAGGACATGTGCTAGCGTCCCTACCTAAAATCCTGTAGTGGCCTAGAAATGTGAAGGCACTAAAACTTCATAGCCCTACCTTAAATGCTCTCTCTCTCTCTCTCTCTCTCTCTCTCTCTTTCTTTCTGAACCTTAAATGCCCAGGGCACATGGGGCTTCCACAAGGGTTTTCCACAAATGCCTGTCCTTTGCCTTTTTTCTGCTCTTGCCCAGGTGAGCCCTCTATTGCTCAACATCCTCTCTGTTGTTCTTCTCCATGTCTCTTTTGGTCTACCCTTACTTCTGTTCCACTGTGGTGTCCATCTTAGTGCTATTTTTTGGTAGTGAATTGTCAATCATTCGAAGCACATGTCCCAACCATCGCCAGTGTCTTTCCTCAATAATTGCTATCAGTGGCTTCATCTGCATTTCTGCCAACAAGATATTTCTTATAGTGTGGCGCCAAAATATTTTTCTAATTCTTCGTAAACATTTAGTCTGGAAAGAATTCAACTTGTTTTCTATGGTTTTGGTGATTTTCCAGCATTCACTTCCATAGAGTAGTACACTTAGAACATTGCTCTTAAATATCCTGATTTTCATATTTATGCTTAGTTTTTTAGATTTCCATATAGTCTGCAGCATTGCAAAAGCTTGGTTTGCTCTAGTAAGTTTGCTGTTGATGTCCTCTGTGCTGTCTCCATTTTCTACTACTCTGCTGCCAAGGTATACAAGTTCGTTGACCTCCTCCGCTAACTTGCTATGAGTACATTTCTGCTGTTCACATTTTGCTTCATTAACTTTGTCTTAAGACATCGTTGACGATCTGCAAATGGATGCCGCAGCAGCAGGCCATCTTGCTCACAACCGAGAGGCCTACAGGAGTGTTGTTTGGGAGGCAAAGTTTCGCAAGGGACATGCAAATGAATGAATGAACTTTGTCTTTCCTATGTTGATCTTTAGTCCTATGTTGTTTGCATTCTGAGTTAGCTTGTTTATTTTATCTTGCATATCTTTGTGACTGCTTGATAACAGACAAATGTCGTCCGCAAAGTCAAGGTCCTCCAGCACTGTGTCAAGGGTCCATTGTAATCCTCTGCGTTTGTCTGTTGTTGCCTCCTTCATTAACCAGTCTATTGCCAAGATAAATAATATTGGTGATAGTATACATCCCTGCATCACTCCTGTTTGTACCATAAAGCTGCTGGAGGTATGTTCTCCACTTAAATGCTGTAGTGGCAATAAAGACAGGAAAAACATGCACAAACGAATTAGTGAACTCACAGGCAGGAAGACAAAATATACCACAGGATGCCTGAAACCAAAAGAAGGTAAAATGTTAATGGGAAAAGAAGACATTGTGGACAGGTGGACAGAGTACATCAGTGAGCTATATGGAGGAGAAAGACCAGAATTAACACCAGATACTGAAAACTGTGATGGACGACCAATACTTGAAGATGAAATCATAGATGCCATCAAACACACGAAGAAAGGAAAAGCGACTGGACCTGATAATATAACAATAGAAGAAATAGAGGCGCTAGAGGAGATAAGAATAAAAATAATAACCAAGTTACTGAGTGACATTTACAACAGTGGTTATATTCCCAGTGACCTGATTAAATCCACGTTTATAGCACTACCAAAGAAACCAGGTGCAAAGGAATGTGACAACCACCGGACTATCAGCCTCTCATGTCACATAACGAAGCTACTTCTGAGAATTATTATGAGAAGAAGAAGGAAAAAATATAAAAATGGAAATAGCAGATGAACAGTTTGGATTTGTTGAAGGAAAGGGAACACACAATGCCATTTATGCTGTACGAACACTAACAGAAAGAGCTTTAGAAGTACAGAAAGATCTCTACTTATGCTTCTTTGATTACACCAAGGCATTCGACAAGGTGAAGCATAATGAAATTATTAGAATGTTTAAAGACATCAATATAGACGGCAAAGACCTGAGGATTGTAAAACATCTATGCCGGCAGCAATTCGAGTTGGAAATAGAACTGGAAAATATCAAGCTATAAAACAAGGGGTGTGACAAGGATGTGTACTATCTCCAGACCTTTTTCTCTGTACAGCGTGAATATTCTAAGAACAATCATCACAGAACCAGGCATAAAAATTGGAGGATACAATATTAACAACCTTCGGTATGCTGACGACACAGTACTGAAAGCTGAGAACCAACAAGATCTGCAAAATTTCTTGGATAAAGTCGTCAAAGAAAGTGAACAGAAAGGCCTTACTTTGAACATCAAAAAGACAGAGACTATGGTTATATCTAAGAAACAGAATCCACCAACATGCAGTATTAAATTAAACGGAACTATTCTAAAGCAGGTGCAGAAATCCAATTACCTTAGAGCAGTATAACTTCAGATGGGAACTGCAGAACATAAATTTGGAACAGAATAGGCCAAGCAAAGATTGCATTTCAGAGAATAAGAAACATATTAGCCAACACATCCTTATCAATGAATGTTAGAAAACGGGTCCTGAAATGCTATATTGAACCTATCTTGTTATATGGAAGTGAATCATGGACAATAGGCAAGTCTGCACAAAAATCATTGGAAGCAGCAGAAATGTGGTTTATTAGAAGAATGTTGTGAATCCCCTGGACAGCAAAAATAATTAATGAAGAATGTATGAGAAGAGCCGGAGAGACAAAAAACCTTGTCAAAAAGATAAGAGAGAGACAATGTACTTTCATAGGACATGCAATGAGAAGAGGGGGGCATTGAAAATATTATAAGAACAGGAAAAATAGAAGGAAGAAGATCAAGAGGAAGACCAAGAGAAATGATACTGGACAGTCTGACGGGATGGTGTGAGAGGAGATCACTAACTGAACTGATGGCCTGCATGAAGGATCGTGTACTCTGGAGAAGCATAATAGCCAACGTTAGTCGGCACGGCACCTGATGATGATGATGGTGATGATGGCCTAGAAATGTAAAGACACTAACACTTCATAGCCTTACCTTAAATGCTGTAGTGGCCTAGAAATGTGAAGGCACTAACACTTCACATCTCTACAGTATGCAAATACCAGGAGGCAGAGAGATTCTAAAAGAATCGTAAGTTGAACAGGAAATTAAATGATAAATAAATAAGTATATAAATAGTTACTGTAACTAAAATGAATAATGGTAACTAATAAATGATTACTTCCTCTTCTTCTTCTTCGTTCGCTTCTACGGTCAAGATCGCCCCGTGATCCTGCTGAATTTACTCCTGTGATCCTTGATAATTCCTGTGGTGTTCCCGTGGTCCCTGAGAGGACCACAAGAGATCCCAGAGAAGACCACAAGAGATCCCCGAGAGGACCACAAAAGGTTCAGATTATCCCGGGGCTTGGGCCTGTATTCCTGGTGGGTCTCAGAAGCGGGATTGGGTGACACTGTGGTTTTCGTTGCACCAGTTTAGTCTAGAGTTGGACTTTCTCACCGGAAAACCTCGACGTGGTTTTGATATGACTATATCCCCGCCGGGTGAGAGGTGGTTGCCCATCCAGTCCAGCTTTGGACTTTCTCACCGGAAAACCTCAGGGTGATTAGGATACACATACATCCCCGTCGGGTGAGAGGTGGTTGCCTATCTAGACTGCCTTGGTTCAGTGTCACCGACTTCAGCATTTTGTGGTCGTGGCCGCTACCCTTCCTAGTTGTGATCAGGACGGAGCTTTTGTTCTGGAGGACGAATCCTCGTCACTAGTAAGTTCCACCCCTGGGTTAAGCCGGTTTAGGCGTATTATCTCAAAGTGGGCATGTTTAGGACGTGATCGACCTCTAGAGCGGAGGTACTGTGACATGAGTAATCATCAAGTTTCACCCCTGGGTTAAGCCGGTTTAGGCATATTTCACCAGTATTAGTGGATATCGGACGTGGCCGCCCTCTAGAGCAGAGGTGCCGTGGAGTGAGTAGCTCTCGCCGCGAGACTACTGGACATATCGATTAAACTTCACTTTATCCTTTCCATCATCTTTTCACAGCGGCGCCGCATGGCAACCCTAATCGCATTTTCGCATTTTCTTCATTGGTTGGAAGGGGTTTCACCTCACTCTCGGTAGTCGATGAATCTAGCCAGCAGTGTCTTAGTTTAACCCCTGTGTTAAGCCGGTTTAGGCAATCTGCCCCAGTATGTGTGTATATAGGAAGTGGCCGGCCTCTAGAGCATAGGTGCCGTGATTTGAGTAGTCCTGACCTCGAGATTACTGGTTACTTCACTTAATCCTTTCCTTCACCTTTTCCATGGCAGCGCTGCTCGGCAACCCTAATCGCATTTTTCTTCATTGGCTGGGAGGAGTTTCACCCCACGCACGGCAGCTGAAGAATCTCGCCAGTAGCGGGTTTTAAATCAGAGTTTTCCCTCTCCTAGATGAGCTACCAGACAAGACTCTCTACCTGCAACGTCTGATTTTCAGGCGCCATATGTTCGCCTTCGCCCCTTCTCCTGTCAGTTTGAACAGTTCCGCCACGAGAAGGCCAGGAGCTGGATTTGACTGTTAGAGATGCACGCCTGGGAGACATTTAATTGGAGTAGCGAGCATATCCCCCACCCCACCTCCGGCTTTAACAGTCCTTAGAACCATAAATGATTACAAGCTTATCCGTTCAATAAACAGGTAATACTTGCGAGCAGAACACAATTATAGCACATTGATTAATTACCTAAGGATGATACAGGTCCACAGGAATAGTTTTTACGTATAAGTAGATATATATACAATTACATATATAAATGGTACAGTAAATGTAGTTATATATTGTACTCACAATTATTGTAGTCAGTTGAAAGCACATCTAATCTGTAGAATATTGTGAGAAACTCAACTAACATTAACTGCTGGAAGATGATTTGGGGGTGAGGGGGAGACAGAGAGAGAGAAAGAGAGAGAGAGAGAGAAAGAGAGTGAGAGAGAAAGAGAGAGAGAGAGGAGACTACAGCGGCAAGGTGTCTCTTCTTCTGATGATTCGTGCTCGGGAGCACAGCTGATAGAAGTCGCTATTTCGTCGACACTTGCTGGAGCACAGCTGATAGAAGTCGCTATTTCGTCGACACTTGCTGGAGCACAGCTGATAGAAGTGGCTAGATCGTCGACACTTGCTGGAGTTCAGAAACAGGAACAGCAGCTTTCTTGACGGTTTACTTGGAGTTTTCAAGAGAAATTTCTTTATTGTTTTTGTCGTTGTCTTTCAGTTCCTGCTAATCTCCCGTGACAGACTCCTCTCTCGTCTGCAGCCTCTTTGATACAAGCACACGCATCTCCGCACAAATTTTCTAGTTGTGAATTTTCTTAATGTGTCGGGATAACTTTATTGGTGTGTCGGGTATAACTTTCTTGGTGTGTCGGGTATAACTTTCTTGGTGTGTCGGGTATAACTTTCTTGGTGTGTCGGGTATAAATTTATTGATGTGTCGGTTATAAATTTATTGATATGCCGGTTATAATTTTCTTGTTGTGTGGGGTATAACTTTCTTGATGTGTCGGTTATAACTTTCTTCTTGTGTCGGTTATAACTTTCTTCTTGTGTCGGTTATAACTTTCTTGATGTGTCGGTTATAACTTTCTTATTGTGTCGGTTATAACTTTCTTGGTGTGTCGGGTATATTTTTATTGATGTGTTGGGGATAACTTTCTTGATGTATCGGTTATAACTTTCTTCTTGTGTCGGTTATAACTTTCTTGGTGTGTCGGACACAGCCCTCTTGGTGTGTCAGATATAACTTTCCTGGTGTGTCAGATATAACTTTCCTGGTGTGTCAGATATAACTTTCCAGGTGTGTCAGATATAACTTTCCTGGTGTGTCAGATATAACTTTCCTGGTGTGTCAGATATAACTTTTATGGTGTGTCAGATATAACTTTCCTGGTGTGTCAGATATAACTTTCCTGGTGTGTCAGATATAACTTTCCTGGTGTGTCAGATATAACTTTCCTGGTGTGTCAGATATAACTTTCCTGGTGTGTCAGATATAACTTTCCTGGTGTGTCAGATATAACTTTCCTGGTGTGTCAGATATAACTTTCCTGGTGTGTCAGATATAAATTCTTCCCTAACCTCAGCCTCTTTACTTCCTACTTGTGATCATTTCCTCAGTGGAAAGCTCTTGAGCCTCAGTATCAACAAAATAAGTCGAAATATTGTAGGTCGAAATAATGTAAGTCGAATTAGTGTAAACTGAAATATTGTAAGTCGAAATATTGTAAATCGAAATAGTGTAAGTCAGGACCATCTGCATACATTTTATATTTTAAAAAATGGTAAAATCAACAGGATAAAAAAGAAGACAACTTTAGGTGAAACTACCATTTACAAACACCAGACAGTAACTTCTGTTCATCATTAATTATAGTTACAATTGTAGCTAAAATCAGGCATCTCTATACCCGTATAAAGACCGGATCAGCAGCGTACTTCATGCAAACTCTCATATATCAAAGCAGCAACTGGCTCCATAGACGGACATGGTGAGTGCAGAATACACAAAGTGAATGAAATAAATGTTGAAAAGCCACGTGACGCCAAATTTAAAAAAAAGAATTAGATAACGTGAGCGACGTTGGCAGCGACAGAAAGAGAAGGAGCTGGTCAGTCTGACCTCACAGGCGTGTTTCCTGTTGTGACACTACAGTCTGCCCGGCAGGTGCATCTACGCTTTTCTATCTCGGCGGTCGTATCGATATTTCTCTCGGTTGTGGTATCGATATATTTCTCTCGGTTGTGGTATCGATATATTTGTCTCTGTGGTGGCACGAATATATTTCTCTAGGTTGTGGTAGCAGCCGACAGATAATATTGGTTATGGTCACCATAAATATTTACTTAACTTAAATATTTTGGACACATTAAACGTCATCATAATTTAGAGAAGACCGTCTTGGAAGGGTACATAATGGGACAAAGAAAGAGAGGAAGACCAAGGCGAAGATGACTGCAAGACATCGTTGACGATCTGCAAATGGATGCAGCAGCAGCAGGCCATCTTGCTTACAACCGAGAGGCCTACAGGAGTGCTGTTTGGGAGGCAAAGTTCCGCAAGGGACATGCAAATGAATGAATGAATGAGGTTGTGGTATCGGTATATTTATCTCTGTGGTGATATGAATATATTTCTTACTGTGGTGGTATCGATATATTTCTCTCGGGGCAGTATGGTATCGATATACTGTAATATTAAACTCCACCATTTTTTACGACTTGTTAAAAATTAAAATGATAAAGAAAAGGCGACAGCTGATAAGAGTGAAGAAAATAGTGACAATTTGGTTGGATGGTGGGGGGCGGGGGGATGACCGGTGATTCACTCTTGGTTAAGAGGAACCTTCATTAGCAGTCTATTAATAGATTATTAAAGTGCCGGCTCAGAGTGTGAAGTTGAGCAGCCAAAGCCCTGACCCCGCCATGGCGGCCGGCTAGAGCTAGAGGCAGCAGGTAGATGAGGTCTGGCTGGCGGGCACTGAGTCTAATCGCACGTGAAACAGGAAAGCCACACCCTGGAAGACCGTGCTGTTGGTGTTACTATTTTTATATTCGAGAATCTCGCCAGAGGCCCAGAGTGCCATCAGCCTCTAATGAAATGTCAGAGTCATTAGCTGTCCTGTAAATCAGGCCACCCAATCCCTGGACTAATGGAGACGGGTAGTCTCCCTTTGTCTCTTATTGAATTTCCCCCAGCTTATTATATTATTATGAAGGAGCAGAGTTCATATATCATTATCAGTCTCAAATCTCAGGGATGGGGTTTGAAAGTTATGGAGTCTTAGTTCCACCCAGCAAGGAAGACAGTCAATTTTTGCAAGTTTTTACACGTCTCTCACATTAAGACACTTCCATGAGACCGAAGAAAGACAGGGATGACAGAAGTAAGGCCTGACAAATCTTCACGAAGGAATTAGCTGCCTTTTTTTCAGGTTGCACATCATTTCGTTGTCAGAGATTATTGATGACAAAAGACTAAACGGGAAATTACGACAAACGTTCTGTCTGCTAAACAGGAGATTACGACAAAAGTTCTGTCTACTGAACAGGAGATTACGGCATAACTTCTGTCTACTAAACAGGAGGTTACGACAAAAGTTCTGTCTACTAAACAGGAAATTACGACAAAAGTTCTGTCTACTAAACAGGAGATTACGACAAAAGTTCTGTCTACTAAACAGGAGATTACGACAAAAGTTCTGTCTACTAAACAGGAGATTACGACAAAAGTTCTGTCTACTAAACAGGAGATTACGACAAAAGTTCTGTCTACTAAACAGGAGGTTACGACAAAAGTTCTGTCTACTAAACAGGAGGTTACGACAAAAGTTCTGTCTACTAAACAGGAGATTACGACAAAAGTTCTGTCTACTAAACAGGAGGTTACGACAAAAGTTCTGTCTACTAAACAGGAGATTACGACAAAAGTTCTGTCTACTAAACAGGAGATTACGACAAAAGTTCTGTCTACTAAACAGGAGATTACGACAAAAGTTCTGTCTACTGAACAGGGGATTACGACAAAAGTTCTGTCTACTAAACAGGAGATTACGACAAAAGTTCTGTCTACTAAACAGGAGATTACGACAAAAGTTCTGTCTACTGAACTCCTGTACAATCTGATTGGCTGGCAACTAATCTCAGAGCAGAATTAATTTGAGAGAGATATTTTGTTACTAGGAAAAAAGTAAACGAAAATTCATTTTAAAAAAAAGAAAGAAAGAAAAGAGAGAGAAAGATTTTATAAGCTTTAAAACATCCACAGACCTACTAACTGGCTAAGTGGCTAAGTGGTAAAGTGACAACAGAAAAGAGTAGGCTGTGAAAGAAAGGCTGTCCGAGGAGTGTTAGAGTCAAACCTCGCTCGGGGGGTGGAGACTTTACGTAAGATGTTGTGACAGCAATAAATCTGCCGAGTCGCTGGTGAAAGAGAGTTTGGGAACCAGAGAGAGAGGAATACCACCACCAACACCCTTCAGGAACTTCCTATAGCTAGTGGACAAAGTCCACAATTTGGAAGTTTTGTGAAGTGTACGCTAAGAACCTGCAGGAGCCATAATTAAAGCTGTCTGTAATATTGAAACGTGTGCGAGGAACCTTTGCTTGAAAAAGCTCGTGATTTAGATAGGTCACATAACTAAGAAGCTCGTGATTTAGATAGGTCACATAACTAAGAAGCTCGTGATTTAGATAGGTCACATAACTAAGAAGCTCGTGATTTAGATAGGTCACATAACTAAGGAGCTCGTGATTTAGACAGGTCACATAACTAAGAAGCTTGTGATTTAGATAGGTCACATAACTAAGAAGCTCGTGATTTAGATAGGTCACATAACTAAGAAGCTCGTGATTTAGATAGGTCACATAACTAAGAAGCTCGTGATTTAGATAGGTCACATAACTAAGGAGCTCGTGATTTAGATAGGTCACATAACTAAGGAGCTCGTGTTTTAGATAGGTCACATAACTAAGAAGCTCGTGATTTAGATAGGTCACATAACTAAGGAGCTCGTGATTTAGATAGGTCACATAACTAGAAGCTCGTGATTTAGATAGGTCACATAACTAAGAAGCTCGTGATTTAGATAGGTCACATAACTAAGGAGCTCGTGATTTAGATAGGTCACATAACTAAGGAGCTCGTGATTTAGATAGGTCACATAACTAAGGAGCTCGTGATTTAGATAGGTCACATAACTAAGAAGCTCGTGATTTAGATAGGTCACATAACTAAGAAGCTCGTGATTTAGATAGGTCACATAACTAAGGAGCTCGTGATTTAGATAGGTTACCTTATTAAGGAGTTCGTGATTTAGATAAGTCACATAATTAAGGAGTTCGTGATGTTAGATAGGTCACATAATTAACTCCTGAAAATCGCCAACAAAACACTTCTTCTGGATAGCGTCTATTAGTAGCTCATGATTTCGCTCTCTTGAAAGAAGGAAATAAAAGTCTGCTAGTAAATGAGCATAAGCTGTAGAGAAATTTTACAAAGTCACATTCAGCACGTAGAGAAAAGAGAAATGTGAGAAAGTCACATTCAGCACGTAGAGAAAAGAGAAATGTGAGAAAGTCACATTCAGCACGTAGAGAAAAGAGAAATGTGAGAAAGTCACATTCAGCACGTAGATGAAAGAAGATCATGTCTCAGGACAATGGCTGAGAATCAAACCTTATACTCTAGTTGATCAAGCAGCCTCTAGACACGAACAGAGTACATCCCAAAGCAGTCTTGGAACAAAAATGTTTGTTGAAACAAAAAGTCTGCACGCACATCTTGTCAGGTCCCGCTTAGAACGAAAGCAAGTTCAGGAAACTAGACATGTTATCAAAATCTTGTGTTATCAAAATCTTGTGTTATCAAAATCTTGTGTTATCAAAATCCTGTGTTATCAAAATCTTGCAGGTATCGAGAAGTGACAGATCTAACTATACTGTCCAAAAAAAAAAAAAAGAAGAAACGCATAGTTTATATAAGTTTCATTTTTTTTATATGTTATGATCAAAATGTTTTCCGATGTATCTCAAACCAAACTAAAAATTGTCACCAAGATATCAGGTCCATGATTTAGCGTGAATTTTTCTATTCTCATGTATAGTCAGAACGCAGTAGCTGCCCTTGCCAATCACGCATTTTTTTTTTACCATAACTCACGTTGCGTTTATGGAAAAGTCGTGATTTTTGTGGTGAGCACAACTCACTTCCCACGCAAGTGAAACCCTATAAAAGGATGAGGTTACATAAACAAATTCAGTTAATTTTCAAGCAGACAATTATGGCCCGTCTATCGCAAAATTTACGAAACATTGCTACTGGTCGCAAGCAGGCGAAAGTCAAAGTCAGGTTGCCAGGCATTTAAACGTGCAGCAGAGTAACATCGGTCGACTTTCGCACCGTTTCCAAGCCACTGGCTCAGCTGAAGACCAGCACCGTAGTGGACGACCCAGTGTGACAACAGCAGCTGATGACCGCTTTATTCTGGTTCATCACCTCAGAACAGGTTTACAACAGCTTCCTCAAGTGCCCAGTCATTGCTTGCAGGACGTCGTGTGTCTGATCAAACTGTCTGGAATAGACTGCATGAAGCTGGACTGGTGGCACGATGACCTCACCGAGGTCCTGTCTTAACGAGATGCCATCGCCAAAATCGACTTGTTTGGGCCAACCAGCATCGGCCCTGGACAACTGACAATCAATGGAGACGTGTCTGGTTTAGTGATAAATCGTCCTTTTTGTTGCACCGCCATGATATGCGGAGACGGGTCTACCGTAGGCCAAATGAAAGTTCTGCCCAAAATTGCGTTGATGAAGCTCCGCCGCAGGGTGGTGGGGGTGTAATGGTATGGGGAATGATCACTTTCAACGGAAGGAGTCCATTGGTGCAGACTGAAGGAGACTTGAATGCAACGATACGTCAATGAAATTTTTCGACCCCACGTCCTTCCATTTTTGGCTGCTCAGAAGTCTGTATCTCAACAGGACAACGCCAGACCCGATTCTCTGCACGGTCCACCACACAGTTCCTGGCTGCCAGTAACATTCTCACCCTTCCCTGGCCACACCTGTCTCCAGACATGAATCCAATCGAGCACCTATAGGATTAGCCGCAAAGACGTGTTTGTCGCCGAAACGTTTCTCCAGCCAATCGTCGTGATCTGTGGCAGGCACTCCAGGAAGAGTGGGCAGCCATCCCACAGGCGCATATCAGACATCTGATCGCATCTATGCCCAGGAGATGCCAGTCGCTGATCGATGCAAGCGGTGGCCACACATCATACTAAGTTGAGAACCCCTGTGACTAATAAATTCTCGTCACACAGATGCAAGAAACTGTCAAGTGAGTGTTTAAACCCTTAGGTATTATTGTGTACAATTTTACAATTTTATTCATTCAATTTAAAAAGCTATAGAATATCAAAGTTATGGCTAAAATTGTGTCATCAGTAGTTATGCGTTTCTTTTTTTTTTTTGGACACTATATATTTACTTAAAACAAGATGCCAATAAGTATCTTAACATTATGCTGTTTTATACCAAACAACTAAAGACACTGACAACAAATTAGACTCTTTTAAAAAGAAATGCCTAAGAAAAATACTGGGTATAAAGTGACACACAATAATTAATGTATAAGAGTACAACTACACACGAGGCACGGCAGTAAAGCTGTGACACCAGAATGTGTAAACCAGGAAAAAAGAAGGAACAGCTTTATTACTTAACCACTACAAAGTTGTGACGTTTCGGCGCGAGTCTTAACCGTACAGAATTATACAGGACGAAGTTTTGTATGTTTTTATATGATTAAGGCTCACACCGAAACGTCACAACTTTGTAGTTGTTAAGTAATAAAGCTGTTGCTACTTTTTTCCTAGTTGATACATTCTCGGTAGAAAGTGGAACGAATTCAATAACAACGCAGAGATAAGACAGATGAGCACACAACACCCTGTCTCATGGGTGATTACAAAAAGGAGATGGACATATGTCGGTCACGTGATGAAAAGAAACAAAGAATCCCAAAGCAAGCTATCAAGTGGAACACAAAAGGCCGAAGAAAAAGAGGTCGACCACGTGAAACTCTAAAGAGGACCTTGTTAAAAGAGGTCAGTTTAGTGGGCATAACATCCCTTGATGAGGTTGAAAAGCTTTCTGAAAACAGGAAAACTTGGCGAACTACCGTGTGGGAGGCCTGTGTGACGTTTAGCGGCACGGGAAGGATGTAAGATGTAAGTTGTTTTTACTCCAGTAGAAGCAAAGAACGGATAAAATCGACGACTTCATGTTCATACTAGAAAAGATGCAGACAAGACCGTGCTGATGTCAGAAAGTGAAATAAGAGTTGGAGAAACTGATAATAAGATGATTCAAGAGAGTAACAAAAAACAGGTCAGGAGCTAAACAGCAGCAAATCAGAAACAAGGAAAATATAAAAACAGAATGAACACACCAAAGTGCAACATTCATTCAAGTGGGAAGTCTATAATCTGTAACCAGTGCAGATCTGAATGGAAAAATCAACTGAAATGCAACAGTGAACCAGATCCAATACATCAACTACAAAGACATCAGCAAACCATCCTCTTTCGCCTAAGGACATTCCACTGTAGACTACTGAGCCATCTACATCGACTTAAAATGTCTCATACAGACGAGTGTCCATGTGGCAGTGGAGTCCAGGGCCCAGAACATATCCTTCAAGAGTGCCCCAAACCATGCAGACCTAAAACGTGAGACATGGCCAGAGGACACAAGCTTGAGGCAAAAGCTTTGGGGGTCCTATCAGGATCTGGAGAGGACTGCGGGCTTTGCCATGTCGACAGGGATCAGGATCTGGAGAGGACTGCGGGCTTTGCCATGTCGACAGGGATCAGGATCTGATGTAACCAACAACCTCGAACGCAGAAGAAGAAGAACTGGGAAGACAATGACACAGATAAATAAACTCAGTTACCTGGAAACGGCAATAACACCTAATGGTAAGTGTACATATGAAATAAAATCAAGAATAGGTAAGACAAAGGTAGATTTTTATGGCATGAATAAGATACTAAGAAATAAAATATCCTTAAAAGTAAAGAAAAGAGTATTACAGTGCTATATAGAACCAGTACTGCTATATAGTTGTGAAACTTGGACAAGTAGCAAACAATGATCAAGAAATTGGAAGCCAAAGCGTTGTTGTTTTGAACAAAGATGTAAAAGTTACCAGAAAAAAAGGAAGTCCTCTCATTGCCAGAACAAGGAAAACTAGTTACAGTTACAGAGCAAAGACAGTCAATATTTCTTGGACATGCAATGTGAAGACAAAAGTTAGAGAATCTGAGATGTCATGAGAAAACAGAAGGTAGAGAAACGACTGGAAAATTCAATGATAAAAAAGGAGAAGAATGTAAAGATAAAAAGGCACACAGGTGCTGTCAGACATAAGAGCACAGGCAGAGATGTAAACATGTTAAACGTTGATCCCACGAGCTCACAAAGTTATGGATGTAGGAGTCGGGGCCGGCTAGCATTTATAGCTGTCTATCTAGCTGTAGCTCACATCTTCTTGTAGCTCCAAGCTGTCACCAGCTGCTGCTGCTGTTGTGAAGATCACGTTATGAAATTGTCAAGTTTGGCTGCAGCGTGTTACGACAGAACGACTTGAGAAAACAAGTTTCTCAGCAAATCCACCGCCTTGAAAAACACGTCGATCTCTTCTCTGTTAGCCTGACTGAAGTGTCACCGTAGCCTGATTTTAAGGACACAACAAGGAAGCAGGATGATTTGGAATCAGTTTCTGTGCGTTGACAAACGTCATCTCCGACACGACAAGTGTCACCATAGGCTGATTTTATGAGCATAACAAGGAAGCAGGATAATGTTCTGACAAGTGTCACCGTTCTGACAAGTGTCACCGTTCTGACAAGTGTCACCGTTCTGACAAGTGTCACCGTTCTGACAAGTGTCACCTCAGACATCGATCTTATGACAGCGTCGTATTTTAGCCCCAGATCGATGTGATATCAAAACAATAACAAACGCGTGTTTTTAACAATGGTTATCATCAAATTTCATGATTATATTTTCTAGGCCTTATGAACTCTTCTGTTTAGGTTCTCTTAGAGTGTAACATGATCATCGTTTCCCACGCAAGCTTTCCTGAGGTTCACCATGGTTTCACTACCTTAACTGTTCAAATACTTCTCTCTTTGACTTCTATACAACTTTCAAAACATTAACTAACATAATCATTGTCACTTTAGAATTCTTCACATTTTTCTTTTGAGAGAGAGAGATGAGAGAGAGAGAGAGAGAGAGTATGTGTGTGTGTGAGAGAAACTGTTCCTTCCAGTGATCTCATTTCCCGATCAATGTCAAGGACTTCATCAAAGAATATGATTGGTCCCGTGTAAAGAGTTAATGCTTGCTCTGGTTTCTAAGTCACAAGATGTCCTCCACGCGATGTTTCGCCTTTTTATGCAGTGATTTCTTTGTTTTGCATATTTTAAATGTAATTCTAATGACGCATTTTCTGTCAGATTGGTGGACACTTTCAGCCTGGCAGGTGTCTGGGGCCCCACTCTTACATTTATTGATTGAAGGAAGAGCCAAAAACAGAAGCATGCCATTATAAATGAATGTTTCTTCCAACGTGCTTCTCGTCTCTAATTAGCTCAATTATTCCACACTGCTCAAGTTTATCAACAAAGAGATTTCAGCGTCAAGAGAAAAGAACAGCGGTCCTCAAGCTGTGGAAGCCATGGCATACAGCAAGACCATATGCTGAAGCATCAAGACAGTTAGTTCCAGCAAATTTTCTCTCCTGAAAGTTTTAAACAAAAGGGCTGGAAATACGTTTTAATGCTAGACAGAATCAGGGGCAGTAAATAAGAAAAATTACAATCCCTTGACGCTTCCGCAGAAGCTGGAAGCAGAGAACAGAATTATCGATTATGTCCCTTTCTGAGCCCGATCCATAAATCAGAAAAGCTGATGTTTAATGTCTACAGAGCACACGAAAGATGATAATATATAGTGTCAGGTGTCGCAGATTACTATAAATGTATTCATCTACAAAATCTATATTTAAAATCACTCAGATGTAGGGACAGGTGAGGATAACAGGAATCAGAATTGCAGGTATAATAAGGTGTGGAATGAAGAACTGTGACATATTTGTGTAATGATTGATATGTTAGTGTTTTAAAGGTGTCTGTAAGGTGTATGGTCTCTGTGTTCTAAGGTGTATGTATAATACGTGGTCTACTGGTGTTTTCAAGGTACACATAACGTCTAGTAGGTCCGGGTTTTACAAGAGTGGTAAGTCCGTGGTTTGAAATGCTTATATAACGTGTGCTAGCTATTCAGGCCTTATTTATAAGACAAGTTTAATTACGTGGCGATGTGGACACTGGTCAATTGGTCACGTGACTTTGTTGTTAGTGGACTTGGTCACGAGAGCAGGTTTGCCATGGCTTTAAAGGGCAGAACAGTGGGGGGGGGGGGGGAGACGTATGTAGAGAGAAAAGATGTAGGGAAGCTGGGGGTGGGAGACGTATGTAGAGAGAAAAGATGTAGGGAAGATGGGGGTTAGAGACGTATGTAGAGAGAAAAGGTGTAGGGAAGATGGGGGTGGGAGACGTATGTAGAGAGAAAAGATGTAGGGAAGCTAGGGGGTTTATGTAGAGAGAAAAGGTGTAGGGAAGATGGGGGTGGGAGACGTATGTAGAGAGAAAAGATGTAGGGAAGCTAGGGGGTGAGAGACGTATGTAGAGAGAAAAGATGTAGGGAAGCTAGGGGGTGAGAGACGTATGTAGAGAGAAAAGATGTAGGGAAGCTGGGGGTGAGAGACGTATGTAGAGAGAAAAGATGTAGGGAAGCTAGGGTGTGGGAGACGTATGTAGAGAGAAAAGATGTATGGAAGCTAGGGGGTGGGAGACGTATGTAGAGAGAAAAGATGTAGGGAAGCTAGGGGGTGAGAGACGTATGTAGAGAGAAAAGATGTAGGGAAGCTAGGGGATGAGAGACATATGTAGAGAGAAAAGATGTAGGGAAGCTAGGGGGTGAGAGACGTATGTAGAGAGAAAAGATGTAGGGAAGCTAGGGGGTGAGAGACGTATGTAGAGAGAAAAGGTGTAGGGAAGATAGGGGAGGGAGACGTATGTAGAGAGAAAAGATGTATGGAAGCTAGGGGGTTTATGTAGAGAGAAAAGGTGTAGGGAAGATGGGGGTGGGAGACGTATGTAGAGAGAAAAGATGTATGGAAGCTAGGGGTGAGAGACGTATGTAGAGAGAAAAGGTGTAGGGAAGATAGGGGTGGGAGACGTATGTAGAGAGAAAAGATGTATGGAAGCTAGGGGGTGAGAGACGTATGTAGAGAGAAAAGGTGTAGGGAAGCTAGTGGGTGGGAGACGTATGTAGAGAGACAAAGTGTAGGGAAGAGGGAGTAGGAGACGTATGTAGAGAGAAAAGGTGTAAGGAAGCTGTGGTGAGAGACGTATGTAGAGAGAAAAGATGTAGGGAAGCTAGGGGGTGGAAGACGTATGTAGAGAGAAAAGGTGTAGGGAAGCTAGGGGGTGGAAGACGTATGTAGAGAGAAAAGGTGTAGGGAAGCTGTGGTGAGAGACGTATGTAGAGAGAAAAGATGTAGGGAAGCTAGGGGGTGGAAGACGTATGTAGAGAGAAAAGATGTAGGGAAGCTAGGGGGTGAGAGACGTATGTAGAGAGAAAAGATGTAGGGAAGCTAGGGGGTGGAAGACGTATGTAGAGAGAAAAGGTGTAGGGAAGCTAGTGGGTGGGAGACGTATGTAGAGAGACAAAGTGTAGGGAAGAGGGAGTAGGAGACGTATGTAGAGAGAAAAGGTGTAAGGAAGCTGGGGTGAGAGACGTATGTAGAGAGAAAAGGTGTAAGGAAGCTGTGGTGAGAGACGTATGTAGAGAGAAAAGGTGTAAGGAAGCTGTGGTGAGAGACGTATGTAGAGAGAAAAGGTGTAAGGAAGATGTGGTGAGAGACGTATGTAGAGAGAAAAGATGTAGGGAAGCTGGGGGGTGGGAGACGTATGTAGAGAGAAAAGGTGTAGGGAAGCTAAGGGGTGGGAGACGTATGTAGAAAGAAAAGGTGTAGGGAAGCTGGGGTGGGAGACGTATGTAGAGAAAAGGTGTAGGGAAGCTGGGGGTGGAAGACGTATGTAGAGAGAAAAGGTGTAGGGAAGCTGGGGGAGGGAGACGTATGTAGAAAGAAAAGGTGTAAGGAAGCTAAGGGGTGGGAGACGTATGTAGAAAGAAAAGGTGTAGGGAAGCTGGGGTGAGAGACGTATGTAGAGAGAAAAGGTGTAAGGAAGCTGGGGTGGGAGACGTATGTAGAGAGAAAATGTGTAGGGAAGCTAGGGGGTGGGGGACGTATAAAGAGAGAAAAGGTGTAAGGACGCTGGGGGTGGGAGACGTTTGTAGAGAGAAAAGGTGTAGGGAGGCTAGGGGGTGGAAGACGTATGTAGAGAGAAAAGGTGTAGGGAAGCGGGGGGTGGGAGACGTATGTAAAGTGAAAAGATGTAGGGAAGCTAGGGGGTGGAAGACGTATGTAGAGAGAAAAGGTGTAGGGAAGCTAGGGGGTGGAAGACGTATGTAGAGAGAAAAGGTGTAGGGAAGCTAGGGGGTGGAAGACGTATGTAGAGAGAAAAGGTGTAGGGAAGCTAGGGGGTGGAAGACGTATGTAGAGAGAAAAGGTGTAGGGAAGCTAGGGGGTGGAAGACGTATGTAGAGAAAAAAGGTGTAGGGAAGCTGGGGTGGGAGACGTATGTAGAGAGAAAAGGTGTAGGGAAGCTGGAGTGGGAGACGTATGTAGAGAGAAAAGGTGTAGGGAAGCTGGGGGAAAGGTTTGTAGATAGAATAGTTTTGGGGAAGCTGGGGAGATGGATATATGTAGAGACAACAGCTGTGTGGAAGCTGTGGTGTGCACATATATAGAGAAAACAACTGTGTCGGATAATTGGGGTGGAGGTTTGTAGAGAGAACAGGTGAAGGGTGGAAGTAGAGAACAGCTATAAAGAAGGTGAACTTTTATATCATTTTGGAGCGCTGTCTGTAGTTTATTGATGTCATAGTCACTATTGTAAACAGTACAGTCGTCAGCGAAAAGATCACACGAAGAGTGCTTTAAATGTAGTGGTAGGTCGTTAATATAGATAACAAAGAGAATATGACCCAGAATGAAGCCTTGAGGAATATCGGTATCAACATCAGACGAGCCAGATATTTTGTTTCTAAAGTAAACTACTTGTTTTCTACCTGAGAGAAAAGATGTAATACATTTTGTTAGGTCAGGGTGTAATCTATAGCCTTCCAGCTTTTTTGCAAGAATTTCATGATCAGTCATATCGAAGGCTTTCTTAAAATCAACAAAGACAGCACCACACAATTTGTCATCATTTATATTAGACAGCCAGCTTTCTGTCGTTTTAGTTAATGCTGTGTGGCAGGAGTAATTTGGTCTAAAACCTGACTGACTGTCTATTAGTAGATTATTTTCTTGCATGTGGAGCAGAGTTAACTTTTGTATATGTTTTTCAAGAGGTTTAGATAGTGATGACAGAATGGAAGTTTACAGAGAGAATAGCTATGAGGAAGGTGAAGGGTGGAAGTATATAGAGAGAACAACTATGAGGAAGGTGAAGGGTGGAAGTGTATAGAGAGAACAGCTATGAGAAAGGTGAAGGGTGGAAGTATATCATTCATTCATTTGCATGTCCCTTGCGGAACTTTGCCTCCCAAACAGCACTCCTGTAGGCCTCTCGGTTGTGAGCAAGATGGCCTGCTGCTGTTGCATTCATTTCCAGATCGTCAACGATGTCTTGCAGCCATCTTCGTCTTGGTCTTCCTCTTTTTCTTTTTCCCATTATGTATCCTTCCAATACGGTCTTCTCTAAATTATCATGACGTTTAATGTGTCCAAAATATTTCAGTTTTCTCTCTTTAATCCTCTTCACTAGCCAGCCTTCTTCAATATTAAGCTCTTGTAGTATAGATATATTTGTTCTTTTTTGTGTCCACGATATTTGGAGAACTCTTCTGTAGCATTTACATTCAAAGGCATTTATGTGTTTCTCAGTTGTTTTGTTAAGTGTCCAGGTCTCACAGGCATATGTTGCGATGGGAAAGATGCATGCCCTTAAAAATCTTATTTTTGTGGTTCTGTCTGTTCCTCTCCACAGATTCTTTATTTGTTTTACTTTCTGAAGAGCGATAGATGTCCTCCTTTTAATTTCCCTCATTGTATCTCCATTATTAGTTAGTAGTGATCCAAGATATTCAAAACTCTCCACTTCTTCCAGTTTTTCCTCATTGATACATATTTCAGTTGCCTTGTTTGTTTTGTCAGTTGTCATCAATTTAGTTTTCTTTGCATTAAGATAGAGGTTCTGCTCTTCGCTGTTCTTGCGGACTGACATAATTAGTTTTTCCATTCCTTTTTGTGTTGTGGACAGCAATACTGTGTCATCAGCATATCTAATCTCTGGTATTTCATAACCTCCAATTGTTATGGCATCGTAATATTCTTTGTCTACATCTTCTCTAACATTCCTCATTATATTTTCAGTATACAAGTTAAATAAGTAGGGTGACAATATGCACCCCTGACGGACCCCTTGTTTTATGTCAAACCAAGTTGTTGTTTCACCATTTATTCTTACTGCTGCTTGTTGGTCTAGATACAGCAGTGATGTTAATTGTATCAAATGTGTTGGAAATCCCATTTGTTCCATTATTTCCCAAAGTTTCTGGTGTTGTACACAATCAAATGCCTTTGAGTAGTCTATAAAGGATAAATATAGATTCACATTAAACTCTCTGCATTTCTCTGTTATTAATCTTAGATTGAATATATGATCTCTTGATCCTCTTCCTTGCCTGAAACCAGCTTGGACCATATTGACTTCTTCTTCTATTTTCTTTCGAAGTCTACCCATTATGATTTTTAACAGAATTTTACTGGCATGACTAATCAGGGCAATAGTTCTGTAGTTGGTGCATAATTTCAGGTTACCCTTTTTTTGGCAGTGGTATGAATACAGTTATTCTCCATTCTTTTGGCCAAACACCTGAATGCCATATCTTTTTACATAGTGCATGATAGATTGTTGCACACTCCTTTCCTCCTGCTTTAATAAATTCAGCTGTTATCTCATCACATCCTGGTGATTTACCATTTTTCAGATTCTTTATTGCCCATAAAACTTCTTATATTGTCGGTTCGGGTTCTTCCTCCTCCAATAATAATTCACACTGTTGATTTCTGCTTCCACAGTCGGTTGTTTCATACATTCTTTTGCAATATTCCTTCCATCTTTCTAGAATTTCCTCTGTCTCTGTCAGGGTATTCCCCATCTCATCACAAATTACATTTAGTTTAGGTGTGACATTTTTAGTAAATGTCTTCATTTCTTTAAACATTTCACTATCTCTTCCACACTTCTGATGTTCTTCTATTCTTTCACAACAATCTTGTATGTATTGTTTTTTGTCTTTTCTTATGTTTCTTCGTACTTCTTTTGTTAAAGTTTTATATTTATCTTTGTTGTTGTTTGTCACTTTCCATTGCGTCTTCATTTCTCTACATTGTTTTATCAGTTCTAGTGTACCTGCTGTGATCCATCTATTCTTTTGTGTTTTCTTTACTGGAACCATGTCTTTAGTTGTTGTTATTAAGATATCTTTGGCTGCGTAGCCAATTCATCTGGTGTCATCTCCTCCTGTACAGCCATCAGGATTTCGAAACGGTTCTTCACTTCTATACTGTATTGTTCTGGTATATTTGTAAGGTCAAAGCGGAGTGGTCTTGATCCCGTAACTATCTTTTTCATCTTTATCTTCATGTCTGCTATTAATAACTCATGATCCGTGTCACAATCAGCACCTGGTAAAGTTTTTGCTGATGTTATGCCTGACCTCCACCTTCTCTGCACTAAAATGTAATCTATTTGATTCCTGGTTTTCCCATCAGGTGATGTCCATGTGTAAAGTCTTCTTGGATGTTGTTTAAAAAGTGTGTTAGCGATCATTAGCTCATTTTCCATGCAAAACGCCATTAGATTGTCACCTGCCTCATTTCTATGTCCTATGCTAAATTTCCCTACAACATGTCCTTCATCTTCTGCTCTTTCTGTACCAATTTTTGCATTAAAATCACCCATTATTAATACAATATCATTTTTCCGTACCTGGTCTGTCGTCGTGTGCAGTGTGTTATAAAAGTTTTCTACTTCCTCTTCTTCTGCTGCTGATGTAGGTGCATATATCTGGATGATTGTTACATTTCTAGGAACGCCCTTAAGTCTGATTGTTAGGATTCTATCACTTACTGGATTGTAGCCTAGTAATGCTTTTGATGTTGATTTGTCCAAATAAAAAGCCACTCCGTTCTTTCCTCCTACTTCTCCACCAGAGTATATAAAGATATTATCATTAACGCTCTTAAAGTGTCCTGATCCTTTCCATCGATGTTCGCAGATTCCCAAAATGTGTATCCCTGTTCTTTTCATCTCGTCACTTATTACTTGATATTTTCCCTCATACATTCTTCTTACATTCCATGTTCCTACTCTTATTTTTCTTTTTAGTTTGATGCAGGGGTTTTCCTTGGTAACACCGTCAGGATTTTGTCCGTCATCACAATTACTAGTACTGACCTCTGTCTCACACTCTTCCCCAATGTTAAAATTAGATCTATCTGGCCTGGGGGCCTCACCACCAGATCTTTTTCCTAATTGACTTTCCATGATTGCTGCTTGGGTTTCTGGTATGTTTCCAGAAGATAGTTTACCATTGCTTTCCATCCGGGCAGTGACTGTGCTAGTCAGTGATCGTAGCCATTGTCCCTACATTGAGATCATCTGCCTACCATCATAGAATGGTGACCATAACCAGCATTATCTGTCAGCTGCTCTCCCATTCCATCCACCACCTGCTCCCATGGCTTCACGTCACCCTGATCGGGGGGCTATACGGGTACTCCACCTTGCCCAAGGGTGTCCCGTAGACTGACGGAGGTAAGGAGGCGTCTTACTTCTCCTTTGATAGGGGATACCCCTACCCCGCTAACCACGGAAGTATATAGAGAGAACAACTATGAGGAAGGTGAAGGGTGGAAGTATATAGAGAGAATAGCTATGAGGAAGGTGAAGGGTGGAAGTATATAGAGAGAACAACTATGAGAAAGGTGAAGGGTGGAAGTATATAGAGAGAACAACTATGAGAAAGGTGAAGGGTGGAAGTATATAGAGAGAACAGCTATGAGGAAGGTGAAGGGTGGAAGTATATAGAGAGAACAGCTGTGAGGAAGTTGAAGGGTGTAGATATATAAAGAGAACAGCTATGAGGAAGTTGAAGGGTGGAAGTATATAGAGAGAACAGCTATGAGGAAGTTGAAGGGTGGAAGTATATAGAGAGAACAGCTATGAGGAAGGTGAAAGGTGGAAGTATATAGAGAGAACAGCTATGAGGAAGGTGAAGGGTGGAAGTATATAGAGAGAACAGCTATGAGGAAGGTGAAGGGTGGAAGTATATAGAGAGAACAGCTATGAGGAAGGTGAAGGGTGGAAGTATATTTAGAAACCAGCTGTGTAGAAACTGGGGGTGGAAGTATATAGAGAGAACAGCTATGAGGAAGTTGAAAGGTGGAAGTATATAGAGAGAACAGCTATGAGAAAGGTGAAAGGTGGAAGTATATAGAGAGAACAGCTATGAGGAAGTTGAAAGGTGGAAGTATATAGAGAGAACAGCTATGAGGAAGGTGAAAGGTGGAAGTATATAGAGAGAACAGCTATGAGGAAGGTGAAGGGTGGAAGTATATAGAGAGAACAGCTATGAGGAAGGTGAAAGGTGGAAGTATATAGAGAGAATAGCTATGAGGAAGGTGAAGGGTGGAAGTATATAGAGAGAACAGCTATGAGGGTGGTGAAGGGTGGAAGTATATAGAGAGAACAGCTATGAGGAAGGTGAAAGGTGGAAGTATATAGACAGAACAGCTATGAGGAAGTTGAAGGGTGGGGGTAAGATGTGTTGAATCTGGAGGTTTCCAAATGTACATAAAACAGCTGTGTGGAAGTTGGGGGTGGAAGTATATTTAGAGAGCAGGTGTGTAGAAGCTGGGGGTGGAAGTATATTTAGAAAACATCTGTGTAGAAACTGGGGGTGGAAGTATATAGAGAGAACAGCTGTATGGAAGCTGGGGTGGACGTATATAGAGAGAATTGCAGTGTGGAACATGGAGGTGGAAGTATTTAGAAAGAATAACTGTATGGAAGGTTAGTTGTGGACCTATATAGAGAAAACAGCTGTGTGGAAGCTTAGTTGTGGAAGTAAATAGAGAGAACAGATGTGTGGAAGCTTAGTTGTGGAAGTAAATAGAGAGAACAGATGTGTGGAAGCTTAGTTGTGGAAGTATATAGAGAGAACAGATGTGTGGAAGCTTAGCTGTGGAAGTATATAGAGAGAACAGCTGTGTGGAAGCTTAGTTGTGGAAGTAAATAGAGAGAACAGCTGTGTGGAAGCTTAGTTGTGGAAGTAAATAGAGAGAACAGATGTGTGGAAGCTTAGTTGTGGAAGTAAATAGAGAGAACAGATGTGTGGAAGCTTAGTTGTGGAAGTATATAGAGAGAACAGATGTGTGGAAGCTTAGTTGTGGAAGTAAATAGAGAGAACAGATGTGTGGAAGCTTAGTTGTGGAAGTATATAGAGAGAACAGATGTGTGGAAGCTTAGTTGTGGAAGTATATAGAGAGAACAGATGTGTGGAAGCTTAGTTGTGGAAGTATATAGAGAGAACAGATGTGTGGAAGCTTAGTTGTGGAAGTATATAGAGAGAACAGATGTGTGGAAGCTTAGTTGTGGAAGTATATAGAGAGAACATGTGTGGAAGCTTAGCTGTGGAAGTATATAGAGAGAACAGATGTGTGGAAGCTTAGTTGTGGAAGTATATAGAGAACAGATGTGTGGAAGCTTAGTTGTGGAAGTATATAGAGAGAACAGATGTGTGGAAGCTTAGTTGTGGAAGTATATAGAGAGAACAGATGTGTGGAAGCTTAGTTGTGGAAGTATATAGAGAGAACAGATGTGTGGAAGCTTAGCTGTGGAAGTATATAGAGAGAACAGATGTGTGGAAGCTTAGTTGTGGAAGTATATAGAGAGAACAGATGTGTGGAAGCTCGAGGGTGGAAGTAAAATAGAGAGAACAGATGTGTGGAAGCTTGAGGGTGGAAGTATATAGAGAGAACAGATGTGTGGAAGCTTGAGGGTGGAAGTAAATAGAGAGAACAGATGTGTGGAAGCTTAGTTGTGGAAGTATATAGAGAGAACAGATGTGTGGAAGCTTGAGAGTGGAAGTAAATAGAGAGAACAGATGTGTGGAAGCTTAGTTGTGGAAGTATATAGAGAGAACAGATGTGTGGAAGCTTAGTTGTGGAAGTATATAGAGAGAACAGCTGTGTGGAAGCTTAGTTGTGGAAGTATATAGAGAGAACAGCTGTGTGGAAGCTTGAGGGTGGAAGTATATATAGAGAGAACAGATGTGTGGAAGCTTGAGGGTGGAAGTAAATAGAGAGAACAGATGTGTGGAAGCTTAGTTGTGGAAGTATATAGAGAGAACAGATGTGTGGAAGCTTAGTTGTGGAAGTAAATAGAGAGAATAGCTGTGTGGAAGCTTAGTTGTGGAAGTATATAGAGAGAACAGATGTGTGGAAGCTTGAGAGTGGAAGTATATAGAGAGAACAGATGTGTGGAAGCTTGAGGGTGGAAGTAAATAGAGAGAATAGCTGTGTGGAAGCTTAGTTGTGGAAGTATATAGAGAGAACAGATGTGTGGAAGCTTGAGGGTGGAAGTAAATAGAGAGAACAGCTGTGTCTAAGCTAGGGGGTGGAAGTGTGTAAGAAGTATGCCAGGTCTTTATCTGTCTATATGAGTGCTGAGAAAGTGATTATACTTGTCCTATATAAAGTCGCTAACACACTTTTTAAACAACGTCCAAGAAGACTTTACACATGGACGTCTGATGGGGAAGCCAAGAATCAAACAGATTAAGTGTTAGTATCAAGTACAATATAACTTCACCAAAAAGTTCTACCAGTCGCAGGCTATGACACGGACCACAAGTTATTAATGGCAGACCTGAAGATAAAGATAAAAAAAGCTAGTTAAGAGATCAAGACCACTCCGCTTTGATCTTACAAAGATACCAGAACTGTATAGAAGTTCAGAACCGTTTTGAGACACAGGTTGAGATGACACGAGATACATTGGCTACGCAGGCCAGAGATATCTTAATAACAGCATCTAAAGATAAGGTTCCATTAAAGAAAACACAAAAGAGTGAATGGATTACAGCACGCACACTAGAACTGATAAAACAACGTAGAGAAATGAAGACGAAATGGAAAGTGACAAATAACAACAAAGAGGAATATAAATCTTTAACAAAAGAAGTACGAAGAAACATAAGAAAAGACAAAAAACAATACATACAAGATTGTTGTGAAAGAATAGAAGGACATCAGAAGTGTGGAAGAGATAGTGAAATGTTTAAAGAAATGAAGACATTTACTAAAAATGTCACACTTAAACTAAATGTAATTTGTGACAAGATAGGGGATACCTTGACAGAGACAGAGGAAATTCTAGAAAGATGGAAGGAATATTGCAGAGGAATGTATGAAACAACCGACTGCGAAAGCAGAAATCAACAGTGTGAATTATTATTGGAGGAGAAAGAACCCGAACCGACAATATAAGAAGTTTTATGGGCAATAAAGAATCTGAAAATTGGTAAATCACCAGGATGTGATGAGATAACAGCTGAACTTATTAAAGCAGGAGGAAAGGAATGTGCAACAATCTATCATGCATTATGTAAAAAGATATGGCATTCAGATATTTGGCCAAAAGAATGGAAAATAACTGTATTCATACCACTGCCAAAAAGAGTAATCTGAAATTATGCACAAACTACAGAACTGTTGCCCTGATTAGTCATGCCAGTAAAATTCTGTTAAACGGGTAGACTTCGTAAGAAAATAGAAGAAGAAGAAGTCAATACGGTCCAAGCTGGTTTCAGGCAAGGAAGAGGATCAAGAGATCATATATTCAATCTAAGATTAATAATAGAGAAATGCAGAGTTTAATGTGAATCTACATTCATCTTTTATAGAGCATTCAAGGGCATCTGAATGTGTACAAAGCTGAAACGTAGAGAAATGAAGACGAAATGGAAAGTGACAAATAACAACAAAGAGGAATATAAATCTTTAACAAAAGAAGTACGAAGAAACATAAGAAAAGACAAAAAACAATACATACAAGATTGTTGTGAAAGAATAGAAGGACATCAGAAGTGTGGAAGAGATAGTGAAATGTTTAAAGAAATGAAGACATTTACTAAAAATGTCACACTTAAACTAAATGTAATTTGTGACAAGATAGGGGATACCTTGACAGAGACAGAGGAAATTCTAGAAAGATGGAAGGAATATTGCAGAGGAATGTATGAAACAACCGACTGCGAAAGCAGAAATCAACAGTGTGAATTATTATTGGAGGAGAAAGAACCCGAACCGACAATATAAGAAGTTTTATGGGCAATAAAGAATCTGAAAATTGGTAAATCACCAGGATGTGATGAGATAACAGCTGAACTTATTAAAGCAGGAGGAAAGGAATGTGCAACAATCTATCATGCATTATGTAAAAAGATATGGCATTCAGATATTTGGCCAAAAGAATGGAAAATAACTGTATTCATACCACTGCCAAAAAGAGTAATCTGAAATTATGCACAAACTACAGAACTGTTGCCCTGATTAGTCATGCCAGTAAAATTCTGTTAAACGGGTAGACTTCGTAAGAAAATAGAAGAAGAAGAAGTCAATACGGTCCAAGCTGGTTTCAGGCAAGGAAGAGGATCAAGAGATCATATATTCAATCTAAGATTAATAATAGAGAAATGCAGAGTTTAATGTGAATCTACATTCATCTTTTATAGAGCATTCAAGGGCATCTGAATGTGTACAAAGCTGAAACTTTGGGAAATAATGGAAAAAATGGGATTTCCAACACATTTGATGCAATTAACGTCAATGCTGTAAATAGACCAACAGGCAGCAGTAAGAATACATAGTGAAACAACAATTTGGTTTGACATAAAACAAGGGGTCTGTCAGGGGTGCATATTGTCACCGTACTTATTTAACTTGTATACTGAAAATATAATGAGGATTGTTAGAGAAGATTTAGATAAAGAATATTACGATGCCATAACAATTGGAGGTTATGAAATAACAGAGATTAGATATGCTGATGACACAGTATTACTGTCCACAACATAAAAAAGAATTGAAAAACTAATTATGTCAGTCCTTAAGAATAGTGAAGAGCAAAACCTCTATCTTTATGTGAAGAAAACTAAATTGATGATAAATGACAAAACAAACAAGGCAGCTGAAATATGTATCAATGAGGAAAAACTGGAAGAAATGGAGAGTTTTGAATATCTTGAATTATTAATAACTAATAATGGAGATACAATGAGGGAGATTAAAAGGAGGACATCTATTGCTCTTCAGAAGGTAAAACAAATAAAGATTTTGTGGAGAGGAACAGACAGAACTACAATAATAAGATTTTTAAGGGCATGCATCTTTCCCATCACAACATATGCCTGTGAGACCTGGACACTTAACAAAACAACTGAGAAACACATAAATGCCTTTGAATGTAAATGCTACAGAAGAGTTCTTCAAATATCATGGACAGAAAAAAGAACAAATACATCCATACTACAAAAACTTAATATTGAAGAAGGCTGGCTAGTAAAGACGACTAAACAGAGAAAACTTAAATACTTTGGACACATTAAACGACATGATAATCTAGAGAAGACCGTCTTGGAAAAGTACATAATGAAAAAAAGAAAGAGAAGAAGACCAAGGCGAAGATGGCTGCAAGACATCGTTGATAATCATCGACTGGAAATATCAGCATCTTCAACCGAGAGTTCACAGGAGAACTGTTAGGGAGGCAAAGATCCATGTAACTGACTGATATATGTGAGATCTTGGTGCCGAGAAAGTGATTAGACATGGACTATATATGTGAGATCTTGGTGCCGAGAAAGTGATTAGACATGGACTATATATGTGAGATCTTGGTGCCGAAAGTGATTAGACATGGACTATATATGTGAGATCTTGGTGCCGAGAAAGTGATTAGACATGGACTATATATGTGAGATCTTGGTGATGAGAAAGTGATTAGACATGGACTATATATGTGAGATCTTGGTGCCGAGAAAGTGATTAGACATGGACTATATATGTGAGATCTTGGTGCCGAGAAAGTGATTAGACATGGACTATATATGTGAGATCTTGGTGCCGAGAAAGTGATTAGACATGGACTTATATGTGAGATCTTGGTGCCGAGAAAGTGATTAGACATGGACTATATGTGAGATCTTGGTGATGAGAAAGTGATTAGACATGGACTATATATGTGAGATCTTGGTGCCGAGAAAGTGATTAGACATGGACTATATATGTGAGATCTTGGTGATGAGAAAGTGATTAGACATGGACTATATATGTGAGATCTTGGTGATGAGAAAGTGATTAGACATGGACTATATATGTGAGATCTTGGTGATGAGAAAGTGATTAGACATGGACTATATATGTGAGATCTTGGTGATGAGAAAGTGATTAGACATGGACTATATATGTGAGATCTTGGTGATGAGAAAGTGATTAGACATGGACTATATATGTGATATGGTGGTGATGAGAAAGTGATTAGACATGGACTATATATGTGAGATCTTGGTGATGAGAAAGTGATTAGACATGGACTATATATGTGAGATCTTGGTGCCGAGAAAGTGATTAGACATGGACTATATATGTGAGATCTTGGTGCCGAGAAAGTGATTAGACATGGACTATATATGTGAGATCTTGGTGCCGAGAAAGTGATTAGACATGGACTATATGTGAGATCTTGGTGCCGAAAGTGATTAGACATGGACTATATATGTGAGATCTTGGTGCCGAGAAAGTGATTAGACATGGACTATATGTGAGATCTTGGTGCCGAGAAAGTGATTAGACATGGACTATATATGTGAGATCTTGGTGCCGAGAAAGTGATTAGACATGGACTATATATGTGAGATCTTGGTGCCGAGAAAGTGATTAGACATGGACTATATATGTGAGTCTTGGTGCCGAGAAAGTGATTAGACATGGACTATATAGTGAGATCTTGGTGCCGAGAAAGTGATTAGACATGGATATATATGTGAGATCTTGGTGCCGAGAAAGTGATTAGACATGGACTATATATGTGAGATCTTGGTGCCGAGAAAGGATTAGACATGGACTATATATGTGAGATCTTGGTGATGAGAAAGGATTAGACATGGACTATATATGTGAGATCTTGGGATGAGAAAGTGATAGACATGGACTATATATGTGAGATCTTGGTGAGAAAGTGATTAGACATGGACTATATGTGAGATCTGGTGATGAGAAAGTGATTAGACATGGATATATATGTGAGATCTTGGTGATGAGAAAGTGATTAGACATGGACTCTACCATAAACAAATAATTTTCTCTACCATAAACAAATAATTTTCTCTACCATAAACAAATAATTTTCTCTACCATAAACAAATAATTTTCTCTACCATAAACAAATAATTTTCTCTACCATAAACAAATAATTTTCTCTACCATAAACAAATAATTTTCTCTACCATAAACAAATAATTTTCTCTACCATAAACAAATAATTTTCTCTACCATAAACAAATAATTTTCTCTACCATAAACAAATAATTTTCTCTACCATAAACAAATAATTTTCTCTACCATAAACAAATAATTTTCTCTACCATAAACAAATAATTTTCTCTACCATAAACAAATAATTTTCTCTACCATAAACAAATAATTTTCTCTACCATAAACAAATAATTTTCTCTACCATAAACAAATAATTTTCTCTACCATAAACAAATAATTTTCTCTACCATAAACAAATAATTTTCTCTACCATAAACAAATAATTTTCTCTACCATAAACAAATAATTTTCTCTACCATAAACAAATAATTTTCTCTACCATAAACAAATAATTTTCTCTACCATAAACAAATAATTTTCTCTACCATAAACAAATAATTTTCTCTACCATAAACAAATAATTTTCTCTACCATAAACAAATAATTTTCTCTACCATAAACAAATAATTTTCTCTACCATAAACAAATAATTTTCTCTACCATAAACAAATAATTTTCTCTACCATAAACAAATAATTTTCTCTACCATAAACAAATAATTTTCTCTACCATAAACAAATAATTTTCTCTACCATAAACAAATAATTTTCTCTACCATAAACAAATAATTTTCTCTACCATAAACAAATAATTTTCTCTACCATAAACAAATAATTTTCTCTACCATAAACAAATAATTTTCTCTACCATAAACAAATAATTTTCTCTACCATAAACAAATAATTTTCTCTACCATAAACAAATAATTTTCTCTACCATAAACAAATAATTTTCTCTACCATAAACAAATAATTTTCTCTACCATAAACAAATAATTTTCTCTACCATAAACAAATAATTTTCTCTACCATAAACAAATAATTTTCTCTACCATAAACAAATAATTTTCTCTACCATAAACAAATAATTTTCTCTACCATAAACAAATAATTTTCTCTACCATAAACAAATAATTTTCTCTACCATAAACAAATAATTTTCTCTACCATAAACAAATAATTTTCTCTACCATAAACAAATAATTTTCTCTACCATAAACAAATAATTTTCTCTACCATAAACAAATAATTTTCTCTACCATAAACAAATAATTTTCTCTACCATAAACAAATAATTTTCTCTACCATAAACAAATAATTTTCTCTACCATAAACAAATAATTTTCTCTACCATAAACAAATAATTTTCTCTACCATAAACAAATAATTTTCTCTACCATAAACAAATAATTTTCTCTACCATAAACAAATAATTTTCTCTACCATAAACAAATAATTTTCTCTACCATAAACAAATAATTTTCTCTACCATAAACAAATAATTTTCTCTACCATAAACAAATAATTTTCTCTACCATAAACAAATAATTTTCTCTACCATAAACAAATAATTTTCTCTACCATAAACAAATAATTTTCTCTACCATAAACAAATAATTTTCTCTACCATAAACAAATAATTTTCTCTACCATAAACAAATAATTTTCTCTACCATAAACAAATAATTTTCTCTACCATAAACAAATAATTTTCTCTACCATAAACAAATAATTTTCTCTACCATAAACAAATAATTTTCTCTACCATAAACAAATAATTTTCTCTACCATAAACAAATAATTTTCTCTACCATAAACAAATAATTTTCTCTACCATAAACAAATAATTTTCTCTACCATAAACAAATAATTTTCTCTACCATAAACAAATAATTTTCTCTACCATAAACAAATAATTTTCTCTACCATAAACAAATAATTTTCTCTACCATAAACAAATAATTTTCTCTACCATAAACAAATAATTTTCTCTACCATAAACAAATAATTTTCTCTACCATAAACAAATAATTTTCTCTACCATAAACAAATAATTTTCTCTACCATAAACAAATAATTTTCTCTACCATAAACAAATAATTTTCTCTACCATAAACAAATAATTTTCTCTACCATAAACAAATAATTTTCTCTACCATAAACAAATAATTTTCTCTACCATAAACAAATAATTTTCTCTACCATAAACAAATAATTTTCTCTACCATAAACAAATAATTTTCTCTACCATAAACAAATAATTTTCTCTACCATAAACAAATAATTTTCTCTACCATAAACAAATAATTTTCTCTACCATAAACAAATAATTTTCTCTACCATAAACAAATAATTTTCTCTACCATAAACAAATAATTTTCTCTACCATAAACAAATAATTTTCTCTACCATAAACAAATAATTTTCTCTACCATAAACAAATAATTTTCTCTACCATAAACAAATAATTTTCTCTACCATAAACAAATAATTTTCTCTACCATAAACAAATAATTTTCTCTACCATAAACAAATAATTTTCTCTACCATAAACAAATAATTTTCTCTACCATAAACAAATAATTTTCTCTACCATAAACAAATAATTTTCTCTACCATAAACAAATAATTTTCTCTACCATAAACAAATAATTTTCTCTACCATAAACAAATAATTTTCTCTACCATAAACAAATAATTTTCTCTACCATAAACAAATAATTTTCTCTACCATAAACAAATAATTTTCTCTACCATAAACAAATAATTTTCTCTACCATAAACAAATAATTTTCTCTACCATAAACAAATAATTTTCTCTACCATAAACAAATAATTTTCTCTACCATAAACAAATAATTTTCTCTACCATAAACAAATAATTTTCTCTACCATAAACAAATAATTTTCTCTACCATAAACAAATAATTTTCTCTACCATAAACAAATAATTTTCGAGAAAGTGATTAGACATGGACTATATATGTGAGATCTTGGTGCCGAGAAAGTGATAGACATGGACTATTATGTGAGATCTTGGTGCCGAGAAAGTGATTGACATGGACTATATAGTGAGATCTTGGTGCCGAGAAAGTGATTAGACATGGACTAATATGTGAGATCTTGGTGCCGAGAAAGTGATTAGACATGGACTATATATGTGAGATCTTGGTGCCGAGAAAGTGATTAGACATGGACTATATATGTGAGATCTTGGTGCCGAGAAAGTGATTAGACATGGACTATATATGTGAGATCTTGGTGCCGAGAAAGTGATTAGACATGGACTATATATGTGAGATCTTGGTGCCGAGAAAGTGATTAGACATGGACTATATATGTGAGATCTTGGTGCCGAGAAAGTGATTAGACATGGACTATATATGTGAGATCTTGGTGCCGAGAAAGTGATTAGACATGGACTATATATGTGAGATCTTGGTGCCGAGAAAGTGATTAGACATGGACTATATATGTGAGATCTTGGTGCCGAGAAAGTGATTAGACATGGACTATATATGTGAGATCTTGGTGCCGAGAAAGTGATTAGACATGGACTATATATGTGAGATCTTGGTGCCGAGAAAGTGATTAGACATGGACTATATATGTGAGATCTTGGTGCCGAGAAAGTGATTAGACATGGACTATATATGTGAGATCTTGGTGATGAGAAAGTGATTAGACATGGACTACATATGTGAGATCTTGGTGATGAGAAAGTGATTAGACATGGACTACATATGTGAGATCTTGGTGATGAGAAAGTGATTAGACATGGACTATATATGTGAGATCTTGGTGATGAGAAAGTGATTAGACATGGACTACATATGTGAGATCTTGGTGATGAGAAAGTGATTAGACATGGACTACATATGTGAGATCTTGGTGATGAGAAAGTGATTAGACATGGACTACATATGTGAGATCTTGGTGATGAGAAAGTGATTAGACATGGACTATATATGTGAGATCTTGGTGATGAGAAAGTGATTAGACATGGACTATATATGTGAGATCGTGGTAATGAAGCACGGTGAAGGGCCATTGTGAAGTGTTCGTTTGTTTAGATGTTGCTGCATGTTGAGAGTACAGCATGAGTCATCATACATGCGTTTATGCGCCATTACATGACGCCGTACATGTAAGAGTGTCTAGCGGGTACATGTATTTTGAAAATGTATATAATGCGCGTTATATCTGTTCTTCAAAGTAGATTATATAATGCGCGTTATATCTGTGCTTCAAAGAAGATTATATACTGCGCGTTATATCTGTGCTTCAAAGAAGATTATATACTGCGCGTTATATCTGTGCTTCAAAGAAGATTATATAATGGATGACACGTTTATAGCATGAGGTAGAGAAAAAAAAAACATTGTTAGTGAATGCGGCTGGTATCGGGTTTTGTAGATCTGAAAGTAGAGCAGCAAAAGTGCGGTCTATCATTCCTTCAGTTCGTGAGAGTTTGTTGACAATGGGTGCTTCGTGTAGAAAGAATAAGTAGAAAATAATAAAGCGATTCTCTCTCTTTCCCTCTCTCTCTCTCTCTCTCTTTCTGTGTGTGTGTGTGTGTCTTTGTTTGTTTTTGTATCTCTGAAAACGTTGACAAATGTCAAGGAGTTTGTCTCCCGATAACTGACGTAAATATACGCCAGAAATTAAAAGGCCATTTCCAGGAGCCCCGGACAGAAAGAGAAAATGACGTTCTATGACAGCCCGCAAAGATAAAATAATTTACGGGAAAATCTCGGAAACTTAAAAGAGCCCTTTCTTAGGCCTACACCAAAATGACATTACCGGTCTGTGACACTGCCCTCTCTAAACATCCAAGACACCAGGGCCCACTTGATGGTGTGACCCCAAACTGCACACATTATTAGTCAGTGATAACACTATCAGACCGGTTGTCTCCCATGAAGAGAGGAAGTATTTCGGATTGTGAGCGGGCTCACTCATTGTAAGGGTAATCTTCTGAGTAACTTGCTGGTCCACTTGATGAAATTTGTGAGTCATGCCGGCCTTCTCAACTTCCCAGCGTGAGCACTGATTAGGCTACACTCGGGCTGGACGACGCAAACAGTATTGGCTTCGTTTCGAGTGTGTCGGAACTTGTCAGTTTCTTGTCCAATTATAGACTTGCGTCATGTCACGTTCTGGAATCTCCCCACCCTCTCTCTCTCTCTCTTTCTCTCTCTTTCTCTCTCTCTCTCTTTCTCTCTCTCTCTCTCTCTCTCTCTCTCTCTCTCGCGTGTCATACCTCCGCTTTTGCTGGTGATTAACACTCCTCAAATTCTCTCCGACTCTTTCTCTTTTATTATTCTTGAACTCATCACTTGACAGTTTCTCGACTTTGTACAACAAAAAACGACAAATTATTGAGATGCAGAATCATAGTTTGGTTTCTGAACTGCCCTTTCACTTGCACAGACGCGCCACTTAAAAACTCTAGGGCTTAAAACTGTCAGTATTTGTTCATCGGCGTCTCCTGTCTTGTCTGATTCAGACTTAGTGAGGTCCTAAGATATATAATGCTTGGAGCCGCCTTATTAACAAGCCACGCCAGAAAGTGTGCAAGGCCTTAAGCTGTAGCTGAGTTAACGTATGGCTAAATCCATCTCTGGTCTGGTGAGCTAAAGCTTTCACTCAACGTAAATATTTCTAATGTACATCTACAACCACAAGCATTACAAATATACACAAACAAAAGGTTTTCTCTACCATAAACAAATAATTTTCTCTACCATAAACAAATAATTTTCTCTACCATAAACAAATAATTTTCTCTACCATAAACAAATAATTTTCTCTACCATAAACAAATAATTTTCTCTACCATAAACAAATAATTTTCTCTACCATAAACAAATAATTTTCTCTACCATAAACAATTTTCTCTACCATAAACAAATAATTTTCTCTACCATAAACAATTTTCTCTACCATAAACAAATAATTTTCTCTACCATAAACAAATAATTTTCTCTACCATAAACAAATAATTTTCTCTACCATAAACAAATAATTTTCTCTACCATAAACAAATAATTTTCTCTACCATAAACAAATGATTTTCTCTACCATAAACAAATGATTTTCTCTACCATAAACAATTTTCTCTACCATAAACAAATAATTTTCTCTACCATAAACAAATGATTTTCTCTACCATAAACAATTTTCTCTACCATAAACAAATAATTTTCTCTACCATAAACAAACGATTTTCTCTGCAATAAACAAATGATTTTTTTCTACCATAAACAGATAATTTTCTCTACCATAAACAAATAATTTTCTCTGTCATAAACAAATGGTTTTCTCTACCATAAACAAACGATTTTCTCTAGCATTCGCAATTGATTTTCTCTACCATAAACAAACTATTTATTTTCTCTACCATACGTAAACGATTTTCTTTACCATAAACAAACGATTTTCTCTTATACAAACATTCAGTTTTCTCTACCGCAAACAAATGATTTTCTCTGCCATAAACAAATGATTTTCCCTACCACACACAAACGATTTTCTCTACTATAAACAAATGATTTTCTCTACCATAAATAAGTGATTTTCTCTACCATAAACAAACGATTATCTCTACCATAAGCAACTGATTTTCTCTACTATAAACAAAAGGTTCTTTCTGCCTTAGGTAATTAATTTTCTCTACCATAAACAAACTATTTATTATCTCTACCATAAATAAACTATTTATTTTCTCTACCATTAACAAACTATTTTCTTTACCATAAACAAACTATTTATTTTCTCTACCATAAATAAACTATTTATTTTATCTACCATAAATAAACTATTTCTTCTTCTTCTTCTTCTTCGTTCGCATTGTCTGTCTATATCTGCAGTCCTGTCTCTTGGATAAATTTCACTGTTTTTTGTAATTCATGTATGGAACCGTAGAGCTTATCTTCTTTAGTGGTTTCACTGGGCCAGTAATTATTTCTCAGTGTCTTGTAGTTGATGCAGTTCTGGAGGATATGTTCCACAGTTTGGGGCACCTGGGCACATGTACATAGATTAGTAGTACCAACCTTAAACTTTGTATACATATGACTTCAGAGTCGGCTGTGTCCTGTTCGGAGACGGAAGATGGTGACTTGTTCCTTTCTGTTTAGCATGTGATAGTCATCATGTGGTGGTGTTTGTGGCTTCCTGTAGGTTCTTATCACGCTTTTCTTCTGATTATAGGTGATTGGTATGTCTGGTTGCTCCATTTCAGTGACCTCTTTAGCCAGATGGTCAGCTTTCTCATTGCCTGGTATCCCACAGTGAGAGGGAATCCATTGCAAAGTGACTCCATGTTGTAAGCCAATTTTTGACAAGGCATCTTTAAGGTCTGGTAGTTTGTTGCACTGAAGAGCTTCCAGTACTGATCTTGCATCTGTGAGAATTACTACAGGACATGTATCAATTCTGGAGTCTGATAGTTTTTCAACTGCAGCAATAATTGCCCTAACTTCTGCATCAAAGTTGTTGCAGAGTGGGTATGGAAATCTTGTCAATGGTGTTGTTTGGATATTCAATATGTGCTCCTGCCCCTCCATTCTTTATGGCATTATGTGCAGATCCATCTGTATACACACGTATCCAGGGGTCACATGGATATTTGTCATCTAGAACACTAAGTGTGGTTGTTGATCTTACAAGACTGCTCTGCATCTCATCATTCTGCACACCTTTCACTTCAGTCTGAATAGTTATTTGTGTATAATCTGCTTCTTTCCATGATGTATGCTCTTGTACAGATGAAATGGAGCGACTACAGTTGGAAGGTCAGGTATCAGCTTACGCATACGCTTGGCCTGATGAATGAAACTGCTTCTTTTAAGCCGTCCTAATGCCAAGTTATTGAATCTCTCCTTCAGGGGATGGCTTACAGAGCTAAGGAATTTTTCTCCCATGGTCATGACCTTTGTGTCTCTACGTTCCTTTAGCGGTTGAACACCAACTATTTTCTGCATTTCTACTATTGGTGTGGACCTCATGGCACCTGTGATAATCCGTAGTGACTGATTTTGAACCTTGTCTAGATTATGCAGCGTAGTGTTTGATGCTGTGCACCAAGATGTTGAGCCATATTCTAAATGTGGTAGAATACTTTGCTGATATACATTCTTGAGGATTCTTTCACTAGCTCCCCATGTGGTTCCACTCAATTTTCTTAATATGGCTAGTTTTCTTCTGGCTTTTGCTTCTGCACCGTTGATGTGTTGCTTCCACGTCAGTTTTGAGTCAAGAGTCACTCCTAAGTAAGTGGGTTGGTTGTCCATCCTTAAAGGTATTTCATTTACAAAGATCTTACCTGCTTTCTGTTTAGATGAGAGGGTGAACAGAGTGGTACTTGATTTCTCTGTGTTGATACTTACACACCATTTGTTTGTCCATGATGTCAAGATGTCTGCTGCTCTTTGGAGTCTCTGTGTAGCAACTGTCGTATATTCATCTGTACACCACATGACCAGATCATCTGCATACAGTGCCGCTTTGATTCCATAGGGAAGTTCCTTGACCAGGTCATTAATGAATACAAGGAATAGTGTAGGCGAAAGGACTCCTCCTTGTGGTACACCGTGTCGCAGAAGTACTTTCTGGCTTTTGTGTCCATCCATTACTACTCTAGCTCTTCTATTGTGTAAATAGGACTTTATCCAGTTGTACAGTCTTCCATTCACATTGCAGTTTCTTAGTTTCCACAGCAGACCTTTTTTCCATACTTTATCAAAGGCTTTCTTCAGGTCTATCCACGCTGCTAGTACAAGGTTTTTCTCTTGGAATGCATCCTCAATCTCTTGAGAGAGATAGGTCACTTGATCTTCCGTACTGTAGTACTGCCCAAATCCTGCTTGTTGTGGAACGAGAAGGTTTTCACTTTCTAGGTACCATTTTAGCCTCAGGTCAATGATGCGTTCCATCGTTTTGCATAGGCAGCTAATGAGACTGATTGGCCTGTAGTTGGAGGCAGCATCACTGTTTTCCCGTAGTTTTAGCAGTGGTACCATGCTTGCTTCCTTCTAGATTTGAGGTAACTTATCTGTGCTCCAGCACATATTGAAAATATCCAACAGCTTTCCCATTGCTGCCATTCCCAGGTTCTTGATCATTTCATTGGACACTCCATCTGGTCCTGGTGATTTCCTTGGTTTCAGTTTACTAACTGCTATGTCTAACTCACTGCGTGTGATTGGTGCATCCATAACCTCCAGTTTTCTGACTTGTTCCTCCTCTTTCTGTGGCTCGATGCGCACTGTACGCTCCTTCTCTGGATGGACATCAATGTTGCAGTCCTGTGCAAACATGCGAGCAAAGTGATCTGCTACCTGCTTACCTGTAAGAGTTTTCCCATCCTCTATTAGTGTAACCTTTGTACTTCTTCCAGTACTCTCATCATTTAGCTGTTTGATTAGTTTCCACAGTTTCCTTCCATCCTTTTCAAAGTTTAGGGACTGTTTTCTCTCTCCAACTTTCCTGTCTGGCTTGCAGCTTTGCTCTCTGAAATTTGGCCTTAGAATGTTGGTAATTATTGTGGTGTTCTTGGCATGGTCTATTTTCTGCTTGCTTTCGAGCTGCTTCCACATCATCATGGAGTTTTCCCAGCTCACTAGACCAGTATGGTTTATAGTCGCTGCGAGCTCCTTTGGGAATGGTTTCACGAGCGGCCTGAAGGATACAAGCATTGAATTCCTTCACTATGCTGTTAATATCCTTACCTTCTATGGACAGTTGTCCCACCAGGATACCTGTACGATGTCTGTACATTGTCCAGTTTGCTTTTTTATAGTTCCATCTGGGGAGAGGGCTACTGGTGTTAAGGAGTTCATTTTCTATTGTCAGGAAGACTGGTCGATGGTCGCTACCTCCAAGTTGTTTTCCAGCTTCACGTGTAATGTTCCACTTCAGATCTGGAGAGTGGAATGCCAGATCTGGTGTTGATTTTGTATGCCAAGCCCTTGAGTAAAATGTTGGGGAATCCATTGGCTGGTTGATCAGGAGAAGTCCGTTATCATCCTGCCAGCTCTCAACTTCCTCTCCTCTCTTGTCTATGTGGTCGTAGCCCCAGCTCTGGGAATGGCTGTTAAAATCACCACAGACCATCAGTCTCTCTTTGTGTGGGATTGTTTCTAAAGCAAGTGGGCGGTCATTAGGACAGTAATAGTTAAGGAGGTGGAAATCTGTATTACTACTTTTTAGATGGATCATCTGGTATTCGGCTCCTTCCATGTACACTGCCACCTGACATGCGCTGATGTTATTCTTAACAAGTGTGAGTACTCCTCCTTTTCTTCTGTCCTGTCGGTCTGATCTAAAACACTGGTAGCCTCTGATTTTAAAGGCGGCATCTTTGGTTAGGTGTGTCTCCTGTATGCACCATATACTTTCCTGCTCTGCAAAAAGTATGTTCTCTAGTTCAACCTTTTTGCTATAGCCATCTCTAACACTGCTGACACCCTCAGCATTCCACTGCATTAGTTTAAGTTCTTGCTTTTTGGCTGTTTTCTTCCATTGTAGTTTTTGGCCAGTAGCTCTACTCTCATGTCTCCTGACTCCACAAGACGAACTGAGAGGACCTCCAGTAGCATTGGGTGGACCCTTTCGAGGCAGGGGGCCCGGCACTGCACCTGCCTGGTTAGTCTTCACAGGGCGAGCACCATGTTTGAAAACTGCAGATAGAGACATTTCATTAGCGATAATGCGTGTTACCCTGATTTTTGCGATGCGCCTTTTGGCTGGGTAACTCCGACTTCAGCACCTTTCCTTGCTAGGGCAGACTGTGGTCTTGCTCGGACTGCCATGAAGACAGTGTGGCTGGCCTGGCCAAAACTTTGTATTCCAGCCTCTGGTGGCTGTACTTAAGCCCCTTCTCCATGTCAGATGGTTTGGAGACAGTTCCACAAAGACACTCTGACTTTGAGATGAGGAATCTGATGAGTGCCTCAACGATATCCATTCCCCGCCACCCATAGTCTACTAGCTCTGTTTTGTTTACATCATTCTGATAGCCATTGTTGTAAAGACCTATAGGCTTGTCACGTCCTGGATTCATTGGTTTCACACCAGACTTCCCTCATCCCCGCCAGAGATGTCCATGTCCCCATCCGTCCACCAACCTGACATTACATTTTACAAAAATAACAATTACAATTAGTGTTGATTGCTACAAGTTTCTGGGCTACAGAGGTAGGTCAGAGTTTTTAAGCAAACAAATCTATGTTCCCTGTCTCACAAACACTATGTTAAGATAAGTGTGCTCTTAACACAGTTCTTCCCAGGGGGAATAAACTATTTATTTTCTCTAGCACAAACAAAAGATTTTCTCTAGCACAAAAAGAATAGTGTTCTCTCTGTTCAGTCAGTCTGACAGGTGTGTATGTATATAAAGTTTCTTCTCCTGATTTTGTTGCATGTATCAAAGTCGCAAGGAAATGCAGCATCTGTACTTCTGAAAATGAAAGATCTTGCGAAGAATGACAGAGAAAGCACTGTTTTTCATTATTCATTTTATTTCATTTGTATTTCATATTACGTTGGTCTTATACTGAATATATTTCTAAAATGAAACATTCCAGCAAATGTTTCTATGTTAGCTTTACACAGACTCTTTCTGCACATGGTAACTTTGTACCAAATTGCTGTGGAATTTGTGTAAGTAGTTTAGCAGTTTTAAAGCTCAGAGAGAAAGGGCAGGCAGAATGTCACATGAACATTTGTGCCCAGTTCTTTATCACTTGAAAATAAGTTCGTTAGTTATAAATAGATGTCGAATGAATGAATGAATGAATGAATGAATGAATGAATGAATTTAGTGCTGTTTTAATTTTGATAATGACTCGACTGTGATTATGAAAATAGTGAAGAATATTACCACTAAAGTGAAAAATCTTGTGACAGAAAGATATAACAATAGTTATGAAAAATCTTGTGACACAAAGATATAACAATAGTTATGAAAAATCTTGTGACAGAAAGATATAACAATTGTTATGAAGAATCTTATGACAGAAAGATATAACAATAGTTATGAAGAATCTTGTGACACAAAGATATAACAATAGTTATGTAGAATCTTGTGACACAAAGATACAACAATAGTTATGAAGAATCTTGTGACAGAAAGATACAACAATAGTTATCAATAATACGAACTAGAAATAAATATTAGAAAGACAAGAGACAGAGACTAAAAAAACATATACAACAGAAGTATAGCAGCTCGGGTAGCTAAGAGAAAGAGTGATGTTATACATATCTAAATGTAACGGGTCTGCCGTGCCGGTGTAGCAGTTAGTGTAGTCGCCTATCGATGAGAAGGTCCTTCGTTCCCTTTCGCACTCTGGCGGACTGCAGGTAAGTGCCACCAGGCATAGAACTAAATGTTACATAGAACTAAATGTAACATAGAACTAATGTGACATAGAACTAAATGTAACATAGAACTAAATGTAACAGAAATAACAGCTAAGAGACAGAGTGATCCTAGCGACACTCAGAACTTTTCCTGTTGACTCAGATATTCTTCTTTTGATATCCCTGCAATTATCGGACAAGGAGTGGACTACTTTAGTTTGCTTGTAGTCCAGGAGTGAACCCCTAGTTTCTCACTAGAGTCCACTACCATAAGAACAAGAGTATCTGAGTATTATATTTTCAGCAAACTAAACTACAAACACCAGGAAGTAATGACTATATTCTCTGCTGATACATGATTGTTTGCCTTGAAGACACTGTCCCACCTGGCATATTCTCTGTTGATACATGATTGTTTGCCTTGAAGACACTGTCCCACCTGGCATATTCTCTGTTGATACATGATTGTTTGCCTTGAAGACACTGTCCCACCTGGCATATTCTCTGTTGATACATGATTGTTTGCCTTGAAGACACTGTCCCACCTGGCATATTCTCTGTTGATACATGATTGTTTGCCTTGAAGACACTGTCCCACCTGGCATATTCTCTGTTGATACATGATTGTTTGCTTGATAACTCTGTACCACTTGGCATATTTTCTATTGATACATGACTGTTGATTTGAAGACACTGTCCCACCTGGTATATTCTCTGTTGATATACGATTGCTTGGTTTGAAGACACTGTCCCACCTGGTATATTCTCTGTTGATACACGACTGCTTGGTTTGAAGAAACTGTCCCACCTGGTAGTCAGAAACACGTAGCTGCTGACATGTTAAAATAAGGACAGGCCTAGCCTGGCTAAAGGAGGCAAGGATCGCCATAGTCCCCAGGGTGGTGGAGTCTTCTAAAGAAGCATTGCAACCCCTTGCACTCTGGAAATGAACAAATAGTCCTACCTAGATCGACACGATGCTGTGACTCAACTTTTTCACAGCATCGGCGGCAAAGAACATCAGCTTGCAGTTCCAAGAAAAAGAACAAGAAGAAGCCATTGCCTATTTTGCTTCCGTTATTGATATACCACCACCACCAGCATCATTACAACTACAAACACCAACACCATCAAAACCACGGCTATCAGCAGCAACACTAGAACTATAAAAACCAACACCATCAAAATCACCACCAACACCAGCATTACTACAACTACCAACACCATCAAAACCACCACCACCACCACCATCACTACAGCTACCAACACCAACACCATCAAAACCAACACCAACACCAGGATTAATACCATCAAAACCACCAGCACCACTACAAGTACCACCATCAACACCATCAAAACCATCACCACCGCCAGCATCACTACAACCACCAGCATCACCGACGCAAGCAACACCACCACCAGTATCACTACAAATACCAACACCAACACCATCAAAACCACCACCACCAGCATTACCATCGCGAGCGTCGCTACAGCTATCAACACCAACGCAATAAAAAACACCATCATCACCAGCGTCACTACCACAACCAGAATCACTACCACCAACAACATCACTACCACCAACATCATCACTACCACCAACACCAGCAGCATCACTCCAGCCGGCAGCATCACCACCAACATCACTATCACCAGCATCATCACTACCACTAGTAGCAGTATCACCACCACCACAAGCAACATCACTACCACCACCAGCAGCATCACTCCAACCAGCAGCATCACCATCAGCATCACTATCACTAGCAGCATCACTACCACCACCAGCAACATCACTACCACCACCGGCATCATCACTCCAACCAGCAGCATCACCATCAGCATCACTATCACCAGCAGCATCACTCCAACCGTCAGCATCACCACCAGCATCACTATCAACAGCAGCATCACTACCACTAGCAGCAGCATCACCACCACTTCCAGCAGCATCATTACCACCAACAGCATCATTACCATAACCAGCATCACTACCACCAAAAGCATCACTACCACCACCAGCAGCATCACCACCACCACCAGCAGCATCACTCCAACCGGCAGCATCACTATCACTAACAGCATCACTACCACTAGCAGCAGCATCATTACATGTACCAATAAAAACACCGCCACCAACATCACCACCATCAGCAGCATCACCACCACCAGCAACATAACTGCCATCAGCAGCATCATCACCACCACCACCACCAGAATCACCACCACTAGCAGCATCACAATCACCACCACCAGCAGTATCACTACCACAAGTATCACCATCACCAGCTGCATTACCAACTGCAGCATCATCACCACCAGCAGCAGCATCACCATCATCAGCACCACCACCACCAGCAATATCACCACCACCAGCAGCATCACTATCACCAGCATCACTATCAACAGCATCACTATCATCAGCATCACTATCATCAGCATCACTATCACCAGCATCACTAACACCAGCATCACTATCATCAGCATCACTATCACCAGCATCACGACCACCAGCAGCATCACCATCACGGGCATCACCACCAACAGCGGCATCACCATCACCAGCAGCATCACTATAAATACCACCATCAACACCATCGAAACCACCACCACCAGCAGCATTACTACAAATACCAACACCAACACCATCAAAACCACCACCACCAAAGTACCACTACAACTACCAACGTCAGCACCATAAAAACCACCACCAGCATAAATACCACCAGTAGCATCATTACAACAACCAGCATCACTACCACCAGCAGCATCACAATCATCAGCATCACCACCACCAGCAACATCACCACAACAAGCTGCATCACCACCACCAGCAGCATCACCATCGCCAGCAGCATCATCACCACCACCAGCATCACTACAAATGCCACCACCAACACCATCAAAACCACCACCAAAATCAACATGACTACATATACTAACATCAACATCATCAAAACCATCACAACCAACAGAATCACTACAGGTACCAACACCATCAAAGCCGCCACCACCACCACCAGCATCATTGCACGTAACATCACCAACACCATCAAAAACAACACCATCACAAGCATCTCTACAATTACCAATAACAATGCCATCAAAACCACCACCAACACCAGCACCAGTACAAGTATCAACACCATTAAAATCACCACCACCAGCATCACTACAAGTATCAACACCATTAAAATCACCACCACCAGCATCACTACAAGTATCAACACCATTAAAATCACCACCACCAGCATCACTACAAGTATCAACACCATTAAAATCACCACCACCAGCATCACTACAAGTATCAACACCATTAAAATCACCACCACCAGCATCACTACAAGTATCAACACCATTAAAATCACCACCACCAGCATCACTACAAGTATCAACACCATTAAAATTACCACCACCAGCATCACTACAAGTATCAACACCATTAAAATCACCACCACCAGCATCACTACAAGTATCAACACCATTAAAATCACCACCACCAGCATCACTACAAGTATCAACACCATTAAAATCACCACCACCAGCATCACTACAAGTACCAACACCAACAATATCAAAACCACAGCCACCACCAGCATCACTACAAGTACCAACACCAACAATATCAAAACCACAGCTACCATAGCATCACTACAAGTACCAACACCAACAATATCAAAACCACAGCCACCACCAGCATCACTACAAGTACCAACGCCATCAATACCAACAACAACAACACCATCATTACCACCATCAACACCACCACCACTAGCATCACTACAGCTACCAAAACTACCATCACCACAAACGCCAGCTTCACCACAACCACCAGATTCATCACAACCACCAGACTCATCACAACCGCCAACACCAACACCACCAAAACCAGCATCACCATAAACATCAGCATCACCACAGCCACCAGCATCAACACAACTACCAGCATCACCAAAATCACCAGAATCACCTTCTTCTTCTTCTTCTTCTTCGTTCGCTTCTACCACCAAAACCGCACTGTGATCCTACTGAATTTACGCCTGTGGTCCTCGTTAGGTCCCGTGGTCTCCTGTGTGGTCCACACGAGATCCACGAGAGGACCACAAGGGGTTCAGAGTATCGCAGGGCTTTAGCCTGTATTCTTGGTGGGTCTCTGAAGCGGATTGCGTGACACCGTGGTTTTCATTGCACCAGTTTAGTCTAGAGTTGGACTTTCTTACCGGAAAACCTCGACGTGTTTAGGATATCAGTGCATCCCTGCTGGGTGAGAGGCGGTAGCCCACCTAGGCCAGAGTTGGACCTTCTCACCGGAAAACCTCGACGTGTTTTGAGATACCCGTGTATCACCGCCGGGTGAGAGGTGGTTGCCCATCCAGTCCAGAGCTGGACTTTCTCACCGGAAAACCTCAGCGTGATTAGGATACGCAAATATCCCCGCCGGGTGAGAGGTGGTTGCTTATCTAGACTGCTCTAGTCCAGTGTCCAGTATGGGCGTGTTTGGGACGTGACCGACCTCTAGAGCAGAGGTACTGTGACATGCATAGCCTTCAAGATTCACCCCTGGTGTGAGCCGGTTTAGGCAAAATTCACCAATATGGGTGTTTATCAGGCGTGACCAACCTCTAGAGCAGAGGTGGCATGACATGTCTAGCCATCAAGTTCCACCCCTGGTGTGTGCCGGTTTAGGCATATTTCACCAGTGTGGGTGTATTTCGGACGTGGCCAGCCTCTAGAACAGAGGTGCCGTGGTATGTGCAGCTCTCGCAGCTATACTACTGGACATACCGATTAAACTTCACTTTATCCTTTCCACCACCTTTTCACATCGGCACCGCACAGCAACCTTTATTTCTTTTCCGCATTTTCTTCCTTGACCGGGAGGAGCTTCACTCCACGCGCGGCATTCGAAGAGTCTCGCCAGCAGTGTCTTAACCTCTAGGTTAAGCCGGTTCAGGCATTTCACCCGATAGGACTGCACTCAGGACGTGGCCGACCTCAAGACCAGAGGTGATGTGATTTGACTGTTTGCTTCGCTTTATCCTTTCTACCACCTTTTCCGCAGTGGTGCTGTGCGGCAACCCCATTTGCACCTTTCTTCATTGGCCGGGAGGAGCACCGCTCCACGCACGGCAGCTGAAGAATCTCGCCAACAGCGGCAGATGAGCTACCAAACGTGCCACTCATCTACCCTAAGTATCTGGTTTTCAGGCGCCAGATATTCGCCCTCGCCCCTTCTCCTGTCAGTTTAAACAGTTCTGCCACGGGAAGGCCAGGAGCTGGACTTGACTGCCAGAGGCTGTTTGAGACGCACGCCTTGGAGTGGAGATCGAATTCTCCACCCCACCTCCGGCAATAACAGTCCTTAGAACCACCAGCATCAACAAAATCACCAGCATTACCACATCCACCAGCATCACCATCATCACCACCACCATCATCACAACCGCCATCACAACCACCACCAGAACCACCACCACCACAATCACAACCACCACCCAAAACCATCACCACCATCACAACAACCACCAAAACCACCACCACAACCATCACAACAACCGCCATCACAACCACCACCAAAACCACCACCATCATCACAACCGCCATCACAACCATCACCAAACCACCACCACCAGCATCACTGACGACTGCACAGTTTACACTAGTGACACTGACTGTATGAGCCTTGAGTCAACTCTTCAAATTGAAATAAACAGTCTAATTAACTGGAGCAACAACAACAGAATGCTCATAAACACCAACAAAACAAAATCCATGCTCATCACAACAAGACAGAAATTAACACATTCACCAATAACAACGCTACAGCTCCATGCTAGAACTTCACAGATAGAGAATGTTAGTGAACATAAAACTCTAGGTCTCATGATTGACCACCACCTCAGCTGGAACCATCATGTAGACAATCTAACCAAACTCTTTGCATAAAAAGTTTACCAGTTTACTAAAATTAAACATTTTCTTGACATAGACACCAGAAAAAATATACTACATATCACAGATACAAACACACTTGGACTACTGTTCCACAGTCTGGGATGGTTGTTCCATGTCAAACATTAAAAAATTTTATTCACTTCAAAAACGAGCAATAAGGCTTATAGATGACAAACATGCAGCACATATTACAAATAAGGACAAATATCTCGATATTATTCCTCTCAAGAAGAGATTTCTTTTCAACAAGGTCAAGTTAATTCATAAAATTCTGCCGCAAAATGCTCCACCCTATCTGTGGTCGTTGTTCAAATCCAACCCAAAACACAGTCAACGCTTAAACAATTGTATTCTCCCAAAACTAAGGCTTGACATCTGTAAACAAAAGCTTCTCTTACTCAACTGCCCACCTTTCGAATGCCCTACAAACTTATGTAAAACTTACAAGTAATATTCGTTCTTATAACTTTAAACTTTATCAACATCTGGTTGATATGGACTATATGCCTCCCTAAGCATAGTCTAAAGTAGTTTCAAGTATGGCTTGATTATTCTATTTTTTTAACAGCTTTTCTATAAATTTTAGTTTTGAATAAATGTAAGAATGCAAGTTTGTTTCATGCTGGTGCATAATTCAGTGTGTGGAGTGTACGGACAAAAGATAAATTTATTATTTATTTATGTAATCATTTAATTGTGTCTTCATGATTAGTAATGTTCATTAACAAATGCTGAATGACTGTGACTGAGTGAAAGCTGTATGATGAAGGGAATAATGTTAGACGGGCCTGCGTGCCCAATTCTTAACCCTTTGAAAGTAAAGTAAAATATGTTCTCTCTCCCTCTTTCTCTCTCCTCTCTCCCTCCCCCCCCCTCTCTCTCTCTCTCTCTCTCTCTCTCTCTCTCTCTCTCTCTCTCTCTCTCTCAATAGAAAGAATTTGACAGTTTTCCAGGAGCAGATAAACACTTCTTGTAAAGTAATGAATTTGAAAGAAAATAATTTATGGCCCCTGATGCTGTAGTCAAAGATGTGAATGTATGTTTCTTGCTACCAAGACAAATTGGCGAATGCAAAAATGTTTGTCTTGTGACATGTTTTCTTGGATTTCTCTAAAAGCCATTAACATTTTTCTCAAAGGCAAGCGCTAAAGAGATCACAGAGAGCATCCTTGATTAAAGAAATCATATATTTTTTGTGGAATTTTTCAGGTGTTCGTTAAAGTTGAATTGATCGCTCAGGCATTAACAGGGAATTCTGGTCCAGGAAGTGAATAAAAAGAGGACGAAACACCAGGAAAAACCCGCCATTTTCCTCGGCGTAATTTGAATGTTTCGGTCCTAATCACCATATCAAGCAAACGTCGGCTTTCATTCTGGATCGATCCGTGGTCATTCTAATGTCCGGCATTCACGTGATTTGGCCGGATAGAGAAGGAGAGTCTGTTGAAGAAGTGTGTTCATAGGAACTGCCGTTTTTATCATGATATCAATGAGGAAAATGAAGATGAATCACCGATATCTTGACCAGTGTTTAATGAGGACTACTTGAGATGTCAAAAGAGTGGACCTCCCGCTGTGTTGCTCTCCCGAGTGGGCCAGTACCAAGTGCAGTCTCCACCGATGCTTTTTTGTCCCTCTTGCTTCATTTTATTGTTATCTTTGTTTAATTTACTGCCACACATCGCTCACAAGTCCACGTCCGGGCCTCGTGCAGCACCAGCCTGAGCTCACAGCTCGACCAGGACACACACCTGCCTCAGGTTACCAGAGATTTCACTGTGTAATGTTCTCTGTGTGTGTGTGTATCTGTGTGTGTGTGTGTATCTGTGTGTGTGTGTGACATTTACTTCAGCCCACTTCAGGGTTTCACAACACTGCTTTCTTCAACCCCCCCCACTACCACCACCACTGCTACCACCACCACACCACTACCACCACCACTATCACTACTACCACCATTACTACCACCACCATCACACAGCACCACCACTACTACAATCACCACTACTATTACCACCACCACCACCACCACCACCACTACTACCACCACTACTGCCAACACCACTATCAGCACCATCAACATCACCACCACCATCACACACCACTACCACTACCATCACCACTATCAGCACCATCACCACCACACATCATACACCGCAAACACATGAACACTACCACCACCACTACTATCACCACCACACACTACACACTATCACCACCACTACTACTACCACTACCACTACTACCACCACCACACACTACACACTATCACCACCACTACTACTACCACCACTAACTACACACTACCGCCACCAGTACAACAACCACACACAAGCACCACCACCACACACCACCATCTCCACCACCACCATCACTACTACCATCACCATCACCACCACCACCACTACCACCATCATCACCAATACTACAACCAACAACACCGCCACTACTAATAGCAGCACTGCTACCACCACAACCAGCACCATCACCACCACCACACATCACACATCACCACCACCACCACTATTGCCACTACCACCACCATACACTACATACCACCACCACCACTACCACCACCGCCATCACACACCACCACCACTACATAGATGCTCACTTTTCTTCCTTGTCGTTAACTTCAAGATCACTGTAACATTTGCTACAGATAAGACAAATTCCATGAAATAAAAGAAAAGTTACCCTCACAGCAGCAGATGATGATGTTTGCTGGGAGACTGACTGAACTTAAATGTGAAATATCCTCGTATTCACAAGTCACAAATCAGTATAACAGTGAATGCTGCTGCAGAAATTCATGACCGACACACATGAAATTTGCAAGCGTGAGTGAAAGTTATTGCTCACGATAATTTTGTTCCAAATAAGTGAAGGTTACTACCAGTGACGCTATAATTTCAGGGAGAATATGTGAGTATTCCTGCTAAAAGAACTAAGAGAGTAGATGTGAGTATTCCTGCTAACAGAACTAAGAGAGTAGATGTGATATTCCTGCTAACAGAACTAAGAGAGTAGATGTGATATTCCTGCTAAAATAACTAAGAGAGTAGATGTGAGTATTCCTGCTAAAAGAACTAAGAGAGTGGATGTGATATTCCTGCTAAAAGAACTAAGAGAGTAGATGTGAGTATTCCTGCTAAAAGAACTAAGAGAGTAGATGTGATATTCCTGCTAAAAGAACTAAGAGAGTAGATGTGATATTCCTGCTAAAAGAACTAAGAGAGTAGATGTGATATTCCTGCTAAAAGAACTAAGAGAGTAGATGTGAGTATTCCTGCTAAAAGAACTAAGAGAGTAGATGTGAGTATTCCTGCTAAAAGAACTAAGAGAGTAGATGTGAGTATTCCTGCTAAAAGAACTAAGAGAGTAGATGTGATATTCCTGCTAAAAGAACTAAGAGAGTAGATGTGATATTCCTGCTAAAAGAACTAAGAGAGTAGTTGTGAGTATTCCTGCTAAAAGAACTAAGAGAGTAGATGTGAGTATTCCTGCTAAAAGAACTAAGAGAGTAGATGTGAGTATTCCTGCTAAAAGAACTAAGAGAGTAGATGTGATATTCCTGCTAACAGAACTGAGAGAGAGAAGATGTGAGTATTCCTTCTGACACAACCGAGAGAGAAGATGAAGGTAGATACAGGTGTATGATCCAGCTTTACAAAACGACAGAGGGGATGAGGAAAGTTAACAGAAACGCAAACGACAGAAAGTAAGATGAAAACCTAGAAATGAAGAACATACAACATTCAATATTTCGGCAAAAAGCGTTCTTCAAGGATCACATAGAAAAACAATACAAAAAACAGATGAAAATTTAACCACTGGCTTCTCTAGCTTCCTCCTTGACAGAAAGACGGGCACAAGGTTCGGACGTGGACAGAAAATCCTTCACTACAAATGTTCAGGCGCACTAAAGCACCAACACCTCTTAGCCACAATGTCACAACAGCCCATATGTAAATTTAGTCTGTCGCTTGCCATGTGGCTCAAGACAGGTCTCAGAAGATTTTGATGTGACAAACTGTCTTACCTGAACACACACTGACTGTTGTGTTTGTGTGCGTGGGTGTGTGTGTGTGTGAGTGTGTGTGCGCGCGCCTGTGTGTATGTGTGCTTGTTCTAGATCATCATGACCACTTACAGGTAAGAAACTCTGGACTTACCTAAGGCATTTGTGAAAATTCATGGATGGATGGATGGATGGATGGATGGATGGATGGATGGATGGATGGATGGATCTTTATATGTACAATGTTTTTTTACATTTGCCTACCTGCATTTTTACACACACACACATACATACAAACACACAATCATGCACCCACAAAGACACATACACACGTACACACATATACCCATACATACACAAAATGCACACATACATGCATGCATATACACATATACATTCACGTATACACATACACGCATACATACACATGTACATGCACATATGCATACACATAAATATGCATCTATATACACCACACATCATACACCGCAACCACACGAACATTACCACTACCACTACTACCACCACCACACACTACACACTACCACCACCACTACTACCACCACCACTAACTACACACTACCGCCACCAGTACAACAACCACACACAAGCACCACCACCACCACACACCACCATCTCCGCCACCACCATCACTACTACCATCACCATCACCACCACCACCACTACCACCATCATCACCAATACTACAACCAACAACACCGCCACTACTAATAGCTACATATATGCATATACATACATACATACATACATACATACATACATACATACATACATACATACATACATACATACATACATATACTAATATATACATACATACATACATACACTACACCCATATATATACATACACATACACACATACAGAGAAATATACAATTTGTGTTGTAGCACTCGTAGCACCAAAAATAGCACTAAGATGGACACCACAGGGGAACAGAAGTAAGAGTAGACCAATAGAGACATGGAGAAGAGCAACAAAGAGGATGTTGAGCAATAGACGACTCACCTGGGCAAGAGCAGAAAAAAAAGGCAAAGGACAGGTGTTTGTGGAAAACCCTTGCGGAAGCCCCATATGCCCTGGGCACTTAAGTTTCACAGACAGACAGACTCTCTGTCACTGAGTCGGTAGGTAACTACAAACGGAGAAGATAACCTGTAAAAGTATCATTTACAAATTTGCCAACTGCAGTAATTTCCCTTCCTTCCAACTAATTCTGTTTTTTGTAGTTCTTGACATCCGAGTGTTGACAAGTTCACCCCAAGACATAGGCTATCTACGTTGTTTGTTTTCTTGTTAGATTATGCTTGCATGAACTGTTGCCTAGATGAGTGTGTGTATACTTGGATAGTTTTGAGAGGGTTTAAAGTTTTCTAAAGTTGAAGAGGTTAAATTTTTTTTTTAATCTCAGGAAACAGCCTGGGTGCCAACTCTTAGCTGGAAAATATGGAAAAAGTAAGGAAGGGACTATTTAGTAAATCGGAAGAGTTGCGAAGTTAGGAATAAATTTCATATTTTCTTTTCTTTTGCTTTCATTTTGGAAGGATTACAGTCAGTATCTTGTTTATCTGCTGTTTATAAAACTGACTTCCAAATGACGCTTTACGCTGCTGGCAATGTCTTTTTCACCCACAACAAAACTATGGCCTGGAAGTGACCTCTACGCCCGCCATATTTGTCAGGAACTGGGTGCTAATGGAACCGGAACTTGCATGATTGTAATGTGGCTCTAATTAAGCGAAACTTCGTCCTTTGTTTAGAGATTTCTGCCTGGGTTAAGATGAAGGTAGATACAGGTGTATGATCCAGCTTTACAAAACGACAGAGGGGATGAGGAAAGTTAACAGAAACGCAAACGACAGAAAGTAAGATGAAAACCTAGAAATGAAGAACATACAACATTCAATATTTCGGCAAAAAGCGTTCTTCAAGGATCACATAGAAAAACAATACAAAAAACAGATGAAAATTTAACCACTGGCTTCTCTAGCTTCCTCCTTGACAGAAAGACGGGCACAAGGTTCGGACGTGGACAGAAAATCCTTCACTACAAATGTTCAGGCGCACTAAAGCACCAACACCTCTTAGCCACAATGTCACAACAGCCCATATGTAAATTTAGTCTGTCGCTTGCCATGTGGCTCAAGACAGGTCTCAGAAGATTTTGATGTGACAAACTGTCTTACCTGAACACACACTGACTGTTGTGTTTGTGTGCGTGGGTGTGTGTGTGTGTGAGTGTGTGTGCGCGCGCCTGTGTGTATGTGTGCTTGTTCTAGATCATCATGACCACTTACAGGTAAGAAACTCTGGACTTACCTAAGGCATTTGTGAAAATTCATGGATGGATGGATGGATGGATGGATGGATGGATGGATGGATGGATGGATGGATCTTTATATGTACAATGTTTTTTTACATTTGCCTACCTGCATTTTTACACACACACACATACATACAAACACACACAATCATGCACCCACAAAGACACATACACACGTACACACATATACCCATACATACACAAAATGCACACACATACATGCATGCATATACACATATACATTCACGTATACACATACACGCATACATACACATGTACATGCACATATGCATACACATAAATATGCATCTATATACACCACACATCATACACCGCAACCACACGAACATTACCACTACCACTACTACCACCACCACACACTACACACTACCACCACCACTACTACCACCACCACTAACTACACACTACCGCCACCAGTACAACAACCACACACAAGCACCACCACCACCACACACCACCATCTCCGCCACCACCATCACTACTACCATCACCATCACCACCACCACCACTACCACCATCATCACCAATACTACAACCAACAACACCGCCACTACTAATAGCTACATATATGCATATACATACATACATACATACATACATACATACATACATACATACATACATACATACATACATACATACATACATACATATACTAATATATACATACATACATACATACACTACACCCATATATATACATACACATACACACATACAGAGAAATATACAATTTGTTGTAGCACTCGTAGCACCAAAAATAGCACTAAGATGGACACCACAGGGGAACAGAAGTAAGAGTAGACCAATAGAGACATGGAGAAGAGCAACAAAGAGGATGTTGAGCAATAGACGACTCACCTGGGCAAGAGCAGAAAAAAAAGGCAAAGGACAGGTGTTTGTGGAAAACCCTTGCGGAAGCCCCATATGCCCTGGGCACTTAAGTTTCACAGACAGACAGACTCTCTGTCACTGAGTCGGTAGGTAACTACAAACGGAGAAGATAACCTGTAAAAGTATCATTTACAAATTTGCCAACTGCAGTAATTTCCCTTCCTTCCAACTAATTCTGTTTTTTGTAGTTCTTGACATCCGAGTGTTGACAAGTTCACCCCAAGACATAGGCTATCTACGTTGTTTGTTTTCTTGTTAGATTATGCTTGCATGAACTGTTGCCTAGATGAGTGTGTGTATACTTGGATAGTTTTGAGAGGGTTTAAAGTTTTCTAAAGTTGAAGAGGTTAAATTTTTTTTTTAATCTCAGGAAACAGCCTGGGTGCCAACTCTTAGCTGGAAAATATGGAAAAAGTAAGGAAGGGACTATTTAGTAAATCGGAAGAGTTGCGAAGTTAGGAATAAATTTCATATTTTCTTTTCTTTTGCTTTCATTTTGGAAGGATTACAGTCAGTATCTTGTTTATCTGCTGTTTATAAAACTGACTTCCAAATGACGCTTTACGCTGCTGGCAATGTCTTTTTCACCCACAACAAAACTATGGCCTGGAAGTGACCTCTACGCCCGCCATATTTGTCAGGAACTGGGTGCTAATGGAACCGGAACTTGCATGATTGTAATGTGGCTCTAATTAAGCGAAACTTCGTCCTTTGTTTAGAGATTTTCTGCCTGGGTTGTTGATGATAATGGAGTTTGTTCGATTCGCGCATTCATGGTTTTCTGCACAGGAAATATCTGTTAACACTGTGATGGTTTACAATGGCCTCTGTGGCTAGGATTTTAATTATCTCAACTTTTGTCGTCCTAGACACAAAAAGTGTTACTGGCATTAAACGTGGAACTGGAAAAGAAACATCCTTTTAAGGCATTGCCAAGTGGACGTACAAGAGAACATGAACAAAGATGCACAGAACATTAAGAATTGTTACAGCAAACAAAATTAAACACGGGAACAAAATTACAGAAACATTTACTGAGGGGGAAAGTTCAGTGCAGAGGAAAAGCAAGGTGGAGGCAAAATGAGCAGGGATCAAATCATAGATTGTTCTGATGTATCATAACGGCAAGGGACATGGAAAACTGGAGTTTCGCTGTGGTTGTTCTATATTCCTGGAACAGGTAGCTGATTGTTCTGCTTCACACAAGTGTCATGTCGGATTGTGTGTGGGTTATTGTATGTCTGCTTTACCCAGTAAGGTCCTGAAACACAAGAGTGGTGTCGGATTGTGTGTGGGTTCTAGTAACTTTAAGATGCGGAATGATCCAAAAAGCAAATTTTTAACAGACTCCACCAGCAAGGGGATGTGCACTGAGTCTTTTCCATGTAGCCATACTGTTGTGTTACAGGGAGCACTGACGGAGAGGAGGGCTAGGATTTTCAGCAGTTTTTATACAGTGGTCAGATAACAGTACCATCACGATAACAATTATCTCCTCTCCCTGGAATTCCTTGCATAGATGGTGATGATGATGATGATGACGATGATGAATGATGATGATGATGATGACGGCGGTGATGGTGGTAATGATGATGGTAGTGGTGGTGGTAGTGGCGGTGATAGTGGTGGTAATAGTAGTGGTAGTGGTGGTGGTAGAGGTGGTAGTAGTAGTGGTAGCGGTAGTGGTGGTGGTAGAGGTGACGGTAGTGATAGTAGTGGTAGTGGTGGTGGTAGTAATGGTGGAGGTGATGGTAGTGATAGTAGTGGTAGTGTGGTGGTGGTGGTGGTAGTTGTGGTGGTAGTGGTGGTGGTAGAGGTGATGGTAATGGGTAGTGGTGATGGTAGTGATGGTGGTAGTGGTGGTGATGGTAGTGGTGATAGTGATGGTAGTGATAGTGGTAGTGGTGGTGGTAGTAGTGGTAGCGGTGGTAGTGGTAGTGGTGATGGTAGTGATGGTAGTGGTAGTGGTGGTGGTAGTGGTGGTGGTGGAGGTGGTGATGGTAGTGATGGTGGTAGTGGTGATGGTAGTGGTGGTGGTGGTAGTAATGGTGGTGGTAGTGATGTTGGTGGTGATGGTGGTGGTATTATTAGTAGTGGTTGCGGTGGTAATGGTGGTAGTGATGGTAGTGGTGGTGGTATTGGTGTCAGTGGTAATAGTGGTAGTGGTAGTAGTAGTGATGTTGGTAGTGATGGTGGTGGTGGGGGTGGTAGTGGTAGTGGTGATGATGGTGGTGGTTAGTTCATAAATTTTATTTTACCTTTATCATCTCCTACCTAACTTCAGAAAAAAAGAAAATGGTGACTGTCAAATACTGTTACACAATTTTTAAAGAAGACAGAAAACCAGAGCCACAACTCATGACCGGGGATAATGGAGATGGCAGCTTCAGACAGGCTGTAGCAGCAGCTAATTAGCATAAACCTGGCTGTGAGATACAGTGGAACATATTTATTTTCAATATTAAGTTACTTTTTTTCCACAAAGTTCTAAACGATCTTGTTCAAATCTTCCAGTGCTAGTCTCTCTGTTCTCTGACTCCTGCATCCAGCTAGTCTCTCTGTTCTCTGACTCCTGCCGCCAGCTAGTCTCTCTGTTCTCTTACTCCTGCAGCCAGCTAGTCTCTCTGTTCTCTGACTCCTGCATCCAGCTAGTCTCTCTGTTCTCTTACTCCTGCAGCCAGCTAGTCTCTCTGTTCTCTGACTCCTGCATCCAGCTAGTCTCTCTGTTCTCTGACTCCTGCAGCCAGCTAGTCTCTCTGTTCTCTTACTCCTGCAGCCAGCTAGTCTCTCTGTTCTCTGACTCCTGCAGCCAGCTAGTCTCTCTGTTCTCTGACTCCTGCAGCCAGCTAGTCTCTCTGTTCTCTGACTCCTGCAGCCAGCTAGTCTCTCTGTTCTCTGACTCCTGCAGCCAGCTAGTCTCCCTGTTCTCTGACTCCTGCAGCCAGCTAGTCTCTCTGTTCTCTGGCTCCTGCAGCCAGCTAGTCTCTCTGTTCTCTGGCTCCTGCATCCAGCTAGTCTCTCTGTTCTCTGGCTCCTGCAGCCAGCTAGTCTCTCTGTTCTCTTACTCCTGCAGCCAGCTAGTCTCTCTGTTCTCTGACTCCTGCAGCCAGCTAGTCTCTCTGTTCTCTGACTCCTGCAGCCAGCTAGTCTCTCTGTTCTCTGACTCCTGCAGCCAGCTAGTCTCTCTGTTCTCTGGCTCCTGCAGCCAATCTCCATTGCCTGCCTCCTTCTGTTATAGCAAGTTTCTCAATTCCATCGTCTTCCGGTAGTAACCAATATCTTTGTTCTACCATCTTCAGCATATTGTCAGTCTCTCTGCTCCACTATCTTTAGACTATGATCAGTCTCTCTGCTCCACCATCTTTAGACTATGATCAGTATCTCTGCTCCACCATCTTTAAGCTATGGTCACTCTCTCTCTCTCTCTGCTCCACTATCTTTAGGCTATTGTCTCTCTCTCTCTGCGACACTGTTTTTAGGCTATGGTCACTCTCTCTCTCTGCTCCACTGTCCTTAGGCTATGGTCACTCTCTCTCTCTCTCTGTCTCTCTCTCTATGCTCCACTGTCTTTAGGCTATGGTCACTCTCTCTCTCTCTGTGTGCCACTGTCTTTATGCTATGGTCACTCTCTCTCTCTGCTCCACTGTCTTTAGGCTATTGTCACTCTTTCTTTCTCTCTCTCTCTCTCTCTCTCTGTGCTCCACTGTCTTTAGGCTATGGTCACTCTCTCTCTGTGCCACTGTCTTTAGGCTATTGTCACTCTCTCTATTCCATCTCTTTCTAGTTGTAGCCAATCTCTCTATTCCATCTCTTTCCAGTTGTAGCCAATCTCTCTATTCCATCTCTTTCTAGTTGTAGCCAATCTCTCTATTCCATCTCTTTCCAGTTGTACCCAATCTCTCTATTCCATCTCTTTCCAGTTGTAGCCAATCTCTCTATTCCATCTCTTTCTAGTTGTAGCCAATCTCTCTATTCCATCTCTTTCCAGTTGTAGCCAATCTCTCTATTCCATCTCTTTCTAGTTGTAGCCAATCTCTCTATTCCATCTCTTTCCAACTGTACCCGATCTCTCTATTCCATCTCTTTCCAGTTGTACACAATCTCTCTATTCCATCACTTTCCAGTTGTACTCAATCTCTCTATTCCATCACTTTCCAGTTGTACACAATCTCTCTATTCCATCACTTTCCAGTTGTAGCCAATCTCTCTACTCCATCTCTTTCCAGTTGTAGCCAGTCTCTCTATTCCATCACTTTCCAGTTGTACACAATCTCTCTATTTCATCACTCTCCAGTTGTAGCCAGTCTCTGCACCACTATGACCAATCTTCACAACTTTAAAAACATTTCTAAACTTCAAGGATAGAGATAGTAGAACGAGTTTCCCCCCCCCCCCCCCTGAATCTTAGTGTAAACGTTTTCTTCTATACGTCAGTCAGTCAGTCATTTGCATGTCCCCCGCGGAACTTTGCCTTCCTAACATCTCTCATGTAGGCCTCCTGGTTGTAAGCAAGATGCCCTGCTGCTGAGTCTTCCATTTGCAGATTATCAACGGTGTCTTGCAGCCATCCTCTGTACATAAACATTTTAATTCTCCATAATTCAATGCGCATACACACACGTACACACGAAGCACACACGCATGCATGAACACACGCAGAAACAAAAATACATACACGAACACACACACAACATACAGTGTGCTTGACATATTTTCCGATAAATACGACACATATACCCCCAGTTCCGTGGCTGTTTATTGTCTTTGTTTTAGTACCTGTTTATATTTTATCTTTAATTTGACTTAGAAACCTCATTTTTAATGATTATTTAATTTTCAAATTAATTTCTACTTATAATATCGTTTTTTTTCTTTCTTTAGTAATTGATAATGTTGGTGGAGCTTTGTGCTGACCTTACGAGAGGAGCCGGCACTTGATGATGGTGAATGTATGTCGCTCTTTGGTGAAAAAGTTACGATATTGATTTGACTCTCTAATGTGGAGATCATTCAAATATTGCCGGAAGTCAGTATTGCCAACACTTTCAGTGAGTTGCTGGATGTTCTCTGTAGATTAGCGGGGAAAAGCTGAAAGAAAACATTCGCAAGATCTGATTAAAGGCAAACATTTGGGGAGGTCCAAGTTTCAGACATTTTCATGTCTTTTCTTTCACAATTTTTTTTAATAATGGAAGATCACTGTACTTTTGCGCTAACAAACAAGGCATGGGTAAAGATCTAGAAGGCTTGCTAGTGATACAGAAAGGATTGTGCAGGCATCCACCATTTATAAGCCATCAAATAGAACGATATAGTTGATAAAATGTGTGGCATCTGCTTTGTTTGCATTTTGTCACAGCTAGATAAAGATAGTTCCACGCTGGATCATAACATCCCATGTCACCGTGACTTCAGTGGCGCCACTATCTCAGGGTCAGGAAACCAGCACGAGGATAAGATTGTAAGTCTGACAGGTTGTCCGTCTCAGAAAAAAAGTATTTTCAGACTGCAGTAGTTTAACAGATGATTGTGCCGATTGACAGGACCGTGTAGCATGACCATAGGTATGTTGTCACCATGGCTGCTTATGTCAGTCAAATATTGGTTGAATCAACCTTGCAGAAATTTCAATGAGAATAATTCTCAGCAAGTTCTACATGCAATCAACATTTGCCTGCTACAAAACTGTTTTTCTTATAATTGACATAATGACTTCAGAGATGAACAAATTGCAGTTGAAGAACTTGTCTGTTCATAAATAAGTCTTACATTCTTTTGATACATTTTTTTTCTCATGTAATGTATATACTTGTATTAAATCGAGTGTGTTGGAAGAATGAAAGATGGAGTGATGAAAGGCAGAACGTAAGATGAGCCCTTTAAAAATAAAGATCATCATTCATTCATTCATAGACAAGTTTTGCTTTTATGAATCATCTCATGAAGTTAACATGTTGCGTTAAGGTTCTTGGTAAGGAAGGGCAGCTTTTCTTTTTTGTCAGTCAGGCATTTGTAATTATCCGCTACGTGTACTGTCAGTAATATGCATTTACCAGCTAAACATAAGTCAGGTTTGTGTAATCCCCAGCTAAACAGAACAGTTAGGCTTGTGTAATCATCAGCTAAACATAACAGTCAGCTTTCTGTAATCACCAGCTAAACATAAGTCAGCTTTCTGTAATCACCAGCTAAACATAACAGTTAGGTTTGTGTAATCACCAACTAAACATAACAGTCAGCTTTGTGCAATCACCATCTAAACATAACAATCAGCTTTGTGTAATCATCAGCTAAAACATAACAATCAACTTTGTGTAATCACCAGCTGTATGTAATTAATTTACAGTACAACTCTCATGAGAACCAAACAACTGAACATACATGAAGGCTATGTCTGTTTAAATTTATAACTGATGTATTTGCTGAAGATTATGTTATGAAACATACAAATATACGTTCCTGTTTGTTTCACAGGGCACTTTACTCAGCAATCCCTTGTTGCACAATCGTGGCCCAGATGTTTCATCCAGCCATGTTTTCCCACTTGGCGGAGACCTCACTGGTTACATGCAAGGTTGTGTTCTACATCTCCGAGGTCAGCTTACCCCACAGCCAGTAAAAGATATGAAAGGCAATGCTTTGTTGTGGAATGGGGAAGTTTTTGATGGTATTCAGGTGTGCAGACAAATCTTCTTGTTTTGTGCATGTGTCAGGTATTCACAGAAATTGCTGTGACATGTTGTAACAGACGGTTGAAATTATGAACAGGAAATGAGCACGAGAATAAGAATGGTCAAATTAACCTTCAGCTGTACGAAAAAAATGATAAAAATTTAAGATGAGAATCATCAAATGCTGTGTATGTACACTCCTCACTCTACTCTCCTCACTCCACACCCCTCACTCCACACTCCTCTGTGCTGCAGAAACATAGATAGTAAATAATAAAACAGAAACAAATGCAGGCTCTTACGCTGTGGATATAGAGAAGAGTAGATTATTTCCCTGGGCAGGAAAGAAAACACAGAGGTATTAAATCAGCTACAGGTGAAAGAAAGAAATAATAAAAACATGTGTCTTTAATTGTGTCTTACTTCCATCCTTCCCGTGCCGCTAAACATCACATAGTGATGTAGTAGTCACATGGTAGTTCGCCAAGATTTCCTGTCTTCGGCGAGTTTTTCCAGTCTCATCAAGCCCACTGAACTGGCCTCTCTTAACATGTCCTTTTTAGAGTTTCATGTGGTCGGCCTCTTTTTCTTCGGCCTGTTGTGTTCCACTTGATAGCTTGTTTGGGGATTCTCTGATTGTAATAAAAATATTGGTGTAATAAAAATATTGAGAGAAAAGATGAAGACATTAGGCAAATGATGATATAGTAGAAGGAAGTAGAGGAGAATAACAATATCAGAGATTTAGATGAAGAGAACAGGGGAAGTTGATGATACAGGTGAGTAGATGAAGAGAAGAGAGGAATTTGATGATACAGGTAAAAAGATGAAAAGAAGAGAGCAAGTTGGTGATACAGGTAAAAAGATGAAGAGAAGAGAGGAATTTGATGATACAGGTAAAAAGATGTAGAGAAGAGAAGAATTTGATGATACAGGTAAAAAGATGAAAAGAAGAGAGGAAGTTGGTGATTCAGGTGAGTAGATGAAGAGAGAGGAATTTGAAACACCAAAGTAGCATATCAGAACCGGTGAGCATGCTGAAGAACTTGCCAAAAACACAGCCAGCATGCTGCAACCTCAGATCTCACCAATTTGCTACAACCTGAAGTCCCACCAACTTGCCGCAACCCCAGGTCCCACCAGCTTGCCGCAACCCCAGGTTCTACCAACATAGAAACCATAAAATACATGATCTAAGTTACTTTCACACATCAGTGAGCACAGACAGTGGGTCTATAGCATGAACATAACAATCAGCTTTGTGTAATCATCAGCTAAAACATAACAATCAGCTTTGTGTAATCATCAGCTAAAACATAACAATCAACTTTGTGTAATCACCAGCTGTATGTAATTAATTTACAGTACAACTCTCATGAGAACCAAACAACTGAACATACATGAAGGCTATGTCTGTTTAAATTTATAACTGATGTATTTGCTGAAGATTATGTTATGAAACATACAAATATACGTTCCTGTTTGTTTCACAGGGCACTTTACTCAGCAATCCCTTGTTGCACAATCGTGGCCCAGATGTTTCATCCAGCCATGTTTTCCCACTTGGCGGAGACCTCACTGGTTACATGCAAGGTTGTGTTCTACATCTCCGAGGTCAGCTTACCCCACAGCCAGTAAAAGATATGAAAGGCAATGCTTTGTTGTGGAATGGGGAAGTTTTTGATGGTATTCAGGTGTGCAGACAAATCTTCTTGTTTTGTGCATGTGTCAGGTATTCACAGAAATTGCTGTGACATGTTGTAACAGACGGTTGAAATTATGAACAGGAAATGAGCACGAGAATAAGAATGGTCAAATTAACCTTCAGCTGTACGAAAAAAATGATAAAAATTTAAGATGAGAATCATCAAATGCTGTGTATGTACACTCCTCACTCTACTCTCCTCACTCCACACCCCTCACTCCACACTCCTCTGTGCTGCAGAAACATAGATAGTAAATAATAAAACAGAAACAAATGCAGGCTCTTACGCTGTGGATATAGAGAAGAGTAGATTATTTCCCTGGGCAGGAAAGAAAACACAGAGGTATTAAATCAGCTACAGGTGAAAGAAAGAAATAATAAAAACATGTGTCTTTAATTGTGTCTTACTTCCATCCTTCCCGTGCCGCTAAACATCACATAGTGATGTAGTAGTCACATGGTAGTTCGCCAAGATTTCCTGTCTTCGGCGAGTTTTTCCAGTCTCATCAAGCCCACTGAACTGGCCTCTCTTAACATGTCCTTTTTAGAGTTTCATGTGGTCGGCCTCTTTTTCTTCGGCCTGTTGTGTTCCACTTGATAGCTTGTTTGGGGATTCTCTGATTGTAATAAAAATATTGGTGTAATAAAAATATTGAGAGAAAAGATGAAGACATTAGGCAAATGATGATATAGTAGAAGGAAGTAGAGGAGAATAACAATATCAGAGATTTAGATGAAGAGAACAGGGGAAGTTGATGATACAGGTGAGTAGATGAAGAGAAGAGAGGAATTTGATGATACAGGTAAAAAGATGAAAAGAAGAGAGCAAGTTGGTGATACAGGTAAAAAGATGAAGAGAAGAGAGGAATTTGATGATACAGGTAAAAAGATGTAGAGAAGAGAAGAATTTGATGATACAGGTAAAAAGATGAAAAGAAGAGAGGAAGTTGGTGATTCAGGTGAGTAGATGAAGAGAGAGGAATTTGAAACACCAAAGTAGCATATCAGAACCGGTGAGCATGCTGAAGAACTTGCCAAAAACACAGCCAGCATGCTGCAACCTCAGATCTCACCAATTTGCTACAACCTGAAGTCCCACCAACTTGCCGCAACCCCAGGTCCCACCAGCTTGCCGCAACCCCAGGTTCTACCAACATAGAAACCATAAAATACATGATCTAAGTTACTTTCACACATCAGTGAGCACAGACAGTGGGTCTATAGCATGAACAGAACAGTCCAGTATACACATTACCCTCACACATCAGTGAACACAGACAGTGGGTCTATGACATGAACAGAACAGTCCAGTATACACATTACCCTCACACATCAGTGAACACAGACAGTGGGTCTATGGCATGAACAGAACAGTCCAGTATACACATTACCCTCACACATCAGTGAGCACAGACAGTGGGTCTATGGCATGAACAGAACAGTCCAGTATACACATTACCCTCACACATCAGTGAACACAGACAGTGGGTCTATGACATGAACAGAACAGTCCAGTATACACATTACCCTCACACATCAGTGAACACAGACAGTGGGTCTATGGCATGAACAGAACAGTCCAGTATACACATTACCCCCACACATCAGTGAACACAGACAGTGGGTCTGTAGCATGAACAGAACAGTCCAGTATACACATTACCCTCACACATCAGTGAACACAGACAGTGGGTCTGTAGCATGAACAGAACAGTCCAGTATACACATTACCCTCACACATCAGTGAACACAGACAGTGTGTCTATGGCATGAACAGAACAGTCCAGTATACACATTACCCTCACACATCAGTGAACACAGACAGTGGGTCTATGGCATGAACAGAACAGTCCAGTATACACATTACCCTCACACATCAGTGAACACAGACAGTGGGTCTATGGCATGAACAGAACAGTCCAGTATACACATTACCCCCACACATCAGTGAACACAGACAGTGGGTCTGTAGCATGAACAGAACAGTCCAGTATACACATTACCCCCACACATCAGTGAACACAGACAGTGGGTCTGTAGCATGAACAGAACAGTCCAGTATACACATTACCCTCACACATCAGTGAACACAGACAGTGGGTCTGTAGCATGAACAGAACAGTCCAGTATACACATTACCCTCACACATCAGTGAACACAGACAGTGGGTCTGTGGCATGAACAGAACAGTCCAGTATACACATTACCCCCACACATCAGTGAACACAGACAGTGGGTCTGTAGCATGAACAGAACAGTCCAGTATACACATTACCCCCACACATCAGTGAACACAGACAGTGGGTCTGTAGCATGAACAGAACAGTCCAGTATACACATTACCCTCACACATCAGTGAACACAGACAGTGGGTCTGTAGCATGAACAGAACAGTCCAGTATACACATTACCCTCACACATCAGTGAACACAGACAGTGGGTCTGTGGCATGAACAGAACAGTCCAGTATACACATTACCCCCACACATCAGTGAACACAGACAGTGGGTCTGTGGCATGAACAGAACAGTCCAGTATACACATTACCCCCACACATCAGTGAACACAGACAGTGGGTCTATGGCATGAACAGAACAGTCCAGTATACACATTACCCCCACACATCAGTGAACACAGACAGTGGGTCTGTAGCATGCACATTTTACCAAGACCTACCCCTGGATATGATATTGACAACCTGTTCACAGATACCTGTCGCTGTATTAGTTTTTGTTTCAACCATCATCATCAGGTTGCAGATCATGAAAATGATACCAGTGTACTGTTCAGCCATCTAGTAAGGAGCAGCACAGAGGAAGACATTTTGACCACCATGCAGAAGGTTCATGGGCCTTGGTCATTTATTTTCTGGCAGGTTTGTCAAGTGATGCTCGTTTTTGTCCTTGTATTTCTGGCAGGTTTGTCAAGTGATGCTCGTTCTTGTCCTTGTATTTCTGGCAGGTTTGTCAAGTAATGCTCGTTCTTGTCCTTGTATGTTTCAGATCTTGCAGTGAAACGTTTCCTTTGTGAATAAATTGTTCATGAAGTGAGTGATTATATGAAAGCACTCACTCATTTGGTTCTCATATTAATTTTTTTGTCCTTACTTACCTTTTTTGCGTACATGTGTTTTATAACTAGCCCGTTGCATGTATATGCTTTCACATATAATGTAGAACTCACCTGTAGCACATGTGCTTCCCTTTGGGACAAGAAGCATATACATACATGTATATGTGCTGCATAACTTATGTTTAACATACTCGTATATTCATGTATGTACTGATCACCTCACCTTTATCATATGCACACTTTCATTTAAGCCTTCCAGAATTTAGCACATTCACATTTGTGTTATGGTTACTCTCCTGCAGGAGGCATACACACAGTTGCATATGTTCTGTAGAAGCACGTGCCAAGGTGGTGAAGTAGTTAGTATATTTGCCTGCCAACCAGAAGGTCCCAGGTTTGATTTCCTACTAAGGTGGAATTTTTTCAAGCCAACTATCATCAGAGTCAACGAGGCCTCAAAAATTGGGTACCTGGTGTGTCCATGACAGGTGCTGGCATCTCTGGCTGTAGTGGCCTAGAAATGTGAGGACGCAGACACTTCACACCCCTGCTGCATTCACATGCTGTGGGGCATAACTAACTTATTTATGTTCAGTAGAAAGAAAAACTTTGACCACGTTGTCTGTGATTGTTACAAACTCCAGGCTGATGCTCAGAAACTCTGGTTTGGCCGAGACATGTTTGGTAGAAGAAGTTTTCTCTGGCATCTCCCGGATTCTGGCGACGATCTTCTGGTCTTGTCATCTGTGGCGCTCGGGCTATGGTAAGTTGTAGTTCTAGTTTTGTCCTGTGGCGCTCGGAAATATGGTAAGTGTAAGTTGTAGCAGCATGACTGTATTAGTAAGATACATTGTCTGCCCCAGCGATCAGTGAACACAGACAGTGGGTCTGTAGCATGAACAGAACAGTCCAGTATACACATTACCCTCACACATCAGTGAACACAGACAGTGGGTCTGTAGCATGAACAGAACAGTCCAGTATACACATTACCCTCACACATCAGTGAACACAGACAGTGGGTCTGTGGCATGAACAGAACAGTCCAGTATACACATTACCCCCACACATCAGTGAACACAGACAGTGGGTCTGTAGCATGAACAGAACAGTCCAGTATACACATTACCCCCACACATCAGTGAACACAGACAGTGGGTCTGTAGCATGAACAGAACAGTCCAGTATACACATTACCCTCACACATCAGTGAACACAGACAGTGGGTCTGTAGCATGAACAGAACAGTCCAGTATACACATTACCCTCACACATCAGTGAACACAGACAGTGGGTCTGTGGCATGAACAGAACAGTCCAGTATACACATTACCCCCACACATCAGTGAACACAGACAGTGGGTCTGTGGCATGAACAGAACAGTCCAGTATACACATTACCCCCACACATCAGTGAACACAGACAGTGGGTCTATGGCATGAACAGAACAGTCCAGTATACACATTACCCCCACACATCAGTGAACACAGACAGTGGGTCTGTAGCATGCACATTTTACCAAGACCTACCCCTGGATATGATATTGACAACCTGTTCACAGATACCTGTCGCTGTATTAGTTTTTGTTTCAACCATCATCATCAGGTTGCAGATCATGAAAATGATACCAGTGTACTGTTCAGCCATCTAGTAAGGAGCAGCACAGAGGAAGACATTTTGACCACCATGCAGAAGGTTCATGGGCCTTGGTCATTTATTTTCTGGCAGGTTTGTCAAGTGATGCTCGTTTTTGTCCTTGTATTTCTGGCAGGTTTGTCAAGTGATGCTCGTTCTTGTCCTTGTATTTCTGGCAGGTTTGTCAAGTAATGCTCGTTCTTGTCCTTGTATGTTTCAGATCTTGCAGTGAAACGTTTCCTTTGTGAATAAATTGTTCATGAAGTGAGTGATTATATGAAAGCACTCACTCATTTGGTTCTCATATTAATTTTTTTGTCCTTACTTACCTTTTTTGCGTACATGTGTTTTATAACTAGCCCGTTGCATGTATATGCTTTCACATATAATGTAGAACTCACCTGTAGCACATGTGCTTCCCTTTGGGACAAGAAGCATATACATACATGTATATGTGCTGCATAACTTATGTTTAACATACTCGTATATTCATGTATGTACTGATCACCTCACCTTTATCATATGCACACTTTCATTTAAGCCTTCCAGAATTTAGCACATTCACATTTGTGTTATGGTTACTCTCCTGCAGGAGGCATACACACAGTTGCATATGTTCTGTAGAAGCACGTGCCAAGGTGGTGAAGTAGTTAGTATATTTGCCTGCCAACCAGAAGGTCCCAGGTTTGATTTCCTACTAAGGTGGAATTTTTTCAAGCCAACTATCATCAGAGTCAACGAGGCCTCAAAAATTGGGTACCTGGTGTGTCCATGACAGGTGCTGGCATCTCTGGCTGTAGTGGCCTAGAAATGTGAGGACGCAGACACTTCACACCCCTGCTGCATTCACATGCTGTGGGGCATAACTAACTTATTTATGTTCAGTAGAAAGAAAAACTTTGACCACGTTGTCTGTGATTGTTACAAACTCCAGGCTGATGCTCAGAAACTCTGGTTTGGCCGAGACATGTTTGGTAGAAGAAGTTTTCTCTGGCATCTCCCGGATTCTGGCGACGATCTTCTGGTCTTGTCATCTGTGGCGCTCGGGGCTATGGTAAGTTGTAGTTCTAGTTTTGTCCTGTGGCGCTCGGAAATATGGTAAGTGTAAGTTGTAGCAGCATGACTGTATTAGTAAGATACATTGTCTGCCCCAGCGATCTGTGACCGGTCAACATCAGAAGCAAACATCAGAATCCCTACATCCAAGCAAACATCAGAATCCCTACATCCAAGCAAACATCAGAATCTCTACATCCAAGCAAACATCAGAATCCCTACATCCAAGCAAACATCAGAATCCCTACATCCAAGCAAACATCAGAATCCCTACATCCAAGCAAACATCAGAATCCCTACATCCAAGCAAACATCAGAATCCCTACATCCAAGCAAACATCAGAATCCCTACATCCAAGCAAACAGCAGTAATACACTGTAGCCAGTCTAGACAGATATTAACATGGTCCGTGAAGTCTGCTCTACCTCTCAGACAGTTACAACAGATATCAGAACTAAATGCTTTCTCTCTTTAGAGTATTAAGATTAAAGTGTTTGTATGTTTTTTGGGGTTTTTTTTTTTTAATGTCTGCTGTAAGTTAGTGTATTTTTACCACGATGACATTGCAGACCTGTTTTTGGTACTAGACAGGTCATCACACGTACATGCAGTTTTTCGTGCAGACACAAAGTTCAGTTTTCTGATTGGGCTCCACAGTTGTAAAAGTAAACACTTTTGTAACACTTTCACTTATATTTGTGTGCTTATTATTGTGTCTTTTTTTTCCTCATAAAAGTTTTTCTTACAATAACTTGTTGGTCTTCCTGGTTTGTCTGCAGAGTTTTGCTGAGATTCCTGCTGTAGGCATATGTTCTGTAGAAGCACGTGCCAAGGTGGTGAAGTAGTTAGTATATTTGCCTGCCAACCAGAAGGTCCCAGGTTTGATTTCCTACTAAGGTGGAATTTTTTCAAGCCAACTATCATCAGAGTCAACGAGGCCTCAAAAATTGGGTACCTGGTGTGTCCATGACAGGTGCTGGCATCTCTGGCTGTAGTGGCCTAGAAATGTGAGGACGCAGACACTTCACACCCCTGCTGCATTCACATGCTGTGGGGCATAACTAACTTATTTATGTTCAGTAGAAAGAAAAACTTTGACCACGTTGTCTGTGATTGTTACAAACTCCAGGCTGATGCTCAGAAACTCTGGTTTGGCCGAGACATGTTTGGTAGAAGAAGTTTTCTCTGGCATCTCCCGGATTCTGGCGACGATCTTCTGGTCTTGTCATCTGTGGCGCTCGGGGCTATGGTAAGTTGTAGTTCTAGTTTTGTCCTGTGGCGCTCGGAAATATGGTAAGTGTAAGTTGTAGCAGCATGACTGTATTAGTAAGATACATTGTCTGCCCCAGCGATCTGTGACCGGTCAACATCAGAAGCAAACATCAGAATCCCTACATCCAAGCAAACATCAGAATCCCTACATCCAAGCAAACATCAGAATCTCTACATCCAAGCAAACATCAGAATCCCTACATCCAAGCAAACATCAGAATCCCTACATCCAAGCAAACATCAGAATCCCTACATCCAAGCAAACATCAGAATCCCTACATCCAAGCAAACATCAGAATCCCTACATCCAAGCAAACATCAGAATCCCTACATCCAAGCAAACAGCAGTAATACACTGTAGCCAGTCTAGACAGATATTAACATGGTCCGTGAAGTCTGCTCTACCTCTCAGACAGTTACAACAGATATCAGAACTAAATGCTTTCTCTCTTTAGAGTATTAAGATTAAAGTGTTTGTATGTTTTTTGGGGTTTTTTTTTTTTAATGTCTGCTGTAAGTTAGTGTATTTTTACCACGATGACATTGCAGACCTGTTTTTGGTACTAGACAGGTCATCACACGTACATGCAGTTTTTCGTGCAGACACAAAGTTCAGTTTTCTGATTGGGCTCCACAGTTGTAAAAGTAAACACTTTTGTAACACTTTCACTTATATTTGTGTGCTTATTATTGTGTCTTTTTTTTCCTCATAAAAGTTTTTCTTACAATAACTTGTTGGTCTTCCTGGTTTGTCTGCAGAGTTTTGCTGAGATTCCTGCTGTAGGCATATTTTCCCTTGACTTCTCTGGCACATGCAAACAACCCTTGCTGACGCTTTTTCCCTGGCCAGCATGTAGATGGCCGGGTACTTCAAAAACTGTAACCAACACGGAACAAACAGATATATTCCAGTATATGTACCCAAACCATTCATCGTGTATTCCTGTTCACATTGACAAGAGGGCAATATTAAATTTCTGGATTCCGGTAGTCGGTCATAGTTTTCCAGAGATGAATGAGCAGATGTTACCTCATGATCTCGAAGCATCAGACAGTGACTTAAAAGACTTGTTGCTTCAAATTTTGAAGACCAGGAAAGACTTGGATGTTTTAGCAGATAATCTGATCGGTGTTTTACAGCGGGCAGTGGAGAGACGGGTTAACTGTCTGCCCAGATATGGCGTCACCCAAGATTCACTCTGCTCCATCAAAGATCTCGCACTTGATGATCAAAAGTTTCCTGTACCAGGTTTTGTGGGTGATATGAGCCAAGTCAGTATTTGCGAAAGCAGAGATTTACCTCTGCAAGCCAGTGTTGCAGTTCTGTTTTCTGGTGGGCTGGACTCAACAATTCTTGCAGCACTAGCAGACAGGTGAGAGTTTGTGTTTGTGTGGTGTTTTGTGGTGTGTGATGAGTTGTTTCATGGCCCAGATATCCATCATCAGCATCAGTCTTTATCATCAGTCAGTCATCATCATGTCTATCATCAGTCAGCCTTCATCATCATCATCATCAAACTTTATCATCAGTTAGTCATCATCATTAGTCAGTCATCATCAGTCTTTATCATTAGTCAGTCATCATCAAACTTTATTATTAGTCAGTCATCATCATCAATCATTATCATTAGTCAGTCATCATCAAACTTTATCATTAGTCAGTCATCATCAATCTTTATCATTAGTCAGTCATCATCAAACTTTATCATTAGTCAGTCATCATCAATCATTATCATTAGTCAGTCATCATCAAACTTTATCATTAGTCAGTCATCATCAATCTTTATCATTAGTCAGTCATCATCAAACTTTATCATTAGTCAGTCATCATCAATCTTTATCATTAGTCAGTCATCATCAATCTTTATCATTAGTCAGTCATCATCAATCTTTATCATTAGTCAGTCATCATCAAGCTTTATCATTAGTCAGTCATCATCAAGCTTTATCATTAGTCAGTCATCATCAATCTTTATCATTAGTCAGTCATCATCAATCTTTATCATTAGTCAGTCATCATCATCAGTCTTTATCATTAATCAGTCATCATCATCAGTCTTTATCATTAGTCAGTCATCATCATCAAACATTGTCAATTTCAGCACTTGTTTTAAAAAAAAAAAAAAAGCTGAAGATCTGAAATTACCACACTAATTTTTTCTTTTCTCCTTCAAAGTTCAAACTCTGACATTGTTAATTATCATTAATAGTTTAATGTGTAAGATGAAGGAGGGAGAAAGGTCGGCTGTTGTGACATCATCTAAAACCTGTGATAATAACACTGGTTGCTGCTATTTTAATAATAGATATTTCACATGTCAGGTTATTATTTTAATAATAAATATTTCACATGTCAGGTTATTATTTTAATAATAGATATTTCACGTCAGGTTATTATTTTAATAATAGATATTTCACATGTCAGGTTATTATTTTAATAATAGATATTTCACATGTCAGGTTATTATTTTAATAATAGATATTTCACATGTCAGGTTATTATTTTAATATACTGTCCAAAAAAAGAAATGCAATGCTACTGTAGTCGTAATGGACACCAAATTTCAAACTTGTATCAAAATTTTATTTTACGGAATTAATGTTTCAGTCTTGGCATGAAGAAACTTTAAGACTTTAACAATGAGTTGATGTTCATTAAATTTGGTTTGGATTGTTACTCTTTGCGACTGAGGCCTCCGTTTCAGTAAGGTGTATGGCCTACTCTGGTCTCTTTCAGAGAATGACTAATCCTTGACATGGATCCGGTTAGCCATTGCATCTGTTGTTGTGGGATGGCTGCCCACTCTTCCTGCAGTGCAAGAGACAACTGTCAGAGATTGGTTGGCGCCACGTCTTGCTGGCAAACTTGTCTGTTGAGTTCATCCCATAAGTGTTCTATTAGGTTCATGTCTGATGACATGGATGACCACGGAATGGTCTGGACGTTGTTGTCAGTGAGGAACTGTGTGGTGAGTTGTGCCACATGAAGTCAAGCGTTATCCTGTTAAAAAACTGACCCTGGTGCAGGCAGAAGTGGAAGGACGTGAGGATGAATTTAAGTGATGTATCGTTGGGCATTCAGGCATCCTTCATTTTGCGGCAGGTTTCTTCTTCCCATAAAGTTGATCATCCCCCACACAAGTACACCTCCACCACCATGTGGAGGAGGCTCATCCACGCAATTCTGGGCGTAGCACTCATGTACTCTGTGGTAAACCCTTCTGTCTATCCTGTCACCGGAGCAGAAAGAATGATTCATCACTAAACCAAACCCTTCTCCAATCATTCGCAACGGTCCATTGATGATGCTGGTTCACCCACTGCAGTCAGTTCTGGCCATGCCGGTCCGTAAGAGCAGGACCTCTGTCGGGTCTTCTAGCCCAAAGACCAGCGTCGTGCAGTTGGTTCCTGACCATTTGATCTGAAATTCGACGAGCTGCTGTCAGTGACTGGACTGTTGAGGACGCAGATTCAAATCGATTCCTGGGGTGATGCAGTCATATGAACTGGTCTTCAGCAAGAGTTGTGACTATGGGTCTCCCACTGAGCCAGTTTCTTGAAATCGTCTCCAAAGGCGACTAATGGTGGTTCTAACCACATTAAATTGTCTGTCCAGTCTGTAAACATCCAATGATGATGAGTCGTTGTTCCGTAGTGAGGTTAGCCATACTTGCGCATTGAATTTTCAAATGAATTGATTTGAGGAGCTTCAATCTTTTATAGACATTCAGTAACATGGTCAGTGAGTTTTGTGTTCAGTAAGTTTCACGGGATTCTCATGAACCTGTCGTGAGTTACTGTCAAAAATGCTGTTTTGACTAGTGTCGTTTTTCTGTGCTCATGAATTATCTGCTGAGTAGAATTCAGGTCAGCACGTGAAGTTGATGTCCAAGTGAATGTTTCAGGCAATTTGCCCTTGTCTGATCAGCAAACTTCAGTTTAAATCGCAACATCGTATTTGTTGCGTTTCTCTTTTTTGAACATTACAGTAGATATTTCATGTGTCAAGTTCCCCCTAGGAACAACTGTGTTAAGAGCACACTTATCTTAACATAGTCTTTGTCAGACAGGGAACATAGATCTGTTTGCTTAAAAACTCTGACCTACCTCTGTAGCCCAGAAACCTGTGGCAGTCAACACTAGTTGTAACTGTTACTTTTATAAAATGTAATGTCAGGCTGGTGGACGGATAGGGACATGGAGATTGCCAGCAGGGATGAGGAAAATCTGGTGTGAAACCAATGAATCCAGGACGTGACAAGCCTGTGGGTCTCTACAACAGTGGCTATCAGAATGATGTAAACAAAACACAGCCAGCAGACTATAGGTGGTGGGAAATGGATATCATTGAGGCACTCATCAAATTCCTCATCCCAAAGTCGGAATGTCTCTGTGGAACCATCTCAAAGCCGTCTGGCCAGCCAGCATTGCTTGCTGGATCTGATGTGGAGAAGGAGCTTAAGTACAGCCACCAGAGGCCACCACTGTCTTCATGGCAGTCCGAGCAAGACCGCAGTCTACCCTAGCAAGGAAAGGTGCTGAAGTCGGAGATACCCAGCCAAAAGGCGCATCGCATAAATCAGGGTACCACACATCATCATCAATGTTCGTATGAAGAAGAAGAAGTGTCAAGTTATTTTAATCATAGATATTTCTCTTGTCACATTATTTTAATAATAGATATTTCACATATCAAGTTATTATTTTAATAGTAGATATTTCATGTGTCAAGTTATTATTTTATTGTTTACAAATATTTTGTGTAGTTCCTTTATTTTACTCTGTTCCACTCTACTTCTCAGGTGTGTGCCCGCAGGTGAGTCTATTGATCTGCTGAATGTAGCCTTTGAGCAGCCATCAAAGGAAAGTCTACATAAAAAGGAACACAAACAAAAAAGTAAAAAACAGAGAAGGAATTTTAGAAAAGTTCAGAAAGAAAGTTCAGAATCCAGTGAATCAGGAAATAATACTTCTGATTGTGGTAAGATGGAACATGATAGTTGTGCTAACAACAGACAACAGTGGGAACATGGTGTTTCAGGTGCTTTCTCAGAATTCCGTGATACAAGCCAAGAAGAGATCATAGATAAATCTAGTACAACTGGTAAGTTGACACTATCACCAGATTTTTTTGCAGATGTGATGTGTCCAGATGAGGCAGAATATCGTCAAAGTGCTGTCACGAGCTATACTGATTTCAGCAAAAATACAATGCTTAATATCAGCAGCTTGGACTTGTTCAATGTTCCAGACAGAGAAACCGGAAGAATAGCTCTCTCAGAACTCAATCCAAGACGACAGTGGAACTTCATAGAAATTAATGTCAGCCAGTCTGAGCTTAAGACCCTACGCCAGTCTCACATACGAAAGTTGATCTATCCATCACAGACAGTGTTAGATGATAGTATTGGATGTGCTGTGTGGTTTGCTGCAAGAGGGCACGGGGTCCTTCCCGGTGATGGGAATCAGAAGTATGTCAGCAGGGCAAAGGTTAGTTTGTATTGTTTACGTTATGAAACTTTCAGAAAACTATCACTTTATTATTGTCACAGTTTGTGCGTAGTATAGTTTCCAGCATTTGGAAATTTCAGGGCAGAGCATGAAATAATGCAGACTAAAATGCCTGGCATGTGAGAAAGAAAAATTACAAGGTTAAGAGCAAAAGTTCAACTCCAGAAAGATGAAACATGATGATAGTGCAATAACAAGTTGGCCAGGAAGAAGCTTAAGTGCAATAACAAGTTGGCCAGGAAGAAGCTTAAGTGCAATAACAAGTTGGCCAGGAAGAAGCTTAAGTGCAATAACAAGTTGGCCAGGAAGAAGCATGCTGAAGCAAGTGCTTCGTACACCTTTCAAACCCCGTCACAGTTCTCGTAACGTGATGTGACACTTATATTAAGCATAACATATTGATGTGCATACACTGTGTATTTTCTTTATCACTGTATGAAAGTATAGATTCAACACTAGGTCTTCATATTTTGAAAGTGGAAAGCAAAGGATTAACTCTTGTCTTACCAGGCCAGAAACCCCAAGACAACACAAAAAGAAAAGAAACATAATAAATGCATCCCCCATATTTTTTATTGAGAAGTGGCAAAATGCCTATAATTAGCTCATAAATTACATTAAAATTTGAGTTTTACTGTAAAAGTCAGAACAAACCCGAAAGAAGCAGTTATGTGATTTCTTTTTTTTTTACACAACTGTCAGTATGGCCTGTGTTATCAAAAGAGTTAAATTACATATCACTGAACTGACTAGGTTATCCTGTGTGGTATGGCTGCTGACGAACAATTTGCTGGCTACTCTCGTCATCGTGTCACGTTCAAGACAAAAGGCTGGGAGGGACTTGTCAATGATATTCAGGAGGAAATGTGGAGAATATCAGCCAGAAATCTGGGCAGAGATGACAGGTGACTTTCTAGACAAGATCAGTTAACTCTGATTTGTTAAATCATTTAGCTGTGGTTGTTAGATCATTTAGCTGTGGTTGTTAGATCATTTAGCTGTGGTTATTTAGCTGTGGTTGTTACATTATTTAGCTGTGGTTGTTAGATCATTTAGCTGTGGTTGTTACATTATTTAGCTGTGGTTGTTAGATCATTTAGCTGTGGTTATTTAGCTGTGGTTGTTACATTATTTAGCTGTGGTTGTTAGATCATTTAGCTGTGGTTGTTACATTATTTAGCTGTGGTTGTTAGATCATTTAGCTGTGGTTGTTACATTATTTAGCTGTGGTTGTTAGATCATTTAGCTGTGGTTGTTACATTATTTAGCTGTGGTTGTTACATCATTTAGATGTGGTTGTTAGGTCATTTAGCTGTGTTTGTTAGGTCATTTAGCTGTAGTTGTTAGATCATTTAGCAATGGTTATTACATTATTTAGCTGTTGTTGTTACATTATTTAGCTGTGGTTGTTAGATTATTTAGCTGTGATTGTTCTGTTGTGTAAAATATAAAAAATTATAAAATGTAATTATCTCGCTAATGTCCTCCCAGCAATCAGTGATAATATTGTTGTGTTTGAGGTGCGTATGTTGGCGTGCTAATTTTCTGGCTGTTCTGTTGTCCCATGTAGTATGTTCCGCTTGTGTGGTCACGAATAAGAAAACTTGCGGTTTAGATCTGGTAAAGGTCTCGACAGTGAAACATTTGGTGGTTTGTAGTTTGGCATATTTGGCAAAATACAATAGAGGTGATGTGATAATAGTTTGTTGATGTATTGTTTGGTGGAAGTTTACTTAAATCTACGTGGTTTATTTTTATTTCTCAGAATAAATGTTAGCTTGTTGTGCGATAGCAGACGTGAAGTGCAAGTTTTTAATATAACAGCATCTGGAAGTAAAACTTGTTTTAACTTTCAGAGTAATCACAGATCATGGCAAGGAGGCCAGATTTCCTTTCTTGGATGAAACATTTACAAAGTTTGTCAGCTCCATTCCAGTCCATAAACGAGTAAGACATTTAATAGATTTTATTAAAATAAAAGGTGAAAAAAAGTAAAAGTAACCATTTTATGATGTGGATGTAACTAGGGGATATTCTGATAGCGTCTGTGTTTTCCTTGACTTGTTTGTGTACGTCAAGATAATGTGGATGTAACTAGGGGATATTCTGATAGTGTCTGTGTTTTCCTAGACTTGTTTTTGTACGTCAAGATAATGTGGATGTAACTAGGGGATATTCTGATAGTGTCTGTGTTTTCCTAGACTTGTTTTTGTACGTCAAGATGATGTGGATGTAACTAGGGGATATTCTGATAGTGTCTGTGTTTTCCTAGACTTGTTTTTGTACGTCAAGATAATGTGGATGTAACTAGGGGATATTCTGATAGTGTCTGTGTTTTCCTAGACTTGTTTTTGTACGTCAAGATAATGTGGATGTAACTAGGGGATATTCTGATAGTGTCTGTGTTTTCCTAGACTTGTTTGTGTATGTCAAGATAATGTGTATGTAACTAGGGGATATTCTGATAGTGTCTGTGTTTTCCTAGACTTGTTTGTGTATGTCAAGATGATGTGGATGTAACTAGGGGATATTCTGATAGTGTCTGTGTTTTCCTAGACTTGTTTGTGTATGTCAGGATGATGTGGTCAGCATCACACCTGGCATCTTTCCTTACTCAGCTCCAGAAGAACCCAAGCACCCATTTCTACAGGTGGGTAATGGGGTGCCTACAGCAGGATTTGAACCACTGACCTTCACCGTGAGAGTTGAATGCACTGACCACTTTGCCACTTGGGTAATCACAATGAAAGTCACAGCTTTTATTTCTCTCTTTCCTAACTTTTAGAGTGTGTGAATGGCAGAAAGATTTAAGCAGTCTATCATTTTCTGTGCTCAATGACTGCATGCTGGGATATATTTTTGTTACTTCACCTTTACCTTTGGGCTTCCTCGGTTAAATTTATTGCCCATCAGAACGTGACATTTTCTCTTTGTACTGATTCTGGCATATTTCATGGTCGGATGTCACTGTGGATATACGCTTGTAAGTGAGTTTATTTTGTATCTTTTTCTGTTTATTCTGTTGTCTTTTCTATTGTCCATGAAGAATGTACTTTGGAGAAGTTTTGCACATGTTTGCTACATCAGGTTGCATTCTTTTTCTTGTGTCTTCTTTTTTTGTCTGACATTGTTAACGTCATCATAGAAGACTGTTGGTCAGAATGTTAACATCATCACAGAGGGCTGTAGGTCAGAATGTTAACATCATTGTAGAAGACTAGGTCAGAATGTTAACATCACCACAGAAGACTAGGTAAGAATGTTAACACCATCACAGAGGGTTGTAGGTCAGAATGTTAACATCATCACATAAGACTAGGTCAGAATGTTAACATCATCACAGAGGGCTGTAGGTCAGAATGTTAACATCATTGTAGAAGACTAGGTCAGAATGTTAACATCACAGAAGACTAAGTAAGAATGTTAACACTATCACAGAGGGCTGTATGTCAGAATGTTAACATCATCGTTGAGGGCTGTAGGTCAAAAGATTTCAACACACTGTATATGGATGTCTGCTCTAAAAGGAGATGAGAGTAAAATGTGATGATGGCAGGCATGAAGATTATGTTAAGTGCAGGAGAAGAAGTGAAGGTCAACTTAAAACTGATTGATCAGTCTCTGTACAATGAGGGATGTATTAAGGAGAGGACCAGAGCACTTGTGACTTTATTTGAAGTGCTGGAGTTATAGTCCTTGCTGATCCTTCAAATATGTGCTCAGCATTAAAATGCAGATAAGAGTGTTGAGTGAAAATACAGATAAGATATGTGAATGTTGAGTGAAAATACAGATAAGATATGTGAATGTTGAGTGAAAATACAGATAGATATGTGAGTGTTGAGTGATAATACAGATAGATATGTGAGTGTTCAATGAAAATCTTTTATGTAGCAGTCTGATGGATTTTTTACCGGATAGGGTTGCTGACAGCATAGAGGACATCAACAACAGACTTACTAGAGCAAACCAGGCTTTTGCAATCCTGCAGACTATATGGAAATCTAAAAAACTAAGCATGAAGATGAAAATTAGGATATTTAAGAGTAATGTTCTAAGTATACTACTCTATGGAAGTGAATGCTGGAAAATCACCAAAACAAGAAAACAAGTTGAATTCTTTCCAGACTAAATGTTTATGAAGAATTAGAAAAATATTTTGGCCAAACACCGTAAGAAATAACATCTTGTTGGTAGAAATGCAGATGAAGCCATTGACAGTAATTATTGAGGAAAGATGCTGGCGATGGTTGGGACATGTGCTCCGAATGACTGACACCTCACTACCAAAAATAGCACTAAGATGGACACCACAGGGGACAGAAGTAAGGGTAGACCAAAAGAGACATGGAGAAGAACAACAGAAAGGATGTTGAGCAATAGAGGGCTCACCTGGGCAAGAGCAGAAAAAAAGGCAAAGGACAGGCATTTGTGGAAAACTCTTGTGGAAGCCCCATGTGGCTTGAGCACATAAGGTTGAGAATGAATGAATGATCTTTAGTTTAAAAGGGTGAAGAATTGGACACGCAGGCCGGTCTTACATTCCGCCCTTTATTACTCCATCTTTAATGCTTCCCACACTCTCAGTTTAATAAGGTGTACAAAATTACACGAATATAATATACACACACACATATAAGGATGCAAGATGAAACTATGTGAAATATAAGTATACAGATTATGTGGAAAAAAAAAAACCTAAGAATGCAAGATGAAAATATTACATTCACAAATATAGGTTAATGAACTACATAACAGGTAACTGATCTAACAAGATAGCCCACACACACACATGTACATACACACACACAAATACATTTTCATTGGAGTACTTCTGACATTCCATTCTTGCATATTTACTAAGATAATTTCTAACAAAATACTATATCTAACAAATAATATTTAGAACTGTGTTCTTTTAGAACAGAACTCTGTGGCCGATGAGTTATGGTATGAGAGCCTATTAGATATTCTGTGAAGGCATATAGTTACAAGCCAGTAAATATTGAAAAAGGGTTGAATTAAAGGATGAAGTATTACTAATGGATTTTAGATGGTAGGGGAGGTAGTTCCAGAGCTGTACCGCAGAGTATGCAAGGCTTTTCTTGTAGAGATCTAGCCCGGGTTTAGGAAGAAGACAGTTTCTTAAACGTTGGCTATGTTTGATGCTGGATATAAACAGTGGCCACAGGTAAGGCGGAGCATTGTGCGACAAAATTCTATGAACAAACTTGAGTTTGTTAAAAATAATTCTATATTTGAGGGGTAGAATTTCTAGTTGTTTGTGCTGATCTTCAGTCTGTACTGGGTGTTTGCCACGAATCAGATTTAATGCTCGTTTGTGAAGTGGGTGGAGCCTTTTTGTGTTTGAGATGGAGCATCCATCCCAATCTGTGGAGCAGTAATCTAAGTGTGTTTGTATATGTGATATGTAGTATGTCTTTCTTATGTCTTGGTCAATAAAGTGTTTAATTTTAGCTAGTTGGTAAACTTTTTGTGCTATCAAGAGAGAGAGAGAGAGAGAGAATGAAAATACAGGTAAGATATGTGAGTGTTAAATGAAAATACTGATAGAATATGTGAGTGTTGAATGAAAATACAGATAAGATATGTGAGTGTTAAATGAAAATACAGATAGAATATGTGAGTGTTGAATGAAAATACAGGTAAGATATGTGAATGTTAAATGAAAATACAGATAGAATATGTGAGTGTTGAATGAAAATACAGGTAAGATATATGAGTGTTAAATGAAAATACAGGCAAGATGTGCGAGTGGTGAATGAAAATACAGGTAAGATATGTGAGTGCTAAATGAAAATACAGCAAGATATGTGCGTGTTGAATGAAAATACAGGTAAGATATGTGCGTGTTGAATGAAAATACAAATAAAATATGTGAGTGTTGAATGATTGATTAATGTAAACTTCTCTTGTTCATATCTGGTACAAACTATTGTTAACAGTTATTGTTCATATCTGGCAGAGACTAATGTTAACAATTATTGTTCATATCTGGCACAGACTAATTTTAACAATTATTGTTAATATATGGCACAAACAAATGTTACAGTTGGTCATATCTGGCACAGACTAATGTTACAGTTATTGTTCATATCTAGCACAGACTAATGTTAACTTCTCTTGTTCGTATCCAGCAAAAACTAGTTTTAACATCTCTTGTTCGTGTCTGGCACAGACTAATGTTAACTTCTCTTGTGTCTGGTACCAGGCAGACCTCAGATTGCCAAGAGGGGTTGGAGAAAAGCTTCTGCTACGTTTGTGTGCCTTGAAACTTGGTCTGGTTAAAACTGCTGTTCAGCCAAAGCGTGCAATACAGTTTGGTTCCAAGATAGCCAAGCTGGACAATAGAAAGGAGAAAGGCTCAGATATATGTGCCAGGCTGACTTAAGCTGCTAAAAGTGAACTGACCTTCAGTGTTTTCACTTTACATCAAAGATGCAGAATAAAAACATTGATGAAAAGATTATCTGTGAGAGACGCTCAAAAAAAGAGAATATTAGAGAAACATGGCTTTTGTCATCTTTATGGTGTTGGTTTAAGAGTTCAGACCAAGGAATGAAAATTGATATTTGTTAAATGAGTTTCTGAGAGCTGTTATTTGTAAAAACAGAAGAGTAAGCAGAGAAGAGAAGTGTCACAGGTTCAAAGGTAAAGCTACGAGCTGTGAACCAGCGTCACTGCACACGGTCAAACCATAAGTGTTCTGCTGCCTGGCTGACCAGAGACTGCCGACTAGTGTCACCATCAGCACGAACCCCGTAGCTAGCTCACCCTTCTTCTTCCTTCCCAGAGTGTTAACCCTGGCACCCATTTTTTTTTTCTTGAGGCTCGGTGAACCCCGGGAGTTTTCTGTGAGCCACTGTCTGACTGCCACCACCTGGTGGGGGGGAATCAAAACCTGCTCAGCAAGTGTCTAATCCACTACACTAGAGTAATCCACTACACTAGAGTAATCCACTACACTAGAGTGTCTCCCTACAGCTTTAGATAGACAAGAGAGTGTCTAATCCACTACACTAGAGTGTCTCCCTACAGCTTTAGATAGACAAGAGAGCGGCTCTTTGAGGATTTGAAATAGCTTGAAGGATCTTTGTGGTTATTTTCTTCTTGAGGTATATTTCACTGAGGGTAACTTCTAGCTTCTGGTGAACTTAGAGGGGTGAACTGTGACAGAGGCATGGCTGAAATAAAATCATAAGTTATAATCTGTTGTTGTTCTGAAAATAAGTCATGAATGTTGTTATTCTGAAAATAAGTCATGCATGTTGTTGTTGTTCTGTAGAACCAAGCACTTATAATGATGATTGTGATTATAGACAACCATGCTTCCTTACATCTTACATGATAACATTAGTCCGTATGCTTTCCCAAAAAATTGTAGTTGACCATAATTAGCAGGAAGTAGGTGGAAATCTGAAGACGTTAAAAGGAAGCTGAATTTATTGTTAATTCCAGCTGGATGGAGACAGTCAGGCTGGAAAATAAGGTACTGTTCTAGAGCTTTTCGAGAACGTACATCAGAAGAACAAGAGCGAATTCCAGTAATAGAAATGTCCCATTTACCTTGATGGCCTCTTTGACAGAAGTGTTTTGCCACTGGTGTCCCTGCCCTTTTGGATATGTCATTGAGATGTCTGTGAAAATTATCTCCTAAGCATAAACCAGTCTCTTCTACATATTTCATATCAAAACACCTGCACATAATGGCATAAATGACATTGTGCAAGGTGAAGTCCCGCTGAACTGTGATGTGGACTTGAGGAAGAAAACCTTCCTGGCCTCGACAACAAATGGGCAGATGTTACATCTATGGCGACTGCAACGTTTGCTACTAAAAAGTCAGGTATTGAGGTGACTTCTAACTAGCAGGTCCTTGTCCAGTCTGTAGGCCACCAATGTGGGCTCCCCAAAGTGTTTATGTGTATCAGGCTTAATTTGGAGGAGATGGAGATGACAAAACAATATGTTCTTCACTGCCAAACTGGGGTGGTGGTGTGTGAGTGCCAGTATTACTCTGTCCAAGCTACAGGACAGTTTAGGAGTGAGGGCTTGTCACAAGATGTGCTGTCCAAGCTACAAGATGGTTTAGGAGTGAGGGCTTGTCACAAGATGTGCTGTCCAAGCTACAGGATGGTTTAGGAGTGAGGGCTTGTCACAAGATGTGCTGTCCAGGCTACAGGATGGTTTAGGAGTGAGGGCTTGTCACAAGATGTGCTGTCCAAGCTACAGGACAGTTTAGGAGTGAGGGCTTGTCACAAGATGTGCTGTCCAAGCTACAGGACAGTTTAGGAGTGAGGTCTTGTTACAAGATGTGGCTGATGTTGTTCTCGAACAAAGAAAGAACATGTTCTGGGCAACCATGTTGACAGAAGAAATCCAACATTCTGTTTGATCGTGGAAATAAGCATTCTCAGTACACAAACATCGCAACCTAAGAAGCTGAGAAAAAGGAATAGTCCTTACACGATCTGGGGTGGGAGAAGTATAATAGTCAGAAAGATTATAACAGACTGAAGTTAAGTTTTTCATCTGTTTTCCATGTTTTTTTAATGTGTTATGTTCTTGTATGTAATCCTTGAAAAAGACTGATACCAAAATATTGGATAATGTATGTTGTTCAGTTATACATTCTCATCTTACTTTCTGCTGTTTGTGTTTCTGCTTATTTTCCTTACTCCCTCTGTCATTTTGTAAAACTCAACTATGTCTTGTACACCTTTATGTACTTTCATCACATGGAGAAGGAAAAGCATTTGAATTCATTGGAAACACCAGAAACAGCAAAAGATGGAGAAGTATGATAGCCAGTGTTATCCAGGACAGCTCATAGTAATAAATAATTGTCCTGTCTAGCTTTTCAAGAACTCCGAGGTTGGTGGTGGTGTATCCACAGAGCAATCTCTTTTGTTCTAAATACATAATCTGAAACATTTGTCAAATTACATTCTGTGATTTAAAAATATTCTTCTTACTAAGTGTAGTCTGAATAAAATGTGTGAACTTCCAAATAATAAACTGCACATCAGCAAATAAAAACAAATCTGAAAAATACTGAAATAAAGTTGCATAAATCTTCTGGTCTTGTTTTTGCTCAGTAAATGTATGCAGACTGCTCTTTTCAGCCAAAGTGGAGGAGGTGTTGAAGTGTAAGAGTTGTGTCAGATGGTGTGTAGGTTACAGCAATTTTCTGACGTGGCTTGAAGCTATTACACTTCTTATCTGGCTATACTGCCACGATGGCCACTGTAATTTCAGTCCCGTTGAAAAGAGGCAGAGTCTGTTATTCGGAGCACCAGTGGAGAAGTCAGATAGTGTCATCCTGATCATATATGGTTCGTTGGCCTACACACATCTGCGTCAGCAGCTTCGCCCACAAAGACGAGAAGAAATAGGGCGGACGATCAAGTGCCACACTGGAACCCACATATTGACCAAGAGAAGCATGAAGACAAATCGTCAGACATAATTCCAGAGTTCAGGGAAAACAAGATGAAAATTGAGAGGTAACAAGATCAAACGAACGAAAGGGGGATTGATCTAACAGTGGTTTCCCTTCACTTTCCCTAACCGGAGCCAATCCAACATGGCGGATTATGATGATCCGGTTTTAATACAGATGTGAATATACTGTAACGCATAATAGCAAGCGAGCGGTGATAATAAATTAGCCTGGAGATAAAAGTAACGTAGACGCCAGCCTTTTAGAGCAAAACTGATGAGTGTTCTGGTTCAGTTTTGTGAATGTAATATAGTTTTAATGGCTTCGTTTCAAAGGCAGCAAACAATTGCATCTGTAGACCAACCAGCCCAAGACGAGCATCGCGGCCTCCTGTGTTTGTGCTCTTATAAATCCATTAGCGTGTAAAGATAAATAGAAAATGAGTTGACGTTGGTTCATATGCCGAATTACTTAGGAAGATACCAGATCACGACCATTTGCTGCCTTGGACAGACCATTTAATACTGTTAATCGGATTGTTGGCGGAATGCTTCAAAAAGCTTTTTGCTTCAGTTCGCCGATGAAAGATGAGATGAAAAAGACGTTCCTTAACTGTAGACTTCAGCTAGCTTCGTCTACCAGTATAGCTCAGGTAACTTAACTGTAGACTTCAGCTAGCTTTGTCTACCAGTATAGCTCAGGTAACTTAACTGTAGACTTCAGCTAGCTTTGTCTACCAGTATAGCTCAGGTAACTTAACTGCAGACTTCAGCTAGCTTTGTCTACCAGTATAGCTCAGGTAACTTAACTGTAGACTTCAGCTAGCTTCATCTACCAGTATAGCTCAGGTAACTTACCTGCAGACTTCAGCTAGCTGCATCAGATGATAGGAAAAAGATGTTCCTTAACTGTAGACTTCAGCTAGCTTTGTCTACCAGTGTAGCCAAGGTAACTTAACTATAGAGCTAGCTTCATCTATCAGTATAGCCCAGGTAACTTAACTGTGGACTTCATCTAGCTTTGTCAGATGATAGGAAAAAGATGTTCCTTAACTGTAGACTTCAGCTAGCTTTGTCTACCAGTGTAGCCAAGGTAACTTAACTATAGAGCTAGCTTCATCTATCAGTATAGCCCAGGTAACTTAACTGTAGACTTCAGCTAGCTTCATCTACCAGTATAGCCCAGGTAACTTAACTGTAGACTTCAGCTAGCTTCATCAGATGATAGGAAAAAGATGTTCCTTAACTGTAGACTTCAGCTAGCTTCGTCTACCAGTGTAGCCAAGGTAACTTAACTGTAGACTTCAGCTAGCTTCATCTACCAGTATAGCCCAGGTAATTTAACTGTAGACTTCAGCTAGCTTCGTCTACCAGTATAGCCCAGGTAACTTAACTGTAGACTTCAGCTAGCTTCATCAGATGATAGGAAAAAGACGTTAATTAACTGTAGACTTCAGCTAGCTTCATCTACCAGTATAGCTCAGGTAACTTAACTGTAGATTTCAGCTAGCTTCATCTATCGGTATAGCCCAGGTACCTTAACTGTAAACTTCAGCTAGCTTCATCTAGCGGTATCTTCTTCTTCTTCTTTAGCTTTCCAAGACATTAAGGCTCATTGCTGCAGATAAAGTTTGCCTCCATTCCTCCCTATTCCTAATCTTCTCTCTCCATATGATGACACCAATTTTTCTTTTTTTACATCCTCTTCTCTGTTGTCTTTCCATCTCTGTCTTGCTCTACCTCTTGGTCTTGTTTCCCTCATCTCTTGTGCATACATCATTTATGTTTGTCTATTCTCTTCCATTCTTTCTACATGCCCCAGCCAGCATAATCTGTTCAGTTTCAAGACATTTATAATTCATTGGGATTTAAATAAGCTGTTCAGTTCAGTGTTCTTTCTAGCTCTCCATTCTCCACTGTTGGTATCCTTTATTGGCCCAAAGATTCTTCTCAGGATCTTGTTCTCAAAGATCTGCAATTGTTGTTCATCGTTCTTTGTTGTACTCCATGTTTCTGATCCGTATCTGTATCTAGTGGCATAGCCAAGGTAAAAGCCTTCAACTCCTAGGATGAATCAGAGCTAGGGAAAGCCAGGTATTTACGATAGTTTGTGTTGTAACTTTAACACTTACTAGCCGGAATAAAATGACATTGTAAATATTATTATTTATGCACTTTTTAAGTTATATAATAATTACTTTACTTCATTGATTCATTAGTCTTCCTGTCAAAAGGAATTGAAAATTATTCTCCATTTTGTTCAGTTCCTTCCTTTTCATGTGCAGCTTTTTATTTTTTCCTCTCTTCTACCTTATCTCTCTCTCTCTCTCTCTCTCTCTCTCTCTCTCTCTCTCTCTCTTTTCTTTGGGTTTTCCAGTGATTATCATAAAAACTTGTGCATGTTTATTTCATCTTCTTTTCTTTATTAAAAAAAAAGTTGTAATGTTCTACAACTTCTTTGACAACTTGTTCTTTTGTGTTTAGAATTCTTACAGCAGAACATGATCATGTGCTTTCTTAATTCTAAAGCATCTGCATATTTTTATTCTGTTTGCTGTGTACACATGCTGCTGATTGCTATAGGTAATAACAGTTCTGATAGTGTTTTCCTGGTTAACATTACTTCTGGCATTGTGCAGCGATTTATTTTTTTCATACAGGTTTTTTTTTTGCATACAGTGATTTATTTACGGTTACATTTTTTATTTTTCATAGGCCAGAAGAAGGGACAATCACAAGAAATAACTGGCAAAATTAGGTGACTATGGAGATGGACTCGGTTATTCTAGAGCAGGTATAAGTCTCTGCATTATAACAAACATACACATTTCTTGAGCAGAAAGTGTTCTTTACACAAACATTACCTTTAACATTTTATGTGTGAAAAAAAAAGGATTTTCTTGTTTAATTAAGGCAGTTGTTGTATATTTAACGTCCAAAAAAATCTTTTGATAGATGCATAAAAATTTCCTTTTTTTTTTAACTGTTATGTCATTTATGTTGTCACTGAAGAGAGTGTTTTGCCAAAATATTGGGTGTTTTTTCCCTTTTCTTCTGTCTTGTTATATAATTTTTCTTATCTTCATAAAACTGATTCTTCATCTATCTTTGTGTTATAAATGCAACTTATGCTTACAGAGAATCTTCAGTGCTAGAAATAATTCATCATTCTGTGATTGATGCTCATGTTTTTGCTTGTAAAAATCTATTTTATATCTTCGTTTTTGTCATTTGAATTGAAAATATGAAAAAAATTCTAGCATCTCTGGTTTAATATCTGACTTTAAACCGGACGACTTGGACTGTGCTTTGTACTTTTTCAGGATCTTACAGACAGAAAAAGGTTGACTGAGGCAAGTGCTGATGATGGAAATGATGAAGAAGCAGATGGCTGCTATTTGAGGAAGAAAAAAATCAGCCAGTGACATGACCTTGACCTTACCTGCTGATCACATATGCTTCTGTGTGTGCAGGCATCACTGAGTCTGAATCAGAGCATTTTGTTCTGGCTGTAGAGTAGCAAAGAATCATGTAAGTGTCTGTGCAAGGCTAGCAGACTGACACTGTGGAGGATGCAGCTTGTGAACTTGATTGATAAAGTCACCATGTGGATGATACAACCGGATTAGTGAAGTCAGCATATGGAGGATACAACTGGTGAGCTGGATTAGTAAATTCAGCATGTGGAAGATACAACCGGTGAGCTGGATTAGTAAAGTCAGCATATGGATGATACAACCGGTGAGCTGGATTAGTAAAGTCAGCATGTGGAGGATACAACCGGTGAGCTGGATTAGTAAAGTCAGCATGTGGATGATACAACCGGTGAGATGGCTTAGTAAAGTCAGCATGTGGATGATATAACCAGTGTGCTGGATTAGTAGAGTCAGCATGTGGATGATATAACCAGTGTGCTGGATTAGTAGAGTCAGCATGTGGATGATATAACCAGTGAGCTGGATTAGTAAAGTCAGCATGTGGATGATATAACCAGTATGCTGGATTAGTAGAGTCAGCATGTGGAGGATATAACCAGTGAGCTGGATTAGTAAAGTCAGCATATGGATGATACAACCGATGAGCTGGATTAATAAAGTCAGCATATGGAGGATACAACTGGAGAAATTGATTGATGCAGTCACTATGTGAGGGATACAGTTTGTTAAGTTGGATTGATATAATCATGGAAAATTCAACATGATTTGATCTGATACAGTCACTATGTGGAGGATACAGTTTGTAAACTGGACTGACTACTTTGTGTTTGTTTTCTGCTAATAGATTTTTGTAGCCCATAAAATAAACCAACATTTTGAAAGTGCTAGAAACACTACACCAAGATTCAACTAAAAAAAAACTCTAGATAGAAACGCTACAACAGAATTCAGCTGAAAAAAAATTCTAGAAACACTACAGCAAGATTTAACTGAAAAGCTTCCAAGCCTTTGGAAGAAAACGTCATTGATAACTTTCGATGATTTGTGTAATTTATAATTAAATAAAAGAAATAGCCATGGCTAACAATAGCATCAATCTTAGCTTTTGATAACGACATACAAAGTTTAATGCAGCACACCAGCTCATGTAGTTTTCTTGTTAAATTTTACATGTTTTTGTTTGAATTGTACTTGTCCATGCATACATTATGTTAATGTCCTGTAATGTAGTTTTTTTTAAATTTCAGGTAACTGCTCTGATGGCAGCTGCTGCACCAGGGCTTATGTTCCACCAGGACAGGTTGAAAGTATAGACAGCATCAGAGACAGAGAATCTGTGAAATATAAAACTATCACGCTTACATTTCAAGATCACATAAGTGGCTTTGCAAATTCTGCAGCATCATGGGAAGAAGACAAATGGTTTCCTGTTTCTGGAAGGTCTGAAACGAAAAGTTAGGGACTGCAGCACACAGCATGACTGAAATGGCTGACTGTAATTTTACATCAGAAATGTATGAAAACTTTTTTCTGAAAAATACAAATCGGGCTGGGATTGATACTTGTCAGAATGAGACTGCTACAGTTTCTAAGTTGTGCAGCGCTGGTCAGTCACTGGCAAGATGTGATACATTTAGAGAGAATGGTGGAAGTATAAAGTCCAGTGTTGTGTCTGCAAGTGGTAGTGGTGGTAGTGTAGAGAATGCTGGCAATCAGGCAGGAGTGTACATTGAAAAGGATCCTGGCATGTGTAGATCAAAATATCCTGAGAGTGGTTCTCCAGAGACCATGAGTTTAAAGCCTGTGGATGAGAAGCTTCATGGCTGCCATGTTTGCGGTGTAGAGTCTCCCCGTGTCAGCCAGGTGAATGGACAAATGCACGCAAGAGAGAAGCCATTTAGGTGTGATACTTGTGGTGATGGAGTCTCCCAGAGTAGATATCTGAAAGCACACAGAGTGACACATATGGGAGAGAAGGCTTATGCTCAGAGAAGTCATGGAAAGGTGCACGGAGGAGGAGAGCATTTCCAGTGTGATGTTTGTAGCGCAGAGTTTTCTCACAGAGACCATGTTAATAGACAAGCAGAAATGCTTATAGGATATATACCTTACAAATGTGATGTTTGTGCTATAGGAGATTTTGAAAGCTGTGATGTAAATGTTCACAAAACAGAGTACACACAGGAGAATATTTACACGAGAAGCCTTATGAATGTGACTTTTGTGGCCTTTGGTTTTCTGAAAACTTTCAGCTTAAAGTCCACAGAAGAACACATACAGGAGAGAAACCTTTCAAGTGTCAGGTCTGTGGCGTAGAGTTTGCCCAGAGTGGCCATTTGAACAGGCATATGAGAAAACATACGGGAGAGAAGCCTTATCAGTGTGATATTTGTGGCGTTTGGTTTGGAGACATCTGCCAGTTGAAGATACACGTAAGAATACATACAGGAGAGAAGCCATACAAGTGTGAGGTTTGTGGCGTGGAGTTTTCTCAAAGCGGCCATCTCAAAAGACATATGAAAAAACATACGGGAGAAAAGCCTTATAAATGTGATACTTGCAGTGTTGGGTTTTCAGACAGCTGTCAGCTGAAGACCCACATACGGACACATACAGGAGAGAAACCATACAAATGTGATGTCTGTGGAGTGAATTTCTCACAAAGTGGCCATCTAAAAAGACATAGAATGATACACGATGGAGGAAAGCCTTGCAAAATATGATACTCGTTCTGTACTACTTTCTGATGGTATTATGCTAACCAGGCACAGATTGTGTCTATTGATCAGGGATTCTCAAACTATTTTGAGCATCTGCTTATCAGGTGTCCTCAAACTATATTGAATGCTTATTCATCAGGGATTCTCAAATTAATGTGTGTCTTGTCATGTGGTGTCCTCAAACTAATTTGAGTGCCTACTCAAAAGGTGTTCTCAAACTGTTTTGAGTATCTAGTCATCAGGTGTCTTCAGACTACTTTGGGTGTCTACTTGCCAAGTATTCTTAAACTATTTGAGTATCTTCTCACAGTGTTCTCAAACTATTTGAGTTCCTACTCATCATGTGTTCTCAAACTATTTGAGTTCCTACTCATCATGTGTTCTCAAACTATTTTTTTTTATCAACCATTTACAAAAAAAAATTTTTTTAAATAAACCATGGAGGAAGAAACTTTATATAAAAAATGTTGAGAAATACATTAATATTATATTTTTTAAAGACCTGACATCATTAATGGAAAGTTTTACTTTTGATGAGTGTTACAAAGACGCTGATATAAGGTTGGATTTTGGTGAGTTTTAGACATAAGTCGCCAAGCTCTGGCATGTTCAGTCTGTCCCTCTGTCCTCTTAAAACAGTCAAGGCTAAAATCAGCTTAGACCACATGCAAGCTAGGAACATTTTTTTATTTCATTTGTTGCTGTCAGACTGTTGCACCAACAGCTTCACTGGTTGCAGAGCAGCACATTTAGATGTACTGATAGTGAAGGCTGTCTTTTTAACCCTGGTAGTTTGCAGAGCAGCACATTTAGATGTACTGATAGTGAGGGTTGTCTTTTTAACCCTGGTAGTTCACTGTCTCCCAAGGCGTTGTTTCCTGCCGTTAATACTTGCTTCTGTCATTGGTTGTTTTGTCTGCTTCGGACACGCAGTTTTAAATGTGGGCCGAGCAAAAGGTGTTTCAGATGGTTTGAAAAACAGTTATCAGAAGTGTCTGTTGCTAATGTTCTCAGACCACAGAGCCAGTGTTCACATGAAGGGTTTGGTTTCTTGTTGAGCTTATGTGTTATAATCCAGTTTCAAGGATGTCTTGTTGCTGTGATCAGTTCAGCAGTTCGAAACTTGTCACACTTTCAAGTTCATCATTTCCTAAATTGTCACATTATGTATTTTTCTTGTTTTAATTTATGAAAATGTTATAAATAAAGATATCAAATTATTGTCTTTATAACACCATCTATTATGTTTATATTTCCTATATGGATATGTCTTTTGCTTATTGTCAGCTTGGGAACATCATGTAGATGTGTGTCTCACTACATAATTTTCTTGATTTATGTGTCTATTCTTGTTTTTTACTACCTTACTATTCAATGTAAGGGAGCGATTTTTATATGAAAATTTTTCATTTATACATACTGACAGTTGTATATACAGTTTTTGGAGGAGGGAGAAGGGTGCCTTGTCTTGTCAGCATTTATTCTGTTTAACAGGGTATACATCATTGTATCACCCAAGAGATCGGACAGAACTACGCTAGTGGAACCCAAGCTTATGAACAAAATCTGGTGTCATTTTGAACTTACCCAGTACAGAAACGTAGACCCTCAGCTAGAAGAATAATTTCTCATTCACTTAGTTTCCTTTATTTTTCAGTTTTCTTGATAGCCCCTTCCTTCTCTTATCTACATGGTTTCTATGTTTTTTTTTTCTTCTGTCAGATAGAATTTTGACCAAAAAGTTGACCATTAATGCATAAGTAATTTAGAGTTTTTCTGCTGTGAAGAGTAGATTGTATGTTATGTCCGGTAGGGTATCAAAAAGAGAACAGAGGTGGGCCACTGGCCCAGATGCCTTGTTAAGGAGAACATCCTCACTTATTAGCCTTGCTACTTCTTGGCAAATTGTTATCGGTAAATGATCTTCATGAAGAAATAGAACATGTATTTTTTGGGCTTGTGGGCAGGGCCAAAACATCTCTGACTCAATCTGGTCACTAACAGCTATCTGTATGTCACTTGACCATTTAACAAAAAGACTGAAGGAATCTCAGTATGAAAAAGTTATTTGGATGCACACCACTTCCTTTTTTTTTTGTTTTTTGTTGTTGCTTCTGTACCTGTTTTGATTGTAGCAAAAGATAAGAAATGATAAGATTCCATCATGTCAAATACAGCAACAATAAATGCACTTAAATCTTCTGGGTGATCTTTATTTTATTTGTCAAATGTTGTACTGATAGACAATAGCAGTAGTTCTTAACAGTTTTGTGCAGTCTCTCACATTTTTAATCAGGTCAGGTGACTTTTTCCCTACACTTTTTCAGTATGCTGGGAAACACTGTGCTCAGCATGCTGTAAGAGCAAAATATGTCCCTGTGAAGAAGTTAAAGGCAAAATCCCCATCTCCACGCCATTAAAGCATATTGGGAATATGATGTTAGGCTCGTATTTTCTAAGACCCTCAGCACATGAAAATGTGATGTGGTCAGCATCACGCCTGGCCGCTTTACCTTCCCAGATTTCTCTGCTACCTATTTTTTATAAAAAGGTAGATAAAGGTGTATGGTGCAGTTTTACAAAGTGAGGGAGAGAGTGAGTAAAGTGAGAAAAAATGAATAGAAAGTATGAGAATGAAAAACATACAACATCCGATATTTCGGCGTGAGCCTTTTTTGAGGAATACATGGACAATGAGACAACAACACCACACACACACACAAAAAACGAAGAACTTATCTTAATATGGCCTCCTCCAGAAGTAAAAAGCAGAGAAGTATGTGTCTTAGAGGGACCAAGCGAACCACAACAAAGGATACCCGATAGAGCCAATCGTAAAGAAGAAGTAGAGAGAGAGAGGAGGAAAACAAGTGGTAGAAAGGGGTGGGGGGAAAGGCAATAGAAACATGATAGCCGCTAGAGAAGAAGATGGGGGGGGGGGGGAGGGAAAAGGTGAATCGGAGAGATAATGAATGAAGAACATAAACACCTGCAGGGAGAAAATGTGAAACTGGTGAATAGGACAAGACCCTATAAACACCACTATGTTGCCACAGAAGAAAAGAGGGTGGTGGTAGGGAGGGGTAGCTAGGAGAAAGAAAGTAGAGTTTAAAAAGGGGGGGGGGGAGGTGGAAAACTAAATAAGTTGCAGAAGCTGAAGACATTGTTAATTCCAGCTGGGTGGAGACAGCCAGTGTGGAAAATAAGGCGCTGTTCTAGGACCCTCCGAGATCGTACATCAGCAGAACAAGAGCGGATCGCACTAACAGAAATGTCCTGTTTTCCCCTGTGGTTGCTAAGGCAAAAATGTTTAGCCACAGGTGTCCAGGCCCTCTTAGAAATATCATTAAGATGCTGGTGAAATCGATCTCCTAAGCATCTCAGTGATACCACATAGCCACCTGCCTAGCGTGTTTAGATATTTGTCAATCAGTAATCTGCCTCATGTTTATCTATTGAGTTTCCTAGTGACTTTCAGGTCTGTGACAGAAGATCACAACCGTGTCGATAACCAATACAATTTTCTTATGTTTAGTAAGTTCAAATTTTGAACGACTTTTTAACGCGAAACAAAATTAGAAATCTGAGCCGAAGCTTCATTTTGCGTATAGTTTCCACAGTTTATTTGAGCAAATATTGTAATACATAATCTAATTGTATGAGCTATAATGGTCATAAGAATTTTTTGTGGAGTTCGTTTAGGTTACATTGGACTGCCAAAGGTAGGCCTGACAAATAAAGAAAAGTATCGGCAGTCGCAGCCATTTTGAATATTAATTGGTTTTCAGGGAACGGGTCTGCTATGATAATGCGGATAATAATGTGCTCTTGGCGATGCTGATGTGCTCTCAGTGTTGCTCCAGGACTTGCAACCCACTGGTTCATTTATCTGTGACTTACAGCTGCCATATGTGTTTGCTTTATGGATTTCATTCAAATAATTGCGTAAGTGTTTGGCGTAAGTTTGCTGCTGTATGTCTCAACCACGGCCCATGTTTAGCTCGTTTGACTGAGGGACTGACAGTAGCAAAATTCAGTTCTTTAAAGATTAGAGAGGACGGAGCGGGGTGAGGGTGAATCTGTCGATACTGTGAACAAATTTAACCATCTCCTCTCCCCCTGGACAGCTTGGAAAGGGTGGGGGTTATAACGAGGACCAGGTTATAGTTGCTCCGTATCATTCTGTCTGTGATCGTTCAGTCGCGCGGATCTGCTTCTTTCTTCTTTGCCATCACAAATTCTTGCAACCAGCAGTACCCCCTCCCTACCATAACATGCACATATACACATATTTTTTTTAATTTTACAGTTTATTGTTATCAGTTCCACGCAGTGATTGATTTACTCTTTTAGAATGATGCATAATGCCTGCTTTCAGGTTGTAGCTTATTCTAGGCAAAGCTTTCTTTCACTACCCTGCACTGGCTGTGCTGTATCTTGTTAGTACTGAACCATTTGTCAAACCAAAGAGAAAGACATGGAACAACAGAAGATAAAAGTATTGAACCATTTGTCAAAAGAAAGAGTAAGACATGGAACAACAGAAGATAAAAGTTCTGATTTAGCATATCTGTGTGCTTGTAACTCCCTTATATAAATCAGAGAAATGGACAACATATTCAGAGAATGAAGAAAAATTAACAGTTTTCATCTTGGTTATCGTCACAAAATAATAAATATCAAGTAAGAGGACAGAGTAACCAAATCTGAGGCTCCTTTCATGATGACGATGCCAAGCAACAGAAGATTAGCTGGATTATGTACAAGATAGGATGAGATCTGTCTCTTCAAACATATTTTATGTTGTAAACTTGTGGAGGGAAGGAGGCCAAAGGGTTAACTAAAACAGAAATACAAGGGATGATGATAAGTTCTCTGCATAAGGTACAACGGATTCTTTGTGGACAACTTTTTTTGGGTTATTTCTCAACATAGTCCCCTTGCAAGTTCATGCAATCCTGGAGCATATGGATCCCTTCTTTGTAAAAGTCAGCATCTTGTGCCAGTAGAAAGTGGTCTACAGCATGAATGACATCATCATCTGAAGCAAATTTGTGACCACTGAGCGCCTAATCTCTGCACACAACCAAATCATAAGTTCTCTGTTGCCTAGTCTCTGCACACAACCAAACCATAAGTTCTCTGTTGTCTAGTCTCTGCACACAACCAAACCATAAGTTCTCTGTTGCCTAGTCTCTGCACACAACCAAACCATAAGTTCTCTGTTGCCTAGTCTCTGCACACAACCAAACCATAAGTTCTCTGTTGCCTAGTCTCTGCACACAACCAAACCGTAAGTTCTCTGTTGTCTAGTCTCTGCACACAACCAAACCATAAGTTCTCTGTTGCCTAGTCTCTGCACACAACCAAACCATAAGTTGTCTGTTGCCTAGTCTCTGCACACAGTCAAACCATAAGTTCTCTGTTGCCTAGTCTCTGCACACAGTCAAACCATAAATTCTCTGTTGCCTAGTCTCTGCACACAACCAAACCATAAGTTCTCTGTTGCCTAGTCTCTGCACACAACCAAACCATAAGTTCTCTGTTGCCTAGTCTCTGCACACAACCAAACCATAATTTTTCTGTTGCCTAGTCAGCAGTCGACCAGAAACTGCCAACTAGTGTCACTATCAGCAAGAACTCCGTAGCTAGCGGAGTCATTCTTCTTCCTTCTCAGCATCATTCTTCTTCCTTCTCAGTGTCATTCTTCTTCCTTCTCACCGTCATTCTTCTTCCTTCTCAGAATCATTCTTCTTCCTTCTCAGTGTCATTCTTCTTCCCTCAGAGTCGTTCTTCTTCCTTCTCAGCGTCATTCTTCTTCCTTCTCAGAATCATTCTTCTTCCTTCTCAGTGTTATTCTTCTTCCTTCTCAGAGTCATTCTTCCTTCTCAGAGGCATTCTTCTTCCTTCTCAGCGTCATTCTTCTTCCTTCTCAGAGGCATTCTTCTTCCTTCTCAGCGTCATTCTTCTTCCTTCTCAGCGTCATTCTTCTTCCTTCTCAGAATCATTCTTCTTCCTTCTCAGTGTTATTCTTCTTCCTTCTCAGAGTCATTCTTCCTTCTCAGAGGCATTCTTCTTCCTTCTCAGCGTCATTCTTCTTCCTTCTCAGAATCATTCTTCTTCCTTCTCAGAGGCATTCTTCTTCCTTCTCGGCGTCATTCTTCTTCCTTCTCAGCCTCATTCTTCTTCCTTCTCGGAGTCATTCTTCTTCCTTCTCAGAATCATTCTTCTTCCTTCTCGGAGTCATTCTTCTTCCTTCTCGGAGTCATTCTTCTTCCTTCTCGGAGTCATTCTTCTTCCTTCTCTGAGTCATTCTTCTTCCTTCTCAGCCTCATTCTTCTTCCTTCTCGGAGTCATTCTTCTTCCTTCTCAGAGCGTTGAACTTGGTACCTAATTTTCCTTGAGGCTGAGTGGAGCCTGGGAGCTTGTCTGAGCCATGATCTGACTGAGCCATGGTCTGACTGAGCCATGATCTGACTGAGCCATGGTCTGACTGAGCCATGATCTGACTGAGCCATGATCTGACTGAGCCATGATCTGACTGAGCCATGGTCTGACTGAGCCATGGTCTGACTGAGCCATGGTCTGACTGAGCCATGATCTGACTGAGCCATGGTCTGACTGAGCCATGGTCTGACTGAGCCATGATCTGACTGAGCCATGGTCTGACTCCAACTCTGGTGAGCAGAAATAAAAAATGGGTCACTTGGTCAGCAAATGTGTGACTAATCCACTGTGCTAGTGTGGCTCTCAGAGCTGTATTGTAAGACAAAAGGTCCTATTAATGACAGCATGTAGCTTTGAAGGATGTTGTTGCTCATAGATTTGCAGAATACATACCGAGGCTGCAGTAGTTCACAGTATGTTTCTCAAAAGCCTGTATCTCCTTTGTCTCATTAAAGGGTCATTTCCTGGGATTTAAGTTTGTAATGAATCCAGGCTTTGAGAATAATCTAGAAGATTCCAAGTAAGCTAACCATTTCAGATACAGACAGATTATTGTAATGACAGACATTGATTCTTATTGTGTAGTATGATTATAATTGTTCACAAAATGTAATAGAAGTCACATTTTTGCTGGTCAGAAATTATAGTAGGTATGTATTTCTATCATTTCTTTAATAAATGGGCACCTCAGTAGCCAAGTGCATTCATCTCTTTTGGTGAGGTATGTGGTTTGAATCTGGCCCAAGTCACTCTGGTTATCCAGCTGTAGAAATGGGTACCTGGTTCCAGGAGCAGAGGTAGGAAAAGTGGTAACATCACCCTGTAGTACAAATTTTGATAAGTCAAGGAAAGAACCAAACCACAGTGCATGTGGGGCAAGAAGACAGTGCACCTTTATCCTTAACCATTGCTGAATTAACAGATTAGCTCCTCATGATCTAGAATGTTATAGATTCTGAGAATTCTGGGAAGGGAAGGAGAGAGAGAGCCTAGTCAACACTCTGAGATCAAATAATAATAATAGATAACCCAGACTTTTTGATCAGAGGCAGCACTTATTTTAACCAGGAGTACCACAGCACTGTGACATTTCACAGAAGTGATATAATGAAGGAGTGACAAATCTGAGATGAATTTCAAAGAAGTGACACAAATATTACCATAATGAATAACTGACAGACTCAGAGGTGGGGTTCAAGTTAGGGGAGCAGTTAGACTTTGGGTTAGAATTTTGAACTAGAGTTTAAGGTTTGAAGTTCAGGGATAGGGTTAGAGTTAGTGTTTGGAATGGGTTCTGCTTCCAGCTGCAGTCTCTGTTTGCTTGGCCTGACTACTATCTGTTTCCAGGGGCACCACTGGAAGATGGTGTAGGGTCTTGACCAGTTATGTTCACCAACCCTGAAGCAAGTAATTAACTACAGATCACTGAGCATTGTCGTCTTCGGCTTGAGTAGTACGTCCTTACAACTGACATAATGAAGCAGAAATATGGTTTTAAAATGTTCACACTAACGTACGTAAATGTACTGTCATTATTTTTCCTCTGTAACTTCGTTTTTTCCTTCATTTTTCTCAGCAGACTAGATAAAAAAATGAACATGACAGAAGTTCAGGAAACTGGCAGAACTTTGAAACAGTAAAGAAATGGCCTGTTTTAAAGAGGTACTTGGGTCAGATGTTTGTTTTTAATTGTCATTTACAGGAGTAGCATAGTTGTTAGAGGCTTAGCTTTACATGTGAAAGGATTTGAGACTTAGCTTGTTCAATTCAGCCAAGATGTATCCTGGAGAACATGTTGGAGAACAAAAGCATTAAAACTTGACCTCTGACAGAACCATAAAAATCCAAGAGTGGACACTTGACCTCTGGCAGAACTATCAAAATCAAGAGTGGGCACTTGACCTCTGACAGAACCATCAAAATCAAGAGTGGACACTTGACCTCTGGCAGAACAATTAAAATCAAGAGTGGACACTTGACCTATGATGGAACCATCAAAATCAAGAGTGGACATGTGACCTTTGACAGAACCATCAAAATCAAGAGTGGGCACTTGATCTCTGACAGAACCATCACTGTTGAGAGCAGTCACTTGACCTCTGATGGAACCATCATTGCTGAGAGCAGTCACTTGACCTCTGATAGAACCATCACTGCTGAGAGCAGTCACTTGACCTCTGATAGAACCATCACTGCTGAGAGCAGTCACTTGACCTCTGATGGAACCATCACTGCTGAGAGCAGTCATTTGACCTGATAGAACCATCACTGCTGAGAGCAATCACTTGACCTCTGATAGAACTATCACTGCTGAGAACAGTCACTTGACCTCTGATAGAACCATCACTGCTGAGAGCAGTCATTTGACCTCTGATAGAACCATCACTGCTGAGAGCAGTCACTTGACATCAGACAGAATCATCACTGTTGAGAGCAGTCACTTGACCTCTGATGGAACCATCACTGCTGAGAGCAGTCACTTGACCTCTGATGGAACCGTCACTGCTGAGAGCAGTCACTTGACCTCTGATGGAACCATCACTGCTGAGAGCAGGAACTTGATCTCTGATGGAACCATCACTGCTGAGAGCAGTCACTTGACCTCTGATAGAACCATCACTGCTGAGAGCAGTCACTTGACCTCTGATGGAACCATCACTGCTGAGAGCAGTCACTTGACCTCTGACAGAACCATCACTCTTGAGAGCAGGAACTTGACCTCTGATGGAACCATCACTGCTGAGAGCAGTCACTTGACCTCTGATAGAACCATCACTGCTGAGAGCAGTCACTTGACCTCAGACAGAACCATCACTCTTGAGAGCAGGAACTTGACTTCTGACAGATCTGTCAAGATTAATCATAACTTCCATCTTTTCATGATATGTTCTAAGAATTTTTCTTTTTTTTTTTTGTTTGTTTGTTATGGTCTTAAATAGGTTTCAATGTCCTGCAGCCCTCCAGAGGACTTTATTTATCTGGCATTCCAGGATATATGTTGCAGAAGTTAGAGAATCTGACAACTGCAGAAAACCTCACATAAAGAAGAAGCAAATGAATGAACAGATTTATTTTCAAACTGATAAAAATTGGGCACACAGGCCCATATACCATTCTGGCCTTCATCATACAACTTTCATTCATTCATGGATATTCAGCATTTGTTATTGAACATAATGTGCATGAAAAAGCAAAAAATTAATAAGTAAATAATTAATAAACCCTTTCTTTCCATACACTCCACATTCTGCTCTATGTAACTACATGAAATAAACTTGCTTACATTCTCACATTCATTATAAACTAACATGTTTATAAAACAGCAAAATAATAAATACAACAATCAAGCCATACTTTAGATTAATTTAGACTTTGATAGTACATGCATCTACACTTTGCATAAAGCAAATACATATAGAAACATCTATTCACATACACATATATGCAAACATGCACATATACACACACAGATTTACATGTATGTACTTAAAGATGTATGTACACATAAAGACATGCACATACACACATATATGTACACATATATATATATATATACACGCACACATATATACATACATACATACCACTATACACATACACACATGCACATATAAGGGGAGAGGGAATGGAAAAACAAAGTAAAAATATGAAAAAAAGGCTCAGCAACCAGCACAAGAAAACAAAGTGTAACACATTTTATTAGAAATACGAAGGACCAGGCGAAATTAACAGGTATGATAGCCATAGTCTATCAGCACAGCAACTTACTGAGTGAATAGATCTAAGCTATTATTACTGTATCACAATACTATTGCTACTGCAACAGTGATATGTGCTGTTAGCAATTTTTTTTTCATTACCAGGCTTTGAGAAATATGTTAAATATTCATCATTTTTTTGTTTGATCAAAGTGTTTCTCAGTTCTGCAGAGATCTGAACTGGCCACACTTTTTACAGCTTTTTAGTAACATGCTTAAGACCTTGAAAAAAGCATCAATGTGAAGTTATCACTAGCAGTAATATGACTGAGATATTTAACAAGCTTTATTGTGAAGTTATCACTAGCAGTAATATGACTAAGATATCTAACAGCTTTATTGTGAAGTTATCACTAGCAGTAATATGACTAAGATATCTAACAGCTTTATTGTGAAGTTATCACTAGCAGTAATATGACTAAGATATCTAACGGCTTTATTATGAAGTTATCACTAGCAGTAATGTGACTAAGATATCTAACAGCTTTATTATGAGTTATCACTAGCAGTAATATGACTAAGATATCTAACAGCTTTATTATGAAGTTATCACTAGCAGTAATATGACTAAGATATCTAACAGCTTTATTATGAAGTTATCACTAGCAGTAATATGACTAAGATATCTAACAGCTTTATTATGAAGTTATCACTAGCAGTAATATGACTAAGATATCTAACAGCTTTATTATGAAGTTATCACTAAGAAAAGCATCACTCCCCAGACTGTAGGTAAAGAAGCAGGTGGTCCAGGTGTGGTTGGTGAGATAAAGCTGGAACCAGATTCTGAGGTGAGATTTTCTGGCCATATGATATTTGTTATTTGTTGGTGAGTTGGGGTTTTTTTTTTTATTTTATTTTTAACATTTTTTTTAGTAACTTTTGTGTGCAGCTAAAGTTCTTATGTTATTTCATATTGTAGTTTTGTATGTTGCCAACTGAGATAACATTTGTGTGTACAAATAAAGATTTTATGTTACGTTTGACGCAATGAATAAACTCAACAAAAGTTCAGATATTTATCAGATGATCCATCTTCTGTCTTGAAGATTTGTTGAATTACTTTGTAAAAACATTAAATCTCATTTTTTTTATGTTTATCATTTATGGTGTCTTTGAAGAAGCCATTTTCAGTTAGAAATATTTATTGTTCTTGTTAGTTTCCTTCGTACTATTATCTCTCTTCTCTGTTTACCCTATGCTTTTCCCATGACAATCATCAGGTGCCCTGTACTAGTGTCTAATGAGTGCTAGTGTTTATTGTATTCATCATTTGACTCACTTCTCAGGCGGAAACAGACAGCGAAGAAACTGCCTTGGATCTTAGTGTAAAAGTCAAGCGGGAACAGTGTCATGAGGTAAGAAAGATGTCGTTCTGAGACCCAGCATCTCGAGTTGCTTTGTTCCTGAGAGTTTTGACAAGGATAGTGAAGGATATAATAAGATAAATTAGAAGAAGGATAATGAAGGATATAATAAGATAAATTAGAAGAAGGATAATGAAGGATATAAATAAGATAAATTAGAAGCCAAGTTCTGACACCTTCGTGTGTGAGGAAGCAGGTATATCTCCATGATTGACTGGTTGTGAGTTGCAGCATTAAGAAGGACAGTTTTTGTCGAGTCTTCCGTGGTCCACAACAAGAGACTGCTCATACATTTCTCTTTACTGCTGGTGAATAGAAAGTATTCTGTAATATCAGTGTGGTAATTTCATTGTAGTAATTCCTTAGGGAGGAGAAAATTCTGTTTTGAAAATGTAGAAAAACAAGTGGTTTTATTTTTATGATCCACAAATACAGAAAAAGGTACATGTTATTGTTTTTGCTTTCTAACATTGGCTTGTAAATGACAAGCTTAACAATAACTATTGTTGGTCATGGAGGAGGTTTGTTGGTTGTAAGTGATCACAGAGATCTACCTGTGTGAGATGGTCCAGTAGATGGTGTTGTACAGCCCGGTAGATAATATTGCACAGAATAATATTCTCATTGGGTACAGTACTTGCATTATGGTATTTGGTCATTCTGTGTGAAGTTTGTGTGGCTTCTTCATAGTTTAAAGATTGGAAAATAGTTTGGTTTAATTTTTTTTTTTTTTTTCAAAATTGTTCCCTCATTTTTAACTTAGTAATCCACATTTTTTTTCTGCCAACTCCTGCAGGCAAGTAGCTTGACCAGTAGCTCAGAAAATTCAGGAAGCAGCTGTCAGGCTGATGTGGCCAAGCAAGGTCAGGGGATGAAGGAACTAAAATGTGCCGGAACACAGGAAAGCCACGAAGGTAAACAAACAAGTTTTTTTGGGTTTTTTTTTCTTTTTTTAATGACAGAGATTGTAAAACTCTCCATGTGTGCTTTCTCTCTCTCTCTCTTGCTATAGATATATATATATCATGTGCACAGAAAAATGAAAGAATTTAAAGTTAAGTTTTATTATATTTAGAGTATCAAATGTCTGCTGTTGCATACTCAACTATCGGGGGGTGGGGGGGTGCATCAAGTGTTGTCCTGGTAACTTGGCTGAAGGAACACAATAACTGGAGCATCATGTCGAAGTGGCACAAGATCTTGACTGGCTTTGGTTGATGCACCACCTTTCATGGTTATTTTTGCTCTTACATAAGGTATAGACAGAAAAAAAAATGTCTAAACTTACCTGCTACTTGACAAGGAAACAGTAATAAACTTATTGTGTTCCAGGTGTCACATTTCGGTAGACTTTCAGAACAAGTTAGAAGATCGGAACTGGTTAAGTGCAGATGACTTCTGATGACCCTAAATTGGGGTTCTGGTTATTTTATTTAAAGAAAAAAATGTAATTTTTTTTAACCCAACATTATCAGCTAAGAAGATTTTGCAAAGCTGAGGAAGTCTTCGCTTACATTTCACAGCAAACAGTGAGTTTTTGCAAACAGTAATGTTGTCCTGTTCTTCCTGCTGCCATCGCTGCTGTCATTCAGTTGTGTGTGTGGTCACTTGGTCATTTGTTTTCTGAAAATATATGAAAAGCGCATGAAAAATATATTGTTGTTTAGAGACATTGGAGGTTATGAAATACCAGAGATTAGATATGCTGATGACACAGTGTTACTGTCCACAACACAAAAAGGAGTGGAAAAATTAATTATGTCAGTCCGTAAGAACAGCGAAGAGCAGAACCTCTATCTTAATGCGAAGAAAACTAAATTGATGACAACTGACAAAACAAACAAGGCAGCTGAAATATGTATCAATGAGGAAAAACTGGAAGAAGTGGAGAGTTTTGAATATCTTGGATCACTACTAACTAATAATGGAGATACAATGAGGGAAATTAAAAGGAGGACAGTTATCGCTCTTCAGAAAGTAAAACAAATAAAGAATCTGTGGAGAGGAACAGACAGAACCACAAAAATAAGATTTTTAAGAGCATGCATCTTTCCGATCGCAACATATGCCTATGAGACCTGGACACTTAACAAAACAGCTGAGAAAAACATAAATGCATTTGAATGTAAATGGTACAGAAGAGTTCTCCAAATATCATGGACACAAAAAAGAACAAATATATCTATACTACAAGAGCTTAATATTGAAGAAGGCTGGCTAGTAAAGAGGATTAAAGAGAGAAAACTTAAATATTTTGGACACATTAAACGTCATGATAATTTAGAGAAGACCGTAGTGGAAGGATACATAATGGGAAAAAGAAAGAGAGGAATACCAAAACGAAGATGGCTGCAAGACATCATTGACAATCTGCAAATGGATGCAGCAGCGGCAGGCCATCTTGCTCACAACCAAGAGGCCTACAGGAATGCTGTTTGAGAGGCAAAGTTCCACAAGGGACATGCAAATGAATGAATGAATGAGAGACATTTTTGGTGGGTGACATTTCTAGCTGTGACTGATTTAAAATACTTGACTTATAATGTAAAATACTTGTCTTATAATGTAATATACTTGTTTTATAATTTAAAATACTTGTCTTAATGAGTTATTTTCTTTTTCCTATTTTTGTAATCATCTTGTAACAATTTTTCAGGTACAAGTTTCACTGCTCTCCCTTACTTCAACTCTTCACAGATGAAAAGCACTTACAGCTCTAGAATCTGTAAACATAGAAGGCATAATGTCTCAAACAGTTTTGGAGAACATGCAAGAGGCATGGACAATGAGATGATGGACCGAGAGGATGAGTATTTCTCAGAAAGGGGTAAAGAAGATAAATCAGAGCCAAAGTGGAATAGGGAAAATGGAGAATTGCTGAGTGACATGGAAAAGTTGGTCAAAGTTGAAATTAATGAGGCTGAAGAAGATTTTAATGATGAAGATGACAGAAGAGAATCAACAGGAGAGTTCTGTGGGTATGAAGATGTCTCTCATCAGAGTGGGAGTGATACAAATTCTAATGTATACAGTAGCATGCAGCCACATAGTATGGAAGAAAAACCATGTGATTGTATCATCTGTGGTGCGAGGTACGAAGACAGCGTTGTTCTTGATAGGCCTGAACCGTTCTTCATGAAAGGAAAGTCTTACAGGTGCTCCGTTTGTGGCATGGGGTTCACCCGGGAGTCCAACCTACGAAAACATGAAAAGAAACATGAAAACGAGAAGCCGTGTAAATGTGATGTCTGCGGGCTGGAGTTTTCTTATGGTTGTAGGTTAAAAATACATGCAAGAAAACATACAGGAGAGAAACCTTACAAATGTGATGTTTGTGGTGTGAAGTTTTCCCAGAGTGGTCACTTAAAGAGGCACAAGTTAATACATACGGGAGAGAAGCCGTATAAATGTGATGATTGTGGGATGCAGTTTTCTCAGAGTAGTCTGTTAAAGGCACATAAAGTGAAACATACAGGAGAGACACCATATAAATGTGATATATGTGGTGCTGGGTTTGCTCTGAGTGGTGCTCTACACAGACATAGAATAAAGCATACAGGTGAGGAGCCCTACAAATGTGATGTCTGTGGTGCAGGGTTTTCCTACGGTTGTAAACTGATGGTACATAAGAGAAAGCACACAGGAGAGAGACCTTACAAATGTGATATTTGTGGAATGGGCTTCTCTCAGAGCGGCCATTTGAAAACACACAAGATAATTCACTCAGGAGATAAACCATATAAATGTGATATTTGTGGAGTTGGGTTTTCACAGAGAAGTCTTCTGAAATCACATAAAATGAGACATACTGGAGAAAAGCCATACAAATGTGATATCTGTGGTGCAGAGTTTACCTTAAATGGCACTCTTCATCGACACAAATTAAAACACACAGGAGAGAAACCTTACAAATGTAGTATTTGCGGTATAGGGTTTTCTCGGAGTAATCTGTTGAAATCACATGTGTTTAAGCACACAGGGGAAAAGCCTTACAAATGTGATGTTTGTAATGTAGGGTTTTCTGAAATCGGTCACTTGAAAGCTCATATTTTAAAACATACAGAAGAAGAGTTTGAGAAGTGTAATGTAAATGGTGCAAGATTTTCCCAGAGTACTTACATCAAGACTTACAAACTGAAACAAGCAGAGGAAAGGTCTTACAAATGTGATATTTGTGCTGTAGCATTTTTTCGGAAGGGTGACTTATTGAAACACAAAAGAGTGCATACGGGAGAGAAGCCTTACAAATGTGATGTTTGCGGTTTAGGGTTTGCTCAGAGCGGCCACTTGAAGTCACATCGGATGAAGCATACAGGGGAGAAACCTTACGAGTGCCGCTTCTGTGGTGCTGGGTTTGCTTACAGCTGTAAGCTAAAGATGCATGAGAGAAAGCATACTGGAGAGAAGCCTTACAAATGTGATGATTGCGGTATAAGCTTTGCACAAAATGATGATTTAAGCAAGCACAAGAGAGTTCACACGGGAGAGAAGCCGTACAAGTGTGATATCTGTGGTGTTGGCTTTCCACAGCATAGTCAGCTGAAGTCACACAGAATAAAACATACAGGGGAGGCACCATACAAGTGTGATGTTTGTGGTGCAGCATTTTCCTACAGGTGCAGGCTTGAGTTACATCAGAGGAAGCACACAGGGGAGAAGCCGTTCAAGTGTGACATCTGTAGTATAGGGTTCACTCAGGCCAGCCAGCTGAAAGCACACAAAGTAAAGCACACAGGAGAGAAACCATTCAAGTGTGACAACTGTGGTGTAGGGTTTGCTCTTAAAAGAGCTTTGAACAGTCATAAGAAAAGTTCTTGCTTGAGAATAGTTTTTCATGTTGTCTGACCTTGATTCTAGAAAGCCATGTGTTTTCCCATGTTGTCTAGCATAGATTATAGCAAGCCATGTGTTTCCCATGTTGTCTGGCATACATTCTGGCTAGCCATGTGTTTTCCCATGTTGTCTAGCAAACTGTGTAAAGGAAAATAGTTTTCCATGTTGTCTAGTAAGCTGTATGTATGAAAATAGTTTTCCCATGTTGTCTAGTAAGCTGTATGTATGAAAATAGTTTTCCCATGGCGTCTAGTAAGCTGTAAGTATGAAAATAGTTTTCCCATGGCGTCTAGTAAGCTGTAAGTATGAAAATAGTTTTCCCATGGCGTCTAGTAAGCTGTATGTATGAAAATAGTTTTCCCATGTTGTCTAGTAAGCTGTATGTATGAAAATAGTTTTCCATGTTGTCTAATAAGGTGTATGTATGAAAATAGTTTTCCATTTTGTCTGATAAGGTGTATGTATGAAAATAGTTTTTCATAATTTAATTTTCTGTGTCTAAATTTTATTATAAGAAATTCAAGTGGTTGAGAATGGTGTTCTGTGCTGTCTAAATTTTATTATAAGAAATTCGACTGTTTGAGAATGGTGTTCTGTGCTGTCTACATTTTGTTGTAAGAAATTCAACTGCTTGAGAGTGGTGTTCTTTGCTGTCTACATTTTATGGAAGGAGATAGAAAACAAAACAAAAAAAAATGCACAGAAACACAACAACTAATATTTGAAGAGATTACAAGCTATGTTTACTGAGCACTGCCCACTTTGTGAAATGCATCTGTAATGATATTTTTTTCAGATGATGGGCATATAGGAGGGCTTTTACCAGACATCCACATCAGCAGTTCAGATATGACTGCAAAATAAGACACTAGGGTGCTTGTCATATGTGACTGCAAAATGAGACATGAAAGTGTTGGTCATATGTGACTGCAAAATGAGACACTAGGGTGCTTGTCGTATGTGACTGCAAAATGAGACGCTAGGGTGCTTGTCGTATGTGACTGCAAAATGAGACGCTAGGGTGCCTGTCATATGCGACTGCAAAATGAGACGCTAGGGTGCTTGTCATATGCGACTGCAAAATGAGACGCTAGGGTGCTTGTCATATGCGACTGCAAAATGAGACGCTAGGATGCTTGTCATATGCGACTGCAAAATGAGACGCTAGGATGCTTGTCATATGCGACTGCAAAATGAGACGCTAGGGTGCTTGTCATATGCGACTGCAAAATGAGATGCTAGGGTGCTTGTCATGTGCGACTGCAAAATGAGACACTAGGGTGTAGGTTATATGTGACTGCAAAAAGAGACATGAAGGTGCTGGTCATAGAGCCAATATTCTTGGATTATTGTGGTACCATTTGAACTGTGTGGAGTCATCAGCTCAGAGAGGATGAAGAGAGACCCTTGTATCAGACAGAAGAAAAAAAGAGAATGCTAGAGAAAATATGCAGAACATATTCCATGTTAGAAATGACAGAGGCCTACTAATACATGTAACACAAAGTATAGTTATTACATACCATAGATAAGTGGGTTATCTGTGTTTATGTCATGTGGTTGATAGTAGTGGTCATAGTTTTATCACATGATGAGAGTAGGTTATAGATAACCTGTAGTCACATTCCAGTCAACCTAGAAATGAAAATGAGGGCCTGACACTTGTTCTAGGGAAATTTGCCGAAAGTACTGAAATTTGCACACCAGAGTATACTGTACATATGAAGGAATGTGTTAAAGGACCATCTGACATTCACATAAAATTGGCTGTTAACATATTAAAAAGAATTGCACAGAAATCAACTACAGCCAAGTTTATATCACATAATTCCACAAAATATTCATGCATGACAAAAATGAGTTTATTTAATGTGATGCTCATGGAGAAAAAATGATGTTCATCATGTACAGTTTGATGCAAGAAATTCCAGAAAAGCATCTTCAGTTTCCTGCCTGTTTTGTGTGGGCACAGTCAGGAGTTTGCTATACAAAATCTTCTCATGCTGTCTGTATGTACTAGTTTACTTGATTCTCATGCTGTCTGTGTGTACTAGTTTACTTGGTTCTCATGCTGTCTGTGTGTACTAGTTTACTTGGTTCTCGTGCCGTCTGTGTGTACTAGTTTACTTGGTTCTCGTGCCGTCTGTGTGTACTAGTTTACTTGGTTCTCGTGCCGTCTGTGTGTACTAGTTTACTTGGTTCTCGTGCCGTCTGTGTGTACTAGTTTACTTGGTTCTCGTGCCGTCTGTGTGTACTAGTTTACTTGGTTCTCTTGCTGTCTGTGTGTACTAGTTTACTTGGTTCTCGTGCTGTCTGTGTGTACTAGTTTACTTGGTTCTCGTGCTGTCTTTGTGTACTAGTTTACTTGGTTCTCGTGCTGTCTGTGTGTACTAGTTTACTTGGTTCTCGTGCTGTCTGTGTGTACTAGTTTACTTGGTTCTCATGCTGTCTTTGTGTACTAGTTTACTTGGTTCTCGTGCTGTCTGTGTGTACTAGTTTACTTGGTTCTCGTGCTGTCTGTGCGTACCAGTTTACTTGGTGATGTTTTGATTCATTGTTAAACCTTTGTCATGTTTTTTGCTGGAGATTGGCAAAAGGGTACATTGTCTTCCTCTTCTTATAATTTGATCTTCATGGAACTGCAAGTCTGAGTTCTCTCTTGATGATGTTGTAGTGGACTAGCCAGCTTCAAATCTTGGAGTGGCACGTCCTGATTTTTTTTAAGTACCAGACTTCACACAACAGCGACATTTTGGCAAAAATATATCAAGATTTGGGGAAGCCTGTCAAAAAATATTTAACCTTATAAGTAAAACGTGTGTGTAAGTGTTTGTTTGTTTGTTTGGTTGTTTGTTTGGTTGTTTGTTTGTTTGTGATGACAAAACCTTTTGGCCTAGCATTGTGTAAAACTGAATGTTAAAACTGATGAGTGAGGCTAGCTTGTGTGGTGTATGTAGTATATATATTTTCTTTCAGAAAGATATTAAAGTAATAGAACACAGTCTTGGATGGTTATACCTCCCTTGGGTGATTTTGGGGGGGGGGGCTATAGTTAAGTTTATTAATGTTCTTTTTTGGCTAGATGGCTGCTTGTCCTACCAAAGTCCATGGTTCAAATTTCAGGTTTTGTAATTTTTCTTTCACTTGTTTCCAAAGGTAGTTTGTCTATGATTTGTTTGAGGTCTAACCATGCAGTGCTGTTTTCTGTCACTTTACTGTATGAAAGCATCATTGTTTCCTGTTTGTAAATTATTTGTTTCAGAAAGATGATGCAACTAGTGATGTAGAAATAGTGTCTTGTTTCCTACCTCATATCTCTTTCAGCATTGAGGGGACAGCTACACATCTTGATATTCATCATTTAATAGGTCTAGGTGATCTGCTTTGCATAATGAGATATTTAGGTAAAGGTAAAAGGTAGAATTCCCGTTTCCATGCCATTAAGGCATATTGGGGAATATGACGTTAGACCCGTATTTTCCATGACCTTTGGCACATGAAAGTGTGAAGTGGTCAGTATCACGCCTGGCCGATTTACCTTCCCAGATTTTTCTGATACTCATTTTTAGAGGGTGGGTGAACCCCGGGGCCATTTTGGTGTGTACCAGAAAAAAATCCAGTTGCTGGGACTGATCCCGGTACCACAAGATTAGTAAACCGAGTGCCTAGCCACTCATCTAACCAGGCCACCTAATGGGATATTTAAGGTCTTTATAATTTCCTTTCTCCACCTCATGTGTGTGTGGCCTCCCCTGTTTCCTGTAGTTCTTAGTCATTTTCTGTGCTATATTGTCTGGTGGTAGTCATATGATTCTGGATATAGTGCAGTACTGGTGTTATCCCTTGCCATGGTGGTGTTATTTCTAATTTGTGCAGTACTGGTGTTATCCCTTGCCATGGTGGTGTTATTTCTAATTTGTGCAGTACTGGTGTTATCTCTTACTACAGTGGTGTTATTTCTAATTTGTGCAGCACTGGTGTTATCTCTTACCACGGTGGTGTTATTTCTAATTTGTGCAGTACTGGTGTTATCCCTTGCCACAGTGGTGTTATTTCTAATTTGTGCAGTACTGGTGTTATCCCTTACCACGGTGGTGTTATTTCTAATTTGTGCAGTACTGGTGTTATCCCTTGCCATGGTGGTGTTATTTCTAATTTGTGCAGTACTGGTGTTATCCCTTGCCATGGTGGTGTTATTTCTAATTTGTGCAGTACTGGTGTTATCCCTTGCCATGGTGGTGTTATTTCTGATTTGTGCAGTACTGGTGTTATCCTTTGCCACAGTGGTGTTATTTCTGATTTGTGCAGTACTGGTGTTATCCTTTGCCACAGTGGTGATATTTCTAATTTGTGCAGTACTGGTGTTATCCCTTGCCATGGTGGTGTTATTTCTGATTTGTGCAGTACTGGTGTTATCCCTTGCCACAGTGGTGTTATTTCTAATTTGTGCAGTACTGATGTTATCCCTTGCCATGGTGGTGTTATTTCTGATTTGTGCAGTACTGGTGTTATCCTTTTCCACAGTGGTGTTATTTCTAATTTGTGCAGTACTGGTGTTATCCCTTGCCATGGTGGTGTTATTTCTAATTTGTGCAGTACTGGTGTTATCCCTTGCCATGGTGGTGTTATTTCTGATTTGTGCAGTACTGGTGTTATCCCTTGCCACAGTGATGTTATTTCTAATTTGTGCAGTACTGGTGTTATCCCTTGCCACAGTGGTGTTATTTCTGATTTGTGCAGTACTGGTGTTATCCCTTGCCACAGTGGTGTTATTTCTGATTTGTGCAATACTGGTATTATCCCTTGCCACAGTGGTGTTATTTCTGATTTGTACAGTACTGGTATTATCCCTTGCCATGTTGGTGTTATTTCTGATTTGTGCAGTACTGGTATTATCCCTTGCCATGGTGGTGTTATTTCTAATTTGTGCAGTACTGGTATTATCCCTTGCCATGGTGGTGTTATTTCTAATTTGTGCAGTACTGGTATTATCCCTTGCCATGGTGGTGTTATTTCTAATTTGTGCAGTACTGGTATTATCCCTTGCCATGGTGGTGTTATTTCTAATTTGTGCAGTACTGGTATTATCCCTTGCCATGGTGGTGATATTTCTAATTTGTGCAGTACTGGTGTTATCCCTTGCCATGGTGGTGATATTTCTAATTTGTGCAGTACTGATATTATCCCTTGCCATGGTGGTGATATTTCTAATTTGTGCAGTACTGGTGTTATCCCTTGCCATGGTGGTGTTATTTCTGATTTGTGCAGTACTGGTATTATCCCTTGCCACAGTGATGTTATTTCTGATTTGTGCAGTACTGGTGTTATCCCTTGCCATGTTGGTGTTATTTCTGATTTGTGCAGTACTGGTATTATCCCTTGCCACAGTGATGTTATTTCTGATTTGGTCTCCTCTTGTTACATTTAGTATTCTTAAACATCTCATTTCTGTTAGGATGGTTTTTCTTTTATTTTTAACTGCTGGTGTCCATGTCTGACATTGATAGCATAGAGTTGGGATGAAAGTAGTGTTGCCTCTTTTTATCTCAGTTCTGATGTATTTGTTTATCAACAAAGGTGTTATTTGTCCTGTAAGTTGATTTGCTTTGTTGCATTAACTTCCCTGGAGGAAGATGTTTGAAATGTTTCAAGGGCTGATTATGCAAGACTGAAGGGGCACTGATCATCATACTGTGGATTTTACATGCCGTTGATGTGTAGATAATATAATCTAGTAAATGGTTAATTAGTACCAAAGTATTGAAAAGTTCGTGTAGTTCATAGTGAGAACTCTCATTACTCATTCTTATCAATGCTTTGTTTTCTTTTTATGTAAAACAAACAGAACTCTCTTGGTTGTTAAACCATACCAGCTGGGACAGAGTGAGGTTTACACCCCGCAAAGTGATAGAGAATATAAAGTATGATTAATCTTTAAAAAACAGAAGAAGAAGATGGCTGAGTTGATAGCGTTGTCCCCTTGTGGCCATATAGCCCACTCATCCTACCAGAGTCCAGGTTTTTTAGTTACAGTCATTTTCTTAATATTTTTCTTTCTCTTGTATCTAAAGTTCTTTGCTGTTGTTCAAGATTAACTGTTTATACTGTGCTGTGTCCATGAAACTCCTTCTGGTGGAATCTTGACCGAACAGAATCTAAAATGTCACATGTTAAGTCGGTATTATTAGTTGGTAAACTTACATTCCATTTAAAACAGGGCAGACCTAGACCAGAAACTCAGGTCACAGAATTGTCTCCTGATCTTACACTGCTGCTGCTCCCCACCTCATCCATCCATCTCCCCCAGGATGTCCAGGACTCATAGTTTGTCTGAAGTGCAGTCTTTGGCAACAGAAAGTTAAAATGTGATGAAAGAATGAAATGTTGCCTGTTGTCTGCAGCAGGTGCTAACAGTCAGATCTTTCTGGTTCTTCCCTTGTGTGTACAGAAACTTGTTGTTGTTGACTTACTGTCATAGTTCTGCAGCATTGATGGGTGTCATTCATTGTTCATTACCTTTACTGGTCAGTATGCTAGTCCTGATATATATTTTTGCTGCACGTACTGTCCTAGTCATATCATTAGTTATATATTTTTTTATATTTGTTGTATGAGATTTTATGACCTTTGTTATTTATTAAATATTTGTTTTATAAAATTGTATGGCCTTTATTTGTTTTTTTTATTTCATTTTTTTTTTTTAAGATGACGAAAACAACAGGCCGTGACCCAGTGGTACTGCAACCGGGTCCACCTGTAACGAGATGTGGACCATACCCTCGGCATTCAATGTGCAGGGCAGGCCTCATACATCTCGTTTAGTTCAAAAATAACGACGTTTTTGTTTAACCAAAGGGCATGTAGATCAGGGTACCTGCCAAGAGGACACTTTGACCTCAGCCACTCTGTCTTGTCTGTTATTTGATGATTTCTCCAACTTTCCTTTCTTCCTATTTTTTTTTTTTAAATGTACCACAAACATACTTTCTTCAGATTCTGCTCATCTTAATTCACAAACTCTGAATCATTTTCGTTTGTTTGATGTTTTTTTTTTGTTTGGGTAGTTGTTTGATGTTTTTTTTTGTTTGGGTAGTTTGATAAATAAAAAACAATAATATTTAAATAAATAATATTATTTATATTAATATATATATATATATTTATGCTGCACATGCAACACAGGTATTGACCGGGTACATGGGACCCAACTAGAAGATCTTGATTTTGCTGATGACATAACTCTTATTAGTAACAATGTGAATTCCATGCAAGAAAAAACAGATAGCCTGTCTTCACTGGCTAGCAAAATAGGACTTGAGATTAACAAGGACAAAACAAAAATAATGAAAATTCGCCTTAATCAAAATGGAAAAATACACATAGAAGGGACAGATATTGAAGAAGTCAATCAATTTGCATACCTTGGACGCTACATAGACCAGGATGGTGACACTAAAAAGGAAGTTAGGATCAGAATTGCAAAAGCAGCATCGATCTTCAAGAACCTTGAGAACATATGGAATTCAAAAGTTATAAGCACAAAAACCAAGTTAAGACTATTCAATTCAAATGTAATATCCACCCTCATTTATGCATGCAAACGCTGGAAAACAACTAAAGAAATAGACAAGAAATTAGACTCTTTTGAAAATAAATGCCTAAGGAAAATACTCTGCATCAGGTGAAACAAATTTAAGAACAATGCAGAGATAAGACAGATGACTGAACAACGAGTCTCATGGGTGATCAGGAAAAGGAGATGGGCATATGTTGGTCACTTGATGAGAAGAAATGATCAGAGAATCCCAAAACAAGCTATCAAGTGGAACACAACATGCCAAAGAAAAAGAGGCAGACCACGTGAAACTCTGAAGAGGACACGGTTAAGAGAGGCCAAATTAACAGGCATAAAATCCCTTGATGAGGTTGAAAGACTCGCCGAAGATAGGAAAAATTGGCAAACTACTTTGCGAGCCCTATGTGACGTTTAACGGCATGGGAAGGATATAAGATAAGATATATATTTATATTAATTAATTAAATTATATATATATAAGATTATTCAATTCAAATGTAATATCCACCCTCATTTATGCATGCGAAAGCTGGAAAACAACTAAAGAAATAGGTTCTAAGGACTGTTATTGCCAGAAGTGGGGTGGAGAATTTGCTCTCCGCTCCAACGGCGTGCGTCTCAAATAGCCTCTGGCAGTCAAGTCCAGCTCCTGGCCTTCTCGTGGCAGAACTGTTTGACAGGAGAAGGGGCGGGAAAACCAGACACTTAGGGTAGATGAGAGGCACGTTTGGTAGCTCATCTACCGCTGTTGGCGAGATCTTCAGCTGCCATGCGTGGAGCGGTGCTCCTCCTGGTCAGTGAAGAAAGGTGCAAATGGGGTTGCCGCGCGGCACCACTGCGGAAAAGGTGGTAGAAAGGATAACGCGAAGCAAACAGTCAAATCACGGCACCTCTGGTCTGGAGGTTGGCCACGTCCTAAGTGCACTCATATCGAGTGAAATGCCTGAACCTGCTTAACCCAGAGGTTAAGATGCTGCTGGCGAGACTCTTCGGAAGTCGCGCGTGAAGTGAAGCTCCTCCCGATCAAGGAAGAAACTGCGGAAAAGAAATAAGGGTTGCTGTGCAGCGCCGATGTGAAAAGGTGAAGGAAAGGATAAAGTAAAGTTTAATCAGTATGTCCAGTAGTATTGCTGCAAGAGCTACACATACCACGGCGCCTCTGCTCTAGAGGCCACGTCCGAAATACACCTACACTGGTGAAATATGCCTAAACCGGCATACACCAGAGGTGAAACTTGATGGCTAGGCATGTCACGCCACCTCCGCTCTAGAGGTCAGTCACGCCCGATATACACCCACACTGGTGAAATATGCCTAAACCGGCTCACACCAGGGGTGAAACTTGAAGGCTACGCATGTCACGGTACCTCTGCTCTAGAGATCGATCACGTCCCAAACATGCCCATACTAGGATAATATGCCTAAATCGGCTCAACCCAGGGGTGGAAGTCACTAGTGGTGAGGATTCGTCGTCCTGGACAAAAGCTCCATCCTAGTCACAAATAGGAAGGGTAGTGGCCACGACCACAAAATACTGAAGTCAGAGACACTGGACCAGGGCAGTCTAGATAGGCAACCACCTCTCACCTGGGGATGTATGCGTATCCTAATCACGCTGAGGTTTTCTGGTGAGAAAGTCCAACACTGGACTGGATGGGCAACCACCTCTCACCCAGCGAGGATATATTGATATCCAAAACACGTCGAGGTTTTCCGGTGAGAAAGTCTAACTCTAGACTAAACTGGTGCAATGAAAACCATGGTGTCACGCAAACCTGCTTCTGAGACCCACTAAGAATACAGGCTCAAGCCCTGCGATACTCTAAACCTCTTGTGGTCCTCTCGGGGGACCACGGGACTTAACGAGGACCACAGGCATAAATTCATTAGGATCACAGGGCGGTCTTGGTGATAGAAGCGAACAAAGAAGAAGAAGAACTAAAGAAATATACAAGAAATTAGACTCTTTTGAAAACAAATGCCTAAGGAAAATACTTGGTATAAAGTGGAACGAATTCAAGAGCAATGCAGAGATAAGACAGATGACTGAACAACAACCAGTCTCATGGGTGATCAGAAAAAGAAGATGGACGTATGTTGGTCACGTGACGAGAAGAAACAATCAGAGAATCCCCAAACAAGCTATCAAGTGGAACACAACAGGCTGAAGAAAAAGAGGTCAAACACGTGAAACTCTAAAGAGGACATTGTTAAGAGAGTTAGTTTAGTGGGCATAACATCCTTAGGTGAGATTGAAAAGCTCTCCGAAAACAGGAAAACTTGCCAAACTATCATATGTGACATTTAGCAGCACGGGAAGGATGTAAGATGTAAGTTTGATGTTTTTTTTTTTTGTTTGCTTGGGTAGTTGTTTGATGTTTTTTTTGGTTTGTTTTGGGTAGTTGTTAGATGCTTTTTGTTTGTTTGGGTAATTATTTGATGTTTTTTGTTTGTTTGGATGGTTGTTTGATTTTTTTTGTTTGTTTTGGTAGCTGTTTGTTGTTTTTTGTTTGGGTAGTTAATGTTTTTGTGTTTGGGTAGTTGTTTGATGTTTTTTTGTTTGGGTAGTTGTTTGATGTTTTTTGTTTGTTTGGGTAGTTGTTTGATGTTTTTTGTTTGTTTGGGTAGTTGTCTGATGTTTTTTTTTGTTTGGATAGCTATTTGTTTTTTTTTTGTTTGGGTAGCTGTTTGTTGTTTTTTTTTGTTTGGGTAGCTGTTTGTATTTTTTGTTTGGGTAGTTGTTTAAAGCTTTTTGTTTGTTTATGTAGTTGTTTAATGTTATTTTTGTTTGTTTGAGTAGTTGTTTAATGTTTTTTTTGTTTGTTTGGGTAGTTGTTTGATGTTTTGTGTTTGGGGTAGTTGTTTGATTTTTCTTTTTTGAGTGGCTGATGTCTTCATACACATGGCTTGTCTGTGGATTCTTTTGCCGTGGAGAAGAAAGTCTAGAAGAAATGCAAGTGGTAAATTATCTTTAAAATTATCTTCTCACCGTCTGTGTGATCTGGAGAAGGGAGACTGAATGACATGGATATGGGACTCGCTGTCTAAAAAACTTGTTTTTAAAAATTCTTGTCAGATGAGAGTTTTCTTTCAGTTGATCTGTTCATAACTAAGTAAAGTAAAACCAAGCTAGTGACTTGTCCTCAGGTCACACCAGTACTAACAAGTCTGCATGTGAACATTCAAGGGTATGACAGACACTGAAAGTTGTCTTTTTTTTCTGTAATGGCAAGAATTCACTTGTGTAAAAAGAAAAAAGAAAGCAAATCTCTGATGATATGGCTATTATATTGTGACAGTCTGTGGCTTGGCAGATACTTGGTGTGTGCTAGAGGAGTGTTGACTGTGTTTGGACGTGATGATGATGACAGAAAAAAAAATACAAAACTCTTAAGCCTGGCAAACCAAAGATGAGCAAGATCCTGCTACAGCCTTGACCTTTAAGACAGCCGCTCATCTCCTGTGTCTAATGGAGTTCATAAAGCTCGCAGCATGGCAGAACACTGGAGAGAATCGATGATGGCGAACAACTATAGTTCTCTCCTTGCTGGGAGAATAGAGAAAAAATTCTTGCTAGTAACTTGGTTTTCTACGTTTATGCACTTAAAGTTCAGAGAGAGAAGGAGGGGTGTGAAGTGTTGTTTGAAAGAAAGTATGTCAAAGTACAGCTGTAAACTATTAAAACCTGGTCTCTTAGTTTAAAACCTGGTCTCTGTTGCTTTAAACATATGTATACTGGTTTTCTTGGCCCAAGTCTGATTGTTAAGATATGAAGAGACAGTCCAGATGTCCTAGCTTTAGTCTGATTGGTAAGACAGGGTATGAGGAGATAGTCTAGATGTCCTAGCTTTAGTCTGATTGTTAAGACAGGGTATGAGGAGATAGTCTAGATGTCCTAGCTTTAGTCTGATTGTTAAGACAGGGTATGAGTAGACACTCCAGATGTCCTAGCTTTAGTCTGATTGGTAAGACAAGGTATGAGGAGATAGTCTAGATGTCCTAGCTTTAGTCTGATTGGTAAGACACGGTATGAGGAGATAGTCTAGATGTCCTAGCTTTAGTCTGATTGGTAAGACAAGGTATGAGGAGACAGTCTAGATGTCCTAGCTTTATTCTGATTGTTAAGACAGGGTATGAGGAGATAGTCTAGATGTCCTAGCTTTAGTCTGATTGGTAAGACACGGTATGAGGAGATAGTCCAGGTGTCCTAGCCACTGTTAAGACAGGGTATGAGGAGGCAGTCCAGATGTCCTAGCTTTAGTCTGATTGGTAAGACAGGGTATGAGGAGACAGTCCAGATGTCCTAGCTTTAGTCTGATTGGTAAGACAGGGTATGAGGAGACAGTCCAGATGTCCTAGCTTTAGTCTGATTGGTAAGACAGGGTATGAGTAGACACTCCAGATGTCCTAGCTTTAGTCTGATTGGTAAGACAGGGTATGAGGAGACAGTCCAGATGTCCTAGCTTTAGTCTGATTGTTAAGACATGGTATGAGGAGATAGTCTAGATGTCCTAGCTTTAGTCTGATTGGTAAGACAAGGTATGAGGAGATAGTCTAGATGTCCTAGCTTTAGTCTGATTGGTAAGACAAGGTATGAGGAGACAGTCTAGATGTCCTAGCTTTATTCTGATTGGTAAGACAGGGTATGAGGAGACAGTCCAGATGTCCTAGCTTTAGTCTGATTGGTAAGACAGGGTATGAGGAGACAGTCCAGATGTCCTAGCTTTAGTCTGATTGGTAAGACAAGGTATGAGGAGACACTCCAGATGTCCTAGCTTTAGTCTGATTGGTAAGACAAGGTATGAGGAGACAGTCCAGATGTCCTAGCTTTAGTCTGATTGGTAAGACAAGGTATGAGGAGACAGTCCAGATGTCCTAGCTTTAGTCTGATTGGTAAGACAGGGTATGAGGAGACAGTCCAGATGTCCTAGCTACAGTCTGATTGGTAAGACAGGGTATGAGGAGACACTCCAGATGTCCTAGCTTTAGTCTGATTGGTAAGACAAGGTATGAGGAGACAGTCCAGATGTCCTAGCTTTAGTCTGATTGGTAAGACAAGGTATGAGGAGACAGTCCAGATGTCCTAGCTTTAGTCTGATTGGTAAGACAGGGTATGAAGAAACACTCCAGATGTCCTAGCTACAGTCTGATTGGTAAGACAAGGTATGAGGAGACAGTCCAGATGTCCTAGCTTTAGTCTGATTGGTAAGACAGGGTATGAAGAAACACTCCAGATGTCCTAGCTACAGTCTGATTGGTAAGACGGGGTATGAGTAGACACTCCAGATGTCCTAGCTTTAGTCTGATTGGTAAGACAAGGTATGAGGAGACAGTCCAGATGTCCTAGCTTTAGTCTGATTGGTAAGACAAGGTATGAGGAGACAGTCCAGATGTCCTAGCTTTAGTCTGATTGGTAAGACAGGGTATGAAGAAACACTCCAGATGTCCTAGCTTTAGTCTGATTGGTAAGACAGGGTATGAGTAGACACTCCAGATGTCCTAGCTTTAGTCTGATTGGTAAGACAAGGTATGAGGAGACAGTCCAGATGTCCTAGCTTTAGTCTGATTGGTAAGACAGGGTATGAGTAGACACTCCAGATGTCCTAGCTTTAGTCTGATTGGTAAGACAAGGTATGAGGAGACAGTCCAGATGTCCTAGCTTTAGTCTGATTGGTAAGGCAGGGTATGAGGAGACAGTCCAGATGTCCTAGCTTTAGTCTGATTGGTAAGACAAGGTATGAGGAGACAGTCCAGATGTCCTAGCTTTAGTCTGATTGGTAAGACAAGGTATGAGGAGACAGTCCAGATGTCCTAGCTTTAGTCTGATTGGTAAGACAAGGTATGAGGAGACAGTCCAGATGTCCTAGCTTTAGTCTGATTGGTAAGACAAGGTATGAGGAGACAGTCCAGATGTCCTAGCTTTAGTCTGATTGGTAAGACAAGGTATGAAGAGGTATGAGGAGACACTCCAGATGTCCTAGCTTTAGTCTGAATGGTAAGACAAGGTATGAGGAGACAGTCCAGATGTCCTAGCTTTAGTCTGATTGGTAAGACAAGGTATGAGGAGACAGTCCAGATGTCCTAGCTTTAGTCTGATTGGTAAGACAGGGTATGAGGAGACAGTCCAGATGTCCTAGCTTTAGTCTGATTGGTAAGACAGGGTATGAGTAGACACTCCAGATGTCCTAGCAACAATCTGATTGGTAAGACAAAGTATGAGGAGACAGTCCAGATGTCCTAGCTTTAGTCTGATTGGTAAGACAGGGTATGAAGAGATACTTCAGATGTCCTAGCTACAGTCTGATTGGTAAGACGGGGTATGAGTAGACACTCCAGATGTCCTAGCTTTAGTCTGATTGGTAAGACAAGGTATGAGGAGACAGTCCAGATGTCCTACCTTGAATCTGATTGGTAAGGCAAGATATGAGTAGACAGTCCAGATGTCCTAGCCTCTCCTTATGAGCCTATTGAACAATCCCGTGCACGAAACAGCTTGGTCGGCCTCTACAGCTGGGTTCTGCAACAACTCTGACCTGATGTGTTACATCAGCCTGCAGAACACATAATGGATCGTTATGCTGTTGCTGTAGTGGAGCTAGCATCTTCATTTTATTCTGGGAAATGGAATTAACCTTCGTGATTCACATTAATGTTCATATTATGGATTTTCACCTCGGGTGTCAGCTGCATCAACTTTCAGAACAGCATAAAAAAGTCACAATTTATAAAGAGTTCATTTTTATGACAAGTGTTTTGGGAGAAAAAATGCTACATGTAGAACAATTACCAAGAGCAAACAGTCGCGCCTGAATTTTTGCCCCTAAGAAAAGAAAGGATTCATCAGCAACAGGGCATCTTGCTTACAACCGATAGGCTTACAGGAAAGCTGTCAGAGAGGCAAAGTTCCACAAGGGACACGCAAATGACTGACAGACTGAAGAAAAGATACCGTCTTCTGGAAAGTCTCTTTGTTGTTTATTTTACAATATCTAAATGTTACTGAGCAGCGTAATGCAGCCAATTATCGGCAATTGAATACTTCTATATTGTTACCAAACAAAAAGTGTATGCAGTATAAACATTTGTTCTTGATTCGTTGCCGTACCAATAAACCTCATGTTTTGTTTTCATTTTTTTTCCAGAGAAGATTTCTGCTTCCGCCACACCATGTTGCAACACTAACCATTTTCACTAATAAAAGGATATCTTTTATGTCGTAAGTTTTTTTCGTTTTTTAATTGTTATTTGTATAATTTGTACTCATCTTTTTATTAAGTCTCCCTGGAACTGTGAGTCACTGTTCTTTACAACCGATACTGTGAAGATGTTAAGACAGCATTGTGTCGGATTGGGAGCGGGTTACGGCTATTTTTATCAGTCCTTGGGAGGAGCTAACAAGCAGGGGGTGTGCAGTATTTCTTCGGCAGAGTCCACCAACTTGGAGATTGTGAGATTCCTGCCCTGTTAGCCAGTCCAGGCTGTTACATGGGATAGAAACAGAGGTAGGTCAGGGTCTTGATCATCGATGGATCGATAACCCTGGTCCCAGCATGTCAGCTATGTATTGCCAACACTGACCCCAGCATGTTAGCTATGGATTGCCAACACTGACCCCAGCATGTCAGCTATGGATCGCCAACCCTGACAGCTATGGGTTGATAACTCTGATCCCAACACGTCAGCTATGGGTTGATAACTCTGATGCCAACACGTCAGCTATGGGTTGATAACTGATGCCAACACGTCAGCTATGGGTTGATAACTCTGATGCCAACACGTCAGCTATGGATTGCCAACCCTGACCCCAGCATGTCAGCTACGGATTGCCAACCCTGACCCCAGCATGTCAGCTATGGATTGCCAACCCTGACCCCAGCATGTCAGTTATGGATCGCCAACCCTGACGCCGGCATGTCAGCTATGGGTTGATAACTCTGATGCCAACACGTCAGCTAGGGATTTATAACCCTAATGCCGGCATGTCAGCTGTGGATCGCTAACCCTGACGCCAGCATGTCAGCTGTGGATCGCTAACCCTGACGCCAGCATGTCAGCTGTGGATTGATAACCCTGATGCCGGCATGTCAGCTATGGATTGCTGACTGCCAAAACGGACAACATCTTCCCCCCAACCCTCACCCCGGTACTTGTACAAACTGGTAATCATATTACCTTTAATTATCTGTATCATTTCTTCAACATCGAATGTTTATACAAGTTGCAGTTTTACAACACCATAAGCAAAGAAGAAATAGAGAGCTTGCCAGGAATATCAATTGGCCGGTACAACCGTAACAACTTAAGATATGCAGACGATACAGTTCTGATTGCTAAAAGTGAAAGGGAGCTGCGGGCTCTTCTGGACATCGTGGTTTGTGAAAGTAAAAGTAAAGGTCTTACCCTGACTAAAAAGAAGACTGAAGTGATGGTCATCTTAAAGAAAAGAATAACACCAACATGTAGCGTTACCATTGATGGCACAGAACTGAAACAAGTTGATAGATTCAAGTACTTAGGAACAATTATAACAACTGATGGGAAATGTCACAACGAAATAAAAAAGCAGACGTGCTCAGGCCAAGTCAGCATTGCAGAAAATGAGAAACATCTTGTGCAACAGATCCATATCAATGGAAACAAGATTCCGAGTACTTAAATGTTACATCGAGCCAATTTTGTTTTATGGATGTGAAGCATGGTCCATGAATAAGAGAGTGCAGTGAGAAATGGAGGCCATGGAAATGTGGTTCATAAGAAGGATGTTGAAGGTACCATGGACAGCTAAGAAAACCAACAAAGACGTCTTAAGAGAGGCTGGAATTAGAAGGCAAATTTACAGCAAAGATCAGAGGCAGGCAAGTGAGATTTGTAGGACATTTTCTGAGAAGAGGAAAATTGGAACACATTGTGGCAACTGGAAAAATTGAGGGAAGAAGAGACAGAGGAAGATAGAGAGAGAAGTTACTGGTTGGGCTGTCAGTGTGGCTAGGAAAAAAGTCACAGGCGGATCTCATAATCAAGTCTAAAGACAGGGAATTGTGGAGAGAAATGATCGCTTACACCACGCGGCACGGCACTTGATTGATTGAAGGAAAGAAGAGATTTGTGTACATCAAAGTAAGACGACTACAACAGGCAGATTTAGCTGAGAAAAATAAACACCTTAGATGTGAGAGATAAATAAATAGCAAGAAGGTTTAGTGTAGAAAAAACTGACACACTTGAAAACTGTGAGAAGGATAAATAGCAAGTGGGAGTAGAATCCTGTACCCCAGCAGGACAAGCAACTGCCAAGCCACTGGAAGTAACTGTGGTGTAGTTCATACAGAAAAATCTTGGATTGTTATTTTTTTTTTTCTTGAATACATGATGAAATACGTACAAGTATAGCAGCATAACTGTAAGGTTAAAATAGAAAGACAAAACAAGTTAATATGCAAATAGTTTTTGGGTATAAGTATATATGACTCAGTCAGTCAGGCAATTGTATGTCCCTTGCGGAACTTGGCCTCCCTAACAGCTCTCCTGTAGGCCTTTCAGTTGTAAGCAAGATGCCCTGCTGCTGATGCATCCATTCACAGATCATCAATAACATCTTGCAGTCATCTTCACCTTGGTTTTCCTCTCTTTCTTTTTCCCATTATGTATCCTTCCAAGATGGTCTTCTCCAAATTCTCATGATGTTTAATGTGTCCAGAATATTTAAGTTTTCTTTTGATATTAAAATAGCTAATGCTGCTAACACTGCACTCTCTCTCTCTCTCTCTCTCTCTCTCTCTTTCCAGTTGAATTCCTGTTCTTGTTTATATATATATTTTTTAGCAGCTGATGTTTATTCAGCATTTTTGTTTTTTGTTTTCTCCTAGAGTGACAAGTTCCTTGTGATAAACTATGTCATCCATCAAAGAAATTGGGGAAGTCTTGAATGATAAAAGTCAGCCCTTGAAAGACAGGTTCCGAGCCCTGTTTACTCTGCGTAACTTGGGTGGAGATGAGGCTGTAGATGCCATTGCCAGATGCTTCAGTGATGATTCTGCGTTGCTGAAGCATGAGTTGGCTTACTGCCTTGGGCAGATGCAGAACAAATATGCCATTCCTTACCTGATCAGTGTCCTGGAAGACAAGTCTCAGGAAGCTATAGTCCGGCATGAAGCTGGTTAGTTTTCATTGGTGTGTGTGTGTGCTTCTGTCTTGGCCCATATGTTCTGTGTCTTTAACTCTTTCCAGTCTTGGCCCATATGTTCTGTGTCTTTAACGCTTTCCAGTCTTGGCCCATATGTTCTGTGTCTTTAACTCTTTCCAGTCTTGGCCCATATGTTCTGTGTCTTTAACTCTTTCCAGTCTTGGCCTATTTGTTCTGTGTCTTTAACTCTTTCCAGCCTTGGCCTATTTGTTCTGTCTTAGCTCTTTCCTAAATGTGTATGTTCTGTGTCTTAACTCTTTCCTATGAATTGTTATTTTAGACAGTGAAGACCTGTCATGGGTACAGATTATCTACACCTTTGTTTGACTGTTTTGTCTTGCTTAATTTTATTTCTTTTGCCATGTCCATGTTGTGAATGCTATAGGGTTGTGGGGGGGGGGGGGGGTTGTGAATAATAAAGAGCCCAGATAAAATGTTTCCTGTATGATTTTCATAGTCTGCGCTGCTTGTCTGATTAAATTCTGATGCAAGCCTCAGATAGCAGAGTGTCTCAGATTCCTGTGACAGCCGTAGAAAACTGATTAAACTTTTGATAAGGACCAGACTCTTTTCAGCTTATGGAGTTTTTTTCTTAATTGTTGAGAAATTTTCAGCATTTTGTAACAACTACAGTCTGTTCTTAAAAAAATTTTTTTTTTGTAAACATCTGTTTATTCCTTAGTGCACTGACAACTGTGTTTATATTTTTATGATGTGGCCCACCCTGCAGAAAGACATATTCTAGATTCTGGAGCCAGAAAAGAGTGTAAGAAAGCTTAATCAAGAATAACTACAACCTAAATAATGTGTAAAGCCACAGTCATGACTTTTTATTATTCCAGGTGAGGCTTTGGGTGCAATTGGAGATGCCTCAGTTTCTGAAGTATTAAAAAAATATTTGCAGGATCCCATTGTTGAAGTAAGTTTTTTTTTTCTTGTACAAATAATAAATGTAAAGAATAGTGCACATCTGAAACAGTAATTAAATGCTCATACATGTATGTTGTTCATTATCTTTAACATTTAGCAAGTATCCATTTTTGTATTTCTCTCTCTCTCTCTCTCACTGTGTGTGTGTGTGTGGGGGGGGGGAGGGATTAATTGTGCATGTCAGGCAGAACTGTGATATTTTGCTTATGTCAACTTTGTGGCCTGAAGTGATGCCTCACAGTGTTGTATGATCAGTGCACACATACCCTCATTCCTTCTACCACTGTTATCTTTATTCCATCTTTTGAAGTCACCATTATTCCCTCTGTCATGCATAGCTTTACTCCCTCTATCATGCACACCTTTACTCCCTCTATCATGCACACGTGCACTCCCTCTGAGACAGTCATCTTCACTTCTCCACTCACTTTCCTCATGCAGTATCTCTTTAAGAAAGAGAAAAGAAAAAAGATCTTTTAAGTATAAAAAAAAATTCCCAGGTAGCTGAAACATGTGAGCTGGCTTTGGGTCGTCTTCAGTGGCTTACAGAGCAGGTCAAGTCAGAGACCAGGTTTCCTGAGAATCCTTATTGTTCAGTAGATCCTACTCCACCTGCACAGCTGGCTCCCATTGCAGATTTGAAGAGAACTTTACTAGATGAAGCTGTTCCCCTCTTCCATAGATACAGGGCAATGTTCACTCTTCGGAATATATCAACCACAGAGTCAGTGCTGGCTCTAGCAGATGGTAAGAAAAACTTTATATCAGCCACATCAGTGCTAGCTCTAGCAGATGGTGAGAAAACTTTATATCAATCACATAGTCAGTGCTAGCTCTAGCAGATAATAAGAAAACTTTATATCAATCACATAGTCAGTGCTAGCTCTAGCAGATAATAAGAAAACTTTTTATCAGGTAAAAAAGTTAGTACTAGCTCTAGCAGGTAATAAGAAAACTTTATATCAACCACAGTGAGTGCTAGCTCTAGCAGATGGTGAGAAAACTTATATCAACCACAGTCAGTGCTAGCTCTAACAGATAATAAGAAAACTTTATATCAACCACAGTGAGTGCTAGCTCTAGCAGATAATAAGAAAACTTTATATCAACCACAGTCAGTGCTAGCCCTAGCAGATGGTGAGAAAACTTTATATCAGCTAAAAAAAGTTAGTATAAGCTTTAGTAGATGGTGAGAAAACTTGTTTATCAGTTACAAAGTTACTTTCTTTATATCATGAACATGGTAGATATCAGCTGTTGTGGAGGTTGCCGTGAATCATTTTGGTGAGCGACATTCTAACGGCTGATTTTGACAATATTTGACAGACATAACCAGTCACAGAAATAAGAAACCATGCTTGTCTTGCAAGATGCAGCTCTGTTATGCTGGCACCTACTTTCATCAAGTCTGATCCCTATTTCACGCCGTAGTGATTCAGCAAGCCATTCTTCCCAGTCACTGTGGCTGGCATCCCAGTTTTAGCTTACCTTGTAATCTCCTTTCATCTACACCATAGAGTACTTGCTGGGGAGATCAATCAGTTATCAGCAAATCTTACATTTCCCAGTCATCTTGATTATTCTCTTGCTAAATGTGATTCTATTCTTTATCAGGTAGTGAATAAATTCTAATTTATTTTATGATATAAAACATGAATTTCTGATATGGTTTCAGGACTCAAGTGCAAAGGCGCCCTGTTCCGACATGAAATTGCCTACGTCTTGGGTCAAATTCAGAGTGACGCCTGCGTCAGACAGCTGTCAGAAAACTTGCAGGACAAGAACGAGAGTCCCATGGTCAGGCACGAGTGTGCAGAAGCCTTGGGGTCCATTGCTACACCAGAGGCGATCCAGATTCTCCAGCAGTACCTGGCAGACTCTGAGCGAGTGGTCCGAGAGAGCTGTGTGGTGGCTTTAGATATGAGTGAATATGAGAACAGTGATCAGTTCCAGTATGCTGACACACTGAGTAGGTTGACCGGTGGGCAGAGCAATGGCAGTGGTCAGCCACAAGCCGTTGAGTCTTAGCAGTGAAGTTTGTCTATGACTCCATAGCTAGCCTGTGACATTTGTTCCTGAACCATGGATTTGTTTCTATTCAGCCGTAGGTTGAAGACAGAAAAGCAGGACATAAATGCAAGAACATAGTTTTCACAAGAAATAGAAATCAGAGTTAAGTCTCAGTTGGGAAACACTAATATGGAAGAAAAAAAAAAGCCATGTACCAAACAGTATACCCAGGAAATCTGGATTTTATTAGATCACCAGTATATGTGTGGAGGAGTAATGAATAGATTGATGATGATGATGATAAAAGTGATAATAAATTGTGCAAGTAAATGAAGTTTCATCTTTTACAGAATTCTTTGTCCTGCAACACATGCTAGTTCTATATATCCCACTTCTACCAGCTAGTTCTATATGTATATATCCCACTTCTGCAGCAGAGTCCATTATTTCATTTATTGTTTACCTGGAGGAATTCGTGGCACATAAAATACTTAATTCTGTGATAGACAACATGCACTTCTTTTTCTAGAGACAAGATAGGTGGTGATATTCAGCCAAGATAGATGGTGATATTCAGCCAAGATAGGTGGTGATATTCAACCAAGATAGGTGGTGATATTCAACCAAGATAGGTGGTGATATTCAACCAAGATAGGTGGTGATATTCAACCAAGATAGGTGGTGATATTCAACCAAGATAGGTGGTGATATTCAGCCAAGATAGGTGGTGATATTCAACCAAGATAGGTGGTGATATTCAACCAAAGAGTATGGTTCTACCAAATTAAGGTAAAGGTAATCCTATCAAGCCTTGGAGGCACATAGGGATATGGTGTTAGTGGCCATATTTTCCTTGAGCTGTTGCACACTAGAAGGTGGTGTGGTCAGCACGCTAGAGGGTGGTGTGGTCAGTACACTAGAGGGTGGTGTGGTCAGTACACTAGAGGGTGGTGTGGTCAGTACACTAGAGGGTGGTGTGGTCAGCATCATGCCTGCCCATCTATACTTCCCTAGTTCCAGAAATCAGGACCCAGTTCAACATCTGGGTGACACACCTCCATCTGGATTCAAACCCCTGATCTTTACCATGAGAGACTAGTGCATAAGCACTTCACCGCTCAGACACCCACTACCTAATGAAGGCACAGCTGTTAAGGAGCAAGGCTACGTGGTTCAAGAATGTGACTACAAACTGGTCCACATGCAGGACCTGGCCCTTCTAAATCAATCTGTTCAGGATTAGGAGGTTGAATAGCTAGAATCTTCAGGATTAGGAGGTTGAACAGCTAGAACCTTCAGGATCAGGAGGTTGAACAGCTGGAATATTCAGGATTAGGAGGCTGAACAGCCAGAATATTCAGGATTAGGAGGTTGAACAGCTAGAATATTCAGGATTAGGAGGCTGAACAGCCAGAATATTCAGGATTAGGAGGTTGAACAGCTAGAATATTCAGGATTAGAAGATTGAACTAGAATATTCTGGATTAGGAGACTGAACAGCTAGAATCTTCAAAATTAGGAGGTTGAACAGCTAGAATATTCAGGATTAGGAGGTAGAACAGCTAGAATGTTCAGGATTAGGAGGTAGAACAGCTAGAATATTCAGGATTAGGAGGTAGAACAGCTAGAATATTCAGGATTAGGAGGTAGAACAGCTAGAATATTCAGGATTAGGAGGTTGAACAGCTAGAATATTCAGTAGTTGAGTATGGGGCCAATAAGAAAACTGAGGCCCTTGAAATGTAGAAAAGCAGCAGAATAGGGGGAATAGCATGGGAAGAAAACAAAAACAAGTACTGAATCAGTAGAACAGAAAAATAATGAAAAACAACAGAACCAAACAAAGTTAAAATATTTTGGCCATGTCAAGGGGCATAAAGCAGTAATGAAAACTATGCTTAGCTTGAAGGAGGAGCAGCCAGAGGGTAGCATGGTACATAGGTGGGTAGATAAGAGACAGGTAGGCATGTCGCATCTTAGAAACAAGGAACAGAGCAAGTTGGAGATCCATTTCAGCAGACCTTCCATGGAGAGATAGCACATGTTGATAGTGAGCTGATCCTATGAAGGTAACTAATGGCAGATCATGGAGAGATAGCACATGTTGATAGTGAGCTGATCCTATGAAGGTAACTAATGGCAGATCATGGAGAGATAGCACATGTTGATAGTGAGCTGGTCCTAAGATGGAGAGATAGCACATGTTGATAGTGAGCTGATCCTAAGCTGGTAACTAATGGCAGATAAACAAGACCAGGTAAAAGTCGCACACCATTGGGACTTAAGTTCTCTTCTTCTTCATTCACTTCTACAACTAAGATCACCCCGTGATCCTACTGAATTTACTCCTGTGGTCCTTGATAATTCCTGTGGACCCCGAGAGGGCCACATGAGGTTCAGAGTGTCGCGGGGCGTGGGCCTGTATTCTCGGTGGGTCACAGAAGCAGGATTGCATGACACTGTGGTTTTCGTTGCACCAGTTTGATCTAAAGTTGGACTTTCTCACTGGAAAACCTCGATGTGTTTTGGATATCAGTATATCCCCACCGGGTGAGAGGTGGCAGCCCATCCAGCCCAGAGTTGGACTTTCTCACCCGAAAACCTCAACGTGTTTTGGATATCCATATGTCCCCACCAAGTGAGAGATCCCCTTCTAGTTCAGCATTTGACTTTCTCACTCTCACTGGAAAACATCAGCGTGATTAGGATACGCATATATCCCCGTCGGGTGAGAGGTGGTTGCCTATCTAGACTGCACTGGTCCAGTGTCTCCGGCTTCAGTGTTTTGTGGTTGTAACCGCTAACCTTCCTGGTGGTGACTAGGACGGAGCTTTTGTCCAGGAGGATGAATCCTCACCACTAGTGAGTTTCACCCCTGGGTTAAGCCGGTTTAGTCGTATTATCCCAGTATGGGTGCATTTAGGACATGTTTGACCTCAAGAGCGGAGGTACCATGACATGAGTGGTCATCAAGTTTCACCCCTGGGTTAAGCCAGTTTAGGCATATTTCACCAGTATGGGTATATATCGGACGTGACTGGCCTCTAGATCAGGGGTGCCGTGGTATGAGTAGCTTTCGTCACGAGACTACTGGACATACAGATTAATCTTAAATTTATCCTTTCCATCACCTTTTCACCGCAGCGCCGCTCAGCAACCCTAATTGTATTTTCTTCATTGGCCGGGAGGAGTTTCGCCCCACGCTGCAGCAGACGAAGAATCTCGCCAGCAGTGTCTCAGTTTAACCCCTGGGTTAAGCCGGTTCAGAGAATCTGCCCAGTATGGGTGTACATAGGATGTGGCCGATCTCCAGAGCAGAGGTGCCATGATTTGAGTAGTCCTGACCTCGAGACTACTCATTACTTCACTTAATCCTTTATTTCACCTTTTTCATGGTGACGCCAAGCAGCAACCCCATTCGCACCTCTCTTCTCTGGCCAGGAGGAGCCCAGCTTCATGCACAGCAGCTGAACAATCTCGCCAGCCTCAGGTTTTAAATCAGAGTTTTCCTTCTCTCAGATGAGCTACCAAACAAGACTCATCTACCTGAATCGTCTGGTTTTCAGGCGCCAGATACTCACCTTCGCCCCATCTCCTGTCAGTTTGAACAGTTCTGCCACGAGAAGGCCATGAGCTGGAATTGACTGTTAGAGGCTATTTGAGACGCACGCCTTGGAGACATTTAATTGGAGTGGCGAGCATATCCTTCACCCCACCTCCAGCTATAACAGTCCTTAGAACCAGGACCTAAGTTGAACTGTTATAAATACTGTACCTAAACTGAGCTCTGATTGTGTATATCCCTATGTTGCAAGACTTTTGCCATACCCTGTACAGACACTTTGCCTTTGTCTGGGTATATTATAACACTGCACACACAACAACAAACAATACAGAGGAGCATTGCGCACAACAACAAACTGTACAGGGGAACACTGCACACAACAAAAAATGTAGGGAATATTGCACACAAACTATACAGGGGAACATTGCACACAACAGCATGCTATACATGGGAACATTGCACAATACAGCAAACTTACAATGCAATGTTACACTGTACAACATTACAGCAAACTACAGTGTAATATTTCATACTAGAATTTGACTGCAGTATTTCATGATGTATGTATGACAGATTGAATTGTTTATTTGTGGGCAGTTTTTTTCCACACACATCATAATTATATCATTCACCATCCTTATTTATCCAAATAAAACTTCTGACAGCTTGAGTTGTGAGTTTGTCCAGGTGTGTGATAAACATGATTATACTCAAATAAGTCAGCTTATGAAGGTGAGAATGTTTGGTCCAACACAAAGGTGCCAGTAACAGTGAGTAAAGTGATGAGATTTGAATGCCATAATGAACATGAGGTTCAGCATGTATACAAATCACAAGTGTTGCTCTTTCTCAGAGCTATTCCTATGTGGATGAGATTTAAGTTTTTTTTAAAGTGGTTTTTAAAATCTGACATGCAGGCATTCTTTTTTTTTTTTTTATCTTTCTTGCTGTTTCCATAACAATGAGTGAAGGAGAGATAATATTTCTGTAAGCTGGTGAGATTTACATAATAAATACGTAGATGAATAACAAAATTTGGAGAATGATGCAGTGTGTGCCATGAATGGCCAGGAAAAACAAGTGAACTTCCCAGGAACTTCGCAGAACATAGCAAATTGTAACCAGGGGGGGGGGGGGGGGAAGGAAAAAGCAACAGACATGTTAAAGTTGCCAATGAGCACTTGAAAGTGTCATATCAATGTCAGATACATTACAAAAATTGCCCACAACAAATTTACATGAACATGAATTACATGGCCACACTCTTCTGTCAGAACTAGTATTTATATTGATGAGAACTGATAAGAAAAGCTATGAGCAAATCAAAGTTTTTAAATAGTGTAAACGCAAATCCAGCATGTTATGACATACATCCACCGACCATCATAACACTTTTTAATCATTAACTGGATGTTTACACTAAATAAAAATTGGATGTAATATTATAATGAGAAAAGTTATTTATAATGCTAAATCTAGCATTATGAGCAAAATTTATTTATAAATTTCAGATTTTTGAAAGAAATGTTGTAATGCAGCTCCAGTGAAAACCAGTGCACTATGCTACGTATCCGATATCTTTGATCCCATTTCCTTGTCCCAGCAGATGTCACCCCACACTGTCAGAAACCAAAAACACTTATTAATAACGGTATCCAATAGAGATTTTACGTGGTGTACATAAAGCACTCTTAAATATAACTCGGAACTAATCCAAAAAAAAGATGATTAAATGTTAGAACATAGAGTTGTTAGCAGTTATTAGCATACGTTTTGTATGAGCTTTTTTTCCTCTCCCTACAGAAGCGGTGGCCCTAGCAGGACAAAAAAATTTGGGGATACCTGTAGAAAAAGTGACTCCTGGTGTTAACATAATTGGGTCACAAGGGGCGCTACTCTAATTGTTTGTCCATATCAACTTCTGCATCAAAATGGCTTCCGACCTGGAGAAGTAACAGGGGAAAATAGTAGTTTAAGAAAATTCCCACATTATACAGGCTGTGTGATTATCATTTTTCGAATAGTAATTTTTTTACAAGACACGATGATCAACTCAGTATGGAGGGCAGACACAAAGTGAATGCAAGGCAATCAAAGGTAGTATTTACATCGACGTGCGCGAATCAATCGTGTGGATTTTACTTCGTCGTTGTAAGACGATATTGTTTGAGGCGAATGTCAGATATTAATGGTCATTGCTGTGTACTATTCTCCCGAATGATGGCTCCTTCGATTGTTTCTACCAATATTTAATCAACTAATGGCAAAGTGATGCCTATATTTGAAACTGTATGAGACAACAAAAATCACAAAATAAAGCTAGTCGTATGTTGTGCTGTCTTGGTGTTACCATATTTATGATGGTCATGAAGCATAGAAAAAAAGTTGTCTAGATCAAACAGAAGCATTTCATTTTCTTTAATAGTCTGTAAATAGAAAAAAACATCAGAGCAAGACAGCTAAAATATTTTAGTAATTACAAGAGACAATGCAGTAATGAAAACCATACTTGAATGGAAAATGTAGAGGAGAAGAGTAAGAGAATGTAATAATTTAGATTAGTGGACAACATAAATAAGATGGACAGGACTCAACTTGGCTGAGTACACTGTGAATGTAAGGGACAGAGTAAATTGGAGGGCTAGTGAATGTTAGAAAACAAGTCCTAAAATGCTATATTGAACCTATCTTGTTATATGGAAGTGAATCATGGACAATAGGCAAGTCTGCACCAAAATCATTGGAAGCAGCAGAAATGTGGTTTATTAGAAGAATGTTGCGAATCCCCTGGACAGCAAAAATAACTAATGAAGAATGTAGGAGAAGAGCTGGAGAGACAAAAAACCTTGTCAAAAAGATAAGAGAGAGACAATGTACTTTCATAGGACATGCAATGAGAAGAGGGGGCATTGAAAATATTATAACAACAGGAAGAATAGAAGGAAGAAGATCAAGAGGAAGACCAAGAGAAATGATACTGGACAGTCTGACGGGATGGTGTGAGAGGAGATCACCAACTGAGCTGATGGCCTGCATGAAGGATCGCGTACTCTGGAGAAGCATAATAGCCAACGCCAGTCGGCACGGCACATGATGATGATGATGAGTGCACTTAACCACCCCTGGAGTGATGGTACATGGTGGTTGCACAGTTGCATCTAATTCTCTCCTGTATCTGGGAAGGGGAGATGGTGGGTGGGTGCTACTGAAACATAATAAGGAATTAAGGATCCAGATCATTTCTGGTTTTGCTAAATAAAATATTCATATCACTTAGTGCTTCCTTCACATTTAATCATTTATGCATTATCTAACTTGTCCGCCACCACAGCAAAAAACACAGATGTTTGATTTGTGCCAAATTCTTTAGATGGATGTTCTGACATGTATGGGCTAATGAATGTAAGAAAGTATTTTGGTGTTAAAAATATACTTATTATATATCAAAATGAAGATTCCATTAATGAGATTTTTGTAAATAAAAAAGAACTGCTTGAAACTAGGGACAAATTTGTTTTCTACTTAACACCAGCATTTAAATAATCCTCTTGTGGATAGACACAGTCATTTCCATGACATTTAAAAATACACAGAATAAATATAATCACATGTGGCTGCATTTTCTACCACTTTTGTTGATTTATGTACTTTATAACATTATTTGCAGCACTCTAGTAGGTCTAGAAATGTCTGGAGCACATACAGTAACATCGGTCTGGTCAGTGGGCCATGTTCCTACCTGTGTCAAAACAAAAAATTGGGCAGAAATGCCATGCTGCTTAAAACACACTGAAGGAAGGAAGTTGTATTAGCTGACAATCACAGTGGCAGGTCACAATAAACATTTCCATCTTTTTTAACAAAATAAAACATTAAACCCTTTCATGGGTGTATGGTGCTTAAAGGGGTATACAGAAAAAGCCCAATTTTGGGTTTGAGGTGATGGAAGAGTTAATAGACTTTTTATTTTTAACCTTTTTTTTTTTTTGTCTGTAGAGCTCAAACTTTCCACCAGCAAACTGGACGGAGCCCAGGGGTTTGAAGGTACACGAGAGACAGAGAATGTTGAATGATTTGAAGGCCCCAGTTTATCAGATCAAACCACAGTATCTTATTGAAGATTATGTGGAGAAGCCAGTACAGGTGTGTATGTTCTGTGAATGTATGTGGTTTTGTATGTTCATAGTGTCTCCTTTCTTTGTTGCTTGTGGACTTTATTAGGTAGCATATTACTTGTCCTCAGAGGAAGTGGAAGCAAATCTCATTTAAGTGCTAGAACATAAGCTATTTACAACCAGCATGGTATTGTATATTATGCTGTATATATATTTATAGAAATGCTATATATATTATATATAATTTATTATATATATTTATATGTGTATATATATATTAGAAGGAACAGCTGTTGAAGAAGTAAACCATTTTACATATCTCGGCAGCTACATAGACCAGGAAGGTGACACCAGAAAGGAAGTTGGAATTCAAACTGCAAAAGCAGCATTGACCTTCAAGAATCTTGAGAGCATATGGCATTCAAAAGTTATAAGCACAAAAACCAAGTTAAGACTATTCAGTTCAAATGTAATATCCACCCTCATTTATGCATGCGAAAGCTGGAAAACAACTAAAGAAATTAGACTCTTTCGAAAACAAATACCTAAGGAAAATACTCTGTATAAAGTGGAACGAATTCAAGAACAACACAGAGATAAGACAGATGACCAAACAACAACCTGTCTCATGGGTGACTAGAAAAAGAAGATGGACATATGTCGGTCATGTGATGAGAAGAAATAATCAGAGGATTCTCAAACAAGCTATCAAGTGGAACACAACATGCTGAAGAAAAAGAAGTCGACCACGTGAAACTCTAAAGAGGACATTGCTAAGAGAAGCCAGTTCAGTGGGCGTAACATCTCTTGATGAGATTGTAAAGCTCGCCAAAGACAGGAAATCTTGGCAAACTACCATGTCGGCCCTATGTGACGTTTAGTGGCATGGGAAGGATGTAAGGATATATATATATATTATCAGCCAGAACACTAAAGAATATCCTGATGTCAAATACAGAATACTTATGGGCATGTCATGAGTAAGAGGAAGACATAGAGAGAAGTTACTGGATGGACTGTCAGTGTGGCTAGGAAGAAAGTCACCGGCGGATCTCATAATCTAGTCTAAAGACAGGGAATTGTGGAGAGAAATGATCACCTGCGGCACTTGATTGATTGATTGATTGATGTAATGAGTGTAATGAAGCAGCTCCAGCAATAGAGTTAGGTCATATCTATATCCATAGGTGATATTAATGGTACATGTATGTGATATTTTTTTAGAGCTTACTTAAGTAATTAGTCATGTTACATGTTATGTTTAGTCAATGTGTGTTCTTTGGTTTACATTTGACAGTTTTGGTTGGTAAAATAGATGGCATATGTTTATTGGTTTATACTGAACAGTTTGTTGGTGAAATAGATGGAGTATCTCCTGACTTGGACATCACAAATCGGACAGATGTGCTGAGAATTATAGACAAAGGAAAGGTGAGCCACACAGCATTTATTACCAGCATTTCTGAAGCATAAAGTAGATGGGGAAAACATTTCTCAGAACAAAAATGATTAATGTCCTTTTAGCTGGCGGGTTAGCTGTCTGTTAGCTCACATACATTGTGAACTGGGGGAAACTCCTCAGTACTGCAAAATTGTTCTTGTCTGGTCTGTTAGTGGCCATTTTTTGGTACTTTTAGCAAACTATGTGACATGATCTTATTGTGGTTTTTTTTTCCTAAAATGTTATGTAAGTGAAGTGCAAAATATTTTAGGGTGAAAATTTTTTGACATATTTAACATATCACATAATAAATATCACATGAGAACATTTTCTTTCTTCACTTACAGAAACAAGGTGTTGTTCCGGTACAAGTATCACATGAGAACTATGCCATTCTTAGTCTGAGTGTTTTCAACATTAAAATCAGCAAGTACAGTGCTACTGAGGTAAGATACACTCAGCGTTGTTGGTTGTTTTCCTGTGCCAGCAGACTACAGTTAATAGTGCCTGACTAGAGTTCGTAGCAGCAGACTGGAGTTTGTAGCAGCACACTAAGAGTTTATAATAGATGTTATTTTGACTTTATTAGAGTCTCTGTTCTGTCTTAGTGCTGTGCTGAGTTTCCTCATCATGGCTGATATTGTTTGGATCAATGTGTTCCCTGTGCTGAGTTTCCTCAGCTTGGCTGATATTGTTTGGATCAGTGTGTTCTCTGTGCTGAGTTTCCTCAGCTTGGCTGATATTGTTTGGATCAGTGTGTTCTCTGTGCTGAGTTTCCTCAGCTTGGCTGATATTGTTTGGATCAATGTGTTCTCTGTGCTAGAGTTGGCAGCAGCCTGCTTCTTGACTCCACCTCAGGCAATTATGAAACCCATTGCAGCCCACTTCAGATCCAAATTGACATAACAAATCCAAGAACTGTCATCCTGACTTGCCCTCTCTATCTAGGGAATATTAGAAAAGCAGCTGATGCACTTTTTTTAAATTAAAAATTGTTGGTTGATTGTACTTTGTTTACTCAGTTCAGATGATTTATATTTGGTTTTACATATGAGTTTATAACATTATCAAATGAAACAATTTGTTTAATAACTATGTATAAAGTAACTTCCTGTAATTTGTTATTTTAATGATATATCACATGTTATTTTCTGAAAAACAAACCATAAAACGATTTTTTCTGAAGCAAAATTGGAAGTTACTTGTGATGCGTATAATATTTGTTTCTAGAATATGGAATTATTTATGAAAACACTTCATATTGTTTGTGAAATGATTATGTTTGATTTCTGAGAGGACATTATTGTATTTTTGAAGATATGTGATGCTGTTAAGATTGAATAAATCAACAGTTAAAAATCAGAACCTTTTGTGAAGTGGAAACTTCTCAGTTCCCTACAAAACAAATAGTCATTAGTATTTCAGCATTTGTAAAGTATTCTTCATAAGAATATGTTGTGCTCTTGGTATGGAAGTCTCTTTTCTTGTGTAGGAACTTCTATTGAGGATCCCAGTACATGAGATAGCTGCCATCTGTTACATTAAAGATGACCAGCAACACATACTGGCTATCAAATATGGTGAGCAGTGTGCAGTCTCTGATCTTTGTGCAGGTTTAGTTACTTCTTATTTCTCATTTTGTCATTCAAATAGCTTTTGTTGAATTTTGATGTGCACATTCAGTAAAGTTGATGCCTTGCTGGCATCACTGGTTACTGCACTCATCTCTTACAGTGAGGTTGATGGTTTGAGTCCAGCCAGAGATGGCCCAGTCACCAAGCTGTAGGAATGAGTGCCCAGATGAGGAAGTAAATGGCAGTTGTGGTATGCCAGCAGACGAAGGAAAATGTAGACATTAACATCATATCTCCAGGTGCCTCTGTGGCATGATAGGGCTGTGTTCAGTCAAATGTTTTGGTGCAGTCAGACTAACATCAAATAAAATAACAGTGACTAGTAACATGTGAAAACTGGAAATTAGATAAATGATATAAGAAAGACAGGAGCAAACTTTACCTGACATTATATCCAAGAAAAAAAAACAGTGCAATATTTGGGCTTCTGCCTCATTCAGACAAAAACAAGAACAGTGGACTAGGAATATGTGGACTGTTTCACTTTCTTTATTTCCTCAGCTTTGCTGCTTTGTCCAGCCTAGTATAATCATGTACACTCAGTTCTGTAGGGACAGTGATGGGCTATAACAGAGTATGAGTGGACTTTATAATAAAACCATCATGGGCAACATTTTCATCACTGTCTCACTGACCTCTAGGCTAAAGTGACAGCAGCCTTTATCTAGATGGTGGGGGTGGCTAGTTCCTGAGTATATTAAGGTTTTTGGTCAGCTCTGACTGTGTAAACATTGATGTATCATTCCTTTCTTGGGAGGTCCATTTCAACAATGGAAAATTTAGACATTAACATATATAAATATATATAATGTAAGATAATATGTTAACATATATAAGTAGATATGATGTAAGACAATATATTGACATACATAAATAGATATAATCTAAGACAATGCTTTAACATATATAAATAGATATAATGTAAGACAGTTTGTTAACATATACAGATGGATATAATGTAAGACAATCACATTTGTCTCTGTCATGGTAGACATCCAACAATTCATACTGGCTATACTATAAGGCCTATACCACACAGAATAGCCAAGTTCTCCACCATTTTAAGCTTTGAAGTGAAGAAAATATAACCAATGTAATATTTCAACCTTTGGGTCTTGTTTAAGCAAAAATGGATGAAAAAGAGTCTGAAATTTATAATTTGTTATTCAGACATTGAACTGTATATCCTATATTTATTTATATAAAAAAGTAACAAAATAATATGTTTAATTTCTTTACAAACAGTTGATCATTTTTGTTGTAGGTAATCAGGAGTCCTGTAAGTTGGCACTTTTATTCTGTGAGAGCAAGGTAAGGTGCTGAGTTCTTTTGTTTGTGTAGAGAAAAGGGGGGTCTTTCTGCATGTTGGTATATTTACAAGTATACTCTGTGTGTGTATGTGTGTGGAGAAAAAAGTGGGGGGGGGGGGGGGGTGGGGTGGGGTGTCTTTCTTCATGTCAGTATTGTGTGTGTGTGCGCACTGCTGAATTTGTCTTTTACTCAACTGAACTAGTGAATTACGAGCTCGGACTTTACACACATCAGAGTTTGAGCAAGTGAGTAGTGCAGTATTTAAAGATTTTCTTCTCATACAGTTAGAGCAGCTTCAAGACCTGTTAATCTAGCAAGACAGAGTGTCTGACTTCCATGTTGCAAAGCAAAGACACTTCACATGTAGAAGAAGCTGAATCTAGCAAGACAGAGTGTCTGACTTCCATGTTGCGAAGCAAAGACAGTTCACATGTAGAAGAAGCTGAATCTAGCAAGACAGAGTGTCTGACTTCCATATTGCGAAGCAAAGACAGTTCACATGTAGAAGAAGCTGAATCTAGCAAGACAGTGTGTCTGCGAAGCAAAGACAGTTCACGTGTAGAAGAAGCTGAATCTAGCAAGACAGTGTGTCTGCGAAGCAAAGACAGTTCACGTGTAGAAGAAGCTGAATCTAGCAAGACAGTGTGTCTGACTTCCATGTTGTGAAGCAAAGATAGTTCACATGTAGAAGAAGCTGAATCTAGCAAGACAGTGTGTCTGACTTCCATGTTGTGAAGCAAAGACAGTTCACATGTAGAAGAAGCTGAATCTAGCAAGACAGTGTGTCTGCGAAGCAAAGACAGTTCACGTGTAGAAGAAGCTGAATCTAGCAAGACAGTGTGTCTGCGAAGCAAAGACAGTTCACGTGTAGAAGAAGCTGAATCTAGCAAGACAGTGTGTCTGCGAAGCAAAGACATTTCACATGTAGAAGAAGCTGAATCTAGCAAGACAGTGTGTCTGACTTCAATGTTGCGAAGCAAAGACAGTTCACATGTAGAAGAAGCTGAATCAGTGATAAGTGAAGGTTCCCATCACTTACTCTCTTTTGTTACTTTGTGTGCTATGAAATTAATTTTTATCAGTTTTGTGCAGTGTGAATGTGGGAAGTTGCCATTTGTTGATACTGCTAGATAATCTTTCTGTGAATGTGGACAGTTGCCACAGGTTTGATCCTGCTAGACAATCTTTCTATTTTTTCTTGGTAGCCAGCAGCAGAAGAAATCTGTGCCTTGATGAATCAGTGCTTTACCTTGGTCTACACAGAGGCAACTGTGAACTCAATAGAGAGACTTATTAGTCCCACAGATCACTCTATCAGCACTTCAATAGGAACAGGTAGGTCACTACACAGCGGTTTCTTATAGCAGCATTTAGGTGTAGTTTGTTTTTTCCTGTCCGAGACAACTTGGCATTGCAGACTGGGCATATATAAGCTACCTGTGCTGTACAGTGTGAGTGTAGTCAAGCTCCTGAGACTCTTGTCCAGGTAAGCAAAAGTGTGAAGACTTCCAGGACTTGAACCCAAGGAATGGGGAAACTATTGGGATCAAACATCTGTTACATGAGAAAGTGGGAGTTCTAGAGCAAGAAAATATATGAGCAGTGCTATGGCAGAGTGAGTAGACTGTGGAGAAAGCAGAAGCACAAAATGTAACAGCTGACATGCTGTATGAGAGCCACAGGCAGGACTTGTAGTTCATGTTTAAGGCTGGAGATTTGTTTAGAAAACATTGCTTGCAGTTTTAGAATCATGCCAGGTTTTTAATGTTTTCAGCAGATGATGATTCACCATAAAAGTGTTACGTTCTGACTACTGGCAGTCAGCAGCTTACATTCCAGAAGTTCTGGTTGTTAAAGTGTTCCGGTGAGATTAACTGGCAGCAGTTCTTGGAGAGACTTCTTCTTCTTCTTCTTCAGTCTACCTGGAACTACAAGCTGGTGTTCTTTGCAGCTGATGTGGTGAAGATGTTATGGCACAGCATCACATCAGATTGGGGCAGCTGATGTGGTGAAGATGTTACGGCACAGCATCACATCAGATTGGGGCAGCTGATGTGGTGAAGATGTTACGGCACAGCATCACATCAAGTTGGGAGCGGGTTATGGCAGCTATTTTTTCAGTTCCTGTGTGGAGGTAAAAAAGGCAGGGGGTGTAGAGTACTTCTTTAGCAGACTCCACCACTGTGGGGACTATGGCAGTTCCTGTCCTATTACCTAGGCTAGGCCTGTTACTGGGAGAACCGGTGGAGAGGTGGGACAGTCTTAGTCAGCTACGGTTTGCCAGCCCTGATGCCAGGATGTCAGCTAGGGACGCTGATTACCAAAACAGATGTCTTCATACCTTGCCCCTGCCGGAACAGTTAAGGAGGAGAGACTGCACATAACATTCTTTTCTCATAGAGACTCTATAATTGCTTCAACACTTCTCTTTGTGCATAATTTCAGTGTTATGGGTTCATGAGAATATTTTGTGCCTGTCATTTAGATCAGGGTTCCACTATGTTCATTAGTTCTGCACTGATGTATGTCCTGTGCTGTAATTTGACATACACTGTTGGTGTAGATAATGCTGAAGTCAAGATTGACAATTCATAGAAAAAGTTATAATGTGTTATGTGTGATTTATGTGTATGTGTGTTTTAATTTCAGCCTCCACACTAGTGCACAGGCAGGATCTGAAAGAAATGTTCTCTTTGTAAGTTGTAGCAAATGTTTTGTTAACATTTTCATTGTAAGTTGTAGCATGTTTTGTTAACATTTTCATTGTAAGTTGTAGCATGTTTTGTTAACATTTTCATTGTAAGTTGTAGCAAATGTTTTGTTAACATTTTCATTGTAAGTTGTAGCAAATGTTGTGTTAACACTTTCAGTGTAAGTTGTAACATATGTTTTGTTAACACTTTCATTGTAAGTTGTAGCATATGTTTTGTTAACACTTTCATTGTAAGTTGTAGCATATGTTTTGTTAACATTTTCATTGTAAGTTGTAGCAAATGTTGTGTTAACACTTTCATTGTAAGTTGTAGCAAATGTTGTGTTAACACTTTTAGCTCTTCCTTTGTGTTCAGTTCTTGTTAAACATTTCTTCTGCCAATTATTTTGTTTTCAGAAACATTTAGTGAAGAAATTATCAGACAATGATGAGATAAGATTTTGTGATGTCTTTAAAAAAATATGTCTCTGAGTGATGGTTTATATTAAGATTAGCATATTTGTATTTATTGTTTTCTCTCATCCTTCTGTCTTCCTAAAACTATGAGCTGGCGTTCTTTGCAGCTGATGCAGTGAAGATGTTGAGGCAAAGCATTGTGTTGAACTTGCAGTTCAGCAGTGACGACAGGCCACATTTGACCGTTTCACATTGTTGCAAGCAGTACTTTGAATACCGTGATGTCAGACGTGGAGTTGGATTTCTGATCTGCAGGTTAAAAGTACTTGTGTACTGTGGTGGCTTTTCACACTTTGACCAAGTGCGGTGCAGATAGAAATATATGAATGTGCCAAATGAGCGACAGTGCTATCTTTGCTTTCACGATGGAGGTCAGTTCTGTGTGCTGAGCTACTGAGCTTAGTGCTAGGCCTCCACTGTGAGCTGTGAACTTCGCACAGACACCGTTGATGATTCTTTGTCATGTCTGCTCGACCGGTGGTGAACTATGGTAATCTTTTGTGTGTCCTGGTCTGACTTGGGATTGTGACGAGAGCGACGCTGACTAGTTCTGTGTTTGAACTGCTTCTTAAAATTGAATCCTAAGTGGGTGGCTCATCATCAAGAACTAATACAAGTGGGTGTCGATGAACATTCTGTGCGATGTTCGTTGGCACAGGCAGTAGAGTGATTATGAAAGTGTCTCATTCACATTGATACTGAGAACCTGGTCAGTTGTGCTGAGTTGGGAGCAGGTTATCTCTCTGAACCTTAAGTGCCCAGGGCACATGGGGCTTCCGCAAGGGTTTTCCACAAATGCCTGTCCTTTGCCTTTTTTTCTGCTCTTGCCCAGGTGAGCCCTCTATTGCTCAACATCCTTTCTGTTGTTCTTCTCCATGTCTCTTTTGGTCTACCCTTACTTCTGCTCCCCTGTGGTGTCCATCTTAGTGCTATTTTTGGTAGTGAGTTGTCAGTCATTCGGAGCACATGTCCCAACCATCGCCAGCGTCTTTCCTCAATAATTGTTGTCAGTGGTTTCATCTGCATTTCTGCTAATAAGATGTTATTTCTTATGGTGTTTGGCCAAAATATTTTTCTAATTCTTCGTAAACATTTAGTCTGGAAAGAATTCAACTTGTTTTCTATGGTTTTGGTGATTTTCCAGCATTCACTTCCATAGAGTAGTACACTTAGAACATTACTCTTAAATATCCTGATTTTCATATTTATGCTTAGTTTTTTTGATTTCCATGTATTCTGCAGCATTGCAAAAGCCTGGTTTGCTCTAGTAAGTCTGCTGTTGATGTCCTCTGTGCTGTCTCCATTTTCTACTACTCTGCTGCCAAGGTATACAAGTTCGTTGACCTCCTCCACTAACTTGTTATCTACTCTGAGTACATTTCTGTTGTTCACATTTTGCTTCATTAACTTTGTCTTTCCTACGTTGGTCTTTAGTCCTATGTTGTTTGCATTCTGAGTTAGCTTGTTTATTTTATCTTGCATATCTTTGTGACTGCTTGATAATAGACAAATGTCGTCCGCAAAGTCAAGGTCCTCCAGCACTGTGTCAAGGGTCCATTGTAATCCTCTGCGTTTGTCTGATGTTGCCTCCTTCATTAACCAGTCTACTGCCAAGATAAATAATGTTGCTGATAGTACACATCCCTGTTTCACTCCTGTTTGTACCCTAAAGCTGCTGGAGGTATGTTCTCCACAGATAACTTTGCACTGAAAACCCTCGTATAGGGCTTTGATTACAATAACTATTTTATGGGGGAGGCCATGCCATCTTAGGATTTTCCACAGTGCATCTCTGTTGACACTGTCAAAGACTTTCTCAAAATCTATGAATAATGCATATGTTGTGCTATGCCACTCATTTGCCTGTTCTAATATTTGTCTAAGTACAAATATGTGGTCTATGCATGATCTTCCTTTCCTATGCAGGTTATGGCAGCTATTTTTTCAGTCCTTGAGCGAAGCTGGAAAGCAGGGGGTGTGCAATACTTCTTTAGCAGACTCCACCACCACGAGGACCATGGCAGTTCCTGCTCCATTAGCCAAGCTAGGACAGTTACTGGAAGTAGCAGGAGAGAGGTGGGACAAGGTCTTAGTTGGCTCTGGTTCATCGTCTCTTATAGTAGCATGTCAGCCGTGTGTTGCTGACTGCCAGATAAAGCAGCAGCTTTGGCCCCAGCACAGAACTTGCATTATTCTTACTCTTACATCAGGCATTGTCCTGGGTGAAGTTGGTGGTCTTGTTTCTCACTTATGTGTGGTCAGGTTCTGATCAAATTAGTTATTCTTTGTGTTTTTTTTCCTGTGTCACTTGGTCTTTCCTCTTCTCTTCTTCTGCTTCCCTCATTAAATACAAGATTCATGTAAAATTAATCCAATTGATTAATTAAGACTCATCCTTGTAAACAGCCAAACTGCCTCTGTGTACAATTTTCGAGTTCCTAGCGGAACCGGGAGTGGCAGAAACAGTACTAGTGACATTGGAACTGGCAAGGAGTTACTAGATGATTATATGGCAAAGGTAAGTCTAGATGATTGCATAGCTAAGGTACATTTACATGACAAAGGTGAATTTAGACAATTTCATGACAAAGATGACATATGGCTTTTGTGATCAAGTTTGGAATAAATCTGGGTTTGTTTTCTTTTTTTTTTTTTATTTATTATAGTGCCCTATCTTCAGTCAAAGATGTCAGGTTTTATTGTTAGGTATATTTTAATGTAATCTTTCTGCTTTATGAAGTATTATTCATTCACAGATTCTGCTTTATGATGACGTATTACTCATTGACAAATTCTGTTTTGTGAAATATTACCCATTCACAACTTCTGCTTCTTAAGACTATATCTTTCACATATCTCTAGTTATTTTCTGTGACATTCTGTATGGAAATCTCAGTTTTTATTCTCCTAAACATTCTACTTACCTGGGGATTGAAACAACAAACATTCTGCTTACCTGGGGATTGAAACAAACATTCTGCTTACCTGGGGATTGAAACAACAAACATTCTACTTACCTGGTGATTGAAACAAATTGCCATGTCAACAAACTGATATCTGATTTTTAGATGTTGCCTTCACTGATAGATCTGTTCATATTTGAATGCTGTCAGTGCGGTCATTGTCAGAGGTTGTGTCTGTTGTTTTCTCTTCATTCTGAACAAAGCTAGAATAAGAACATTGTTCTTTAAGTGAAGCAACTGCATCTTTCAGGTTTAGTCAGCACTGGCAGGTTTTTTTATCTTGAGTCAGTCAGTGCTAGGACCATAGTGTAGTTACTGTCATTCTTACATGGAACTGTTTGATTATCTTGTGTGTGGTGACTGTGATGATAGTGTATTTACTGTTCTTGATACAAGAAATTATTTGATTATCTTGTGTGTGGTGACTTTGATGATAGTGTAGTTACTGTCATTCTTACATGGAACTGTTTGACTATCTTGTGTGTGGTGACTGTGATGATAGTGTAGTTACTGTCATTCTTACATGGAACTGTTTGACTATCTTGTGTGTGGTGACTGTGATGATAGTGTAGTTACTGTCATTCTTACATGGAACTGTTTGACTATCTTGTGTGTGGTGACTGTGATGATAGTGTAGTTACTGTCATTCTTACATGGAACTGTTTGACTATCTTGTGTGTGGTGACTGTGATGATAGTGTAGTTACTGTCATTCTTACATGGAACTGTTTGACTATCTTGTGTGTGGTGACTGTGATGATAGTGTAGTTACTGTCATTCTTACATGGAACTGTTTGATTATCTTGTGTGTGGTGACTTTGATGATAGTGTAGTTACTGTCATTCTTACATGGAACTGTTTGATTATCTTGTGTGTGGTGACTTTGATGATAGTGTAGTTACTGTCATTCTTACATGGAACTGTTTGATTATCTTGTGTGTGGTGACTGTGATGATAGTGTATTTACTGTCATTCTTACATGGAACTGTTTGATTATCTTGTGTGTGGTGACTTTGATGATAGTGTAGTTACTGTCATTCTTACATGGAACTGTTTGATTATCTTGTGTGTGGTGACTTTGATGATAGTGTAGTTACTGTCATTCTTACATGGAACTGTTTGATTATCTTGTGTGTGGTGACTGTGATGATAGTGTAGTTACTGTCATTCTTACATGGAACTGTTTGATTATCTTGTGTGTGGTGACTGTGATGATAGTGTATTTACTGTCATTCTTACATGGAACTGTTTGATTATCTTGTGTGTGGTGACTGTGATGATAGTGTAGTTACTGTCATTCTTACATGGAACTGTTTGATTATCTTGTGTGGTGACTGTGATGATAGTGTAGTTACTGTCATTCTTACATGGAACTGTTTGATTATCTTGTGTGTGGTGACTGTGATGATAGTGTATTTACTGTCATTCTTACATGGAACTGTTTGATTATCTTGTGTGTGGTGACTGTGATGATAGTGTATTTACTGTCATTCTTACATGGAACTGTTTGATTATCTTGTGTGTGGTGACTGTGATGATAGTGTATTTACTGTTCTTGATACAAGAAATTATTTGATTATCTTGTGTGGTGACTGTGATGATAGTGTATTTACTGTCACTGATATTTTGGCACATAAGATTGTTTGATTATCTTGTGAGATTTTTTTTAAACATCATGATAATCTAGAGAAGACCATCTTGGTAAGGGTACATAATGGGAAAAATAAAGAGAGGAAGATCAAGGCGAAGATGAATGCAAGACATAGTTGATCTGCAGATGTATACATCAGCAGCAGGCCATCTTGCTCACAACAGAGAGGCCTACAGGAGTGCTGTTGGGGAGGCAAAGTTCCGCAGGGGGCATGCAGATGAATGAATGACTGAGTATCTTGTGTGGTGAGTGTGATCAAAGTGATGCTTGTTATTTCAGCTGACTAGCAGGCTGACCTCGGAGGAGCTGCCCTTGTTTCTGCAGCACTTGAATGACTGGAAAAAGGATAATCATTTCAATGAGTTCTGTGAGGAGGTCCTTCATTTGTTAGGTCCAGACAGGAAGGACCTTTTATCTGGTGAGATATGTTTTATCTGGTGAGACATGTTTTATCTGGTGAGATATTTTTTATCTGGTGAGATATTTTTTATCTGGTGAGATATGTTTTATCTGGTGAGATATGTTTTATCTGATGAGACATGTTTTATCCGGTGAGATGTTTTATCTGGTGAGCTGTTTTTTATCTGCTGTTTTTTTTATCTGATGTGGTGTGCTTTACCTGATGAGAAATATTGTCTGTTTTCTCCCTCTAGTTTTGTCCAGCTTCTTGTCCCTCTCCCTACAGTGACCCCCACAAATAGCTCACTTGATAATGCCCTGGGTTTTCTTAAAGGGATTGATGTACAGACTCACTTTCTATGTGATTTTTGTGTAGAAATCAGTCCCATGATGGTTGTCAAGGTGTAGAAATCAGTCCCATGATGGTTGTCAAGGTGCAGAAAATAAATGATTAAAAAAAAAAAAAGTATTGATAGAGATTCAGTCTTGATAACAGGCACACAGCTGACATATCTGACATGGGAGACCTTCAGCAGCCCAGTGTTTTCACTTCTCTTCTTTATTTTCATCAAACACTTTTCACGAGTTCCTTCATATATATTTCTGATATATACAATATTTCATTCTAATCATTTGTTACAAAATTGTTGTATGACTTTATCAAAATCTCCAGCACTTCTTGTGAAGTACAGAGTACAGAAATTGTTCCCAGTCATTTTTTTTTTCTCATTTGTTACACTTCAGTTTGTGTTTGTACATGTTCCAGAACTGCAGTTTGTGTTTGTACATGTTCTAGAACTGCAGTTTGTGTTTGTACATATTCCAGAACTGCAGTTTGTGCTTGTACATGTTCCAGAACTGCAGTTTGTGTTTGTACATGTTCCAGAACTGCAGTTTGTGCTTGTACATGTTCCAGAACTGCAGTTTGTGTTTGTACATGTTCCAGAACTGCAGTTTGTGTTTGTACATATTCCAGAACTGCAGTTTGTGCTTGTACATGTTCCAGAACTGCAGTTTGTGTTTGTACATGTTCCAGAACTGCAGTTTGTGTTTGTACATGTTCCAGAACTGCAGTTTGTGTTTGTACATGTTCCAGAACTGCAGATATTCTACAAAGATAAGAATACACATAAGAAATGGTTACCAGTTGATCATTCATTGTCTTATGTTTATTGTAAGCAGTCTTTTGCATGAAAGTTATAATTGGTACATTCTTGTTTTATGTGTATGAGTGTGTAGAATTGTCAATCAATCAATCAAGTGCCATGCCGCGTGGCGTAGGCGATCATTTCTCTCCACAATTCCCTGTTTTTAGACTTGATTATGAGATCTTCCTGTGACTTTCTTCCTAGCCACACTGACAGCTCATCTAGTAACTTCTTTCTCTGTCTTCCTCTGTCTCTTCTTCTTTCAGTTTTTCCAGTTGCCACAATGTGTTCCAGTTTTCCTCTTCTCAGAAAATATCCTACAAATCTCACTTGTCTGCCTCTGATCTTTGCTATAATTTACTTTTTAACTCCAGCCTCTCTTAAGACTTCTTCGTTGGCTTTCTTAGCTGTCCATGGTACCTTCAACATCCTTCTTATAAATCACATTTCCATGGCCTCCATTTCTCATTGCACTCTCTTATTCATAGACCATGTTTCACATCTATAAAACAAAACTGGCTCATTGTAACATTTAAGTACTAGGAATCTTGTTTCCATTGATATGGATCTACTACACAAGATGTTTCTCATTTTCTGGAATGCTGACTTGGCCTGAGCACGTCTGCCTTTTATTTCGTTGTGACATTTCCCATCAGCTGTTATAGTTGTTCCTAAGTACTTGAATCTATCAACTTGTTTCAGTTCTGTGCCATCAATAGTAATGCTACATTTTGGTTGTATTCTTTTCTTTGAAATAACCATCACTTCAGTCTTCTTTTTATTCAGGCTGAGACCTTTACTTCTACTTTCACGAACCATGATGTTCAGAAGAGCCTGTAGCTCACCTTCACTTTTAGCAATCAGAACTGTGTCATCTGCATATCTTAAGTTCTTATGGATGTACCTGCCAGTTGATATTCCTGGCAAGCTCTCTATATATCTCATTATGTTTTTGCTGTACAAGGAGAAGAGGTCAGGAAGAATTGGAAGCATTAGGAGAGCTTGGCATAGAAATAATTACCAGATTGCTGAATGACATCTATAACAGTAACTATGTCCCATCAGACCTTTTGCAGTCAGTTTTCATTGCCCTACCAAAGAAACAAGGTGCAGTTGAATGTGAAGACCATCGAACCATTAGTCTTATGTTACCAGAATCCTACTTCATATTGTCATGAGAAGATTCAGGGATAAAACCAGAAATTGCCGAAGAACAGTGCGGCTTCGTTGAAGGAAAAGGCACAAGTAATGCCATATATATACTGAGAACAGTGATGGAAAGATCAATAGAAGTAAAGATGGACCTATACTTATGCTTCATAGACTACTGTAATGCATTTGATAAAGTGAGACACAGAAATTATAAGATTGCTGGAAAACATCAACATACTTACTGATGGGAAAGATCTGAAAGTCATCAAAAACATATACTGACAGCAGTCAGCAGCAATGAAGGTTGAGAACCAAATGGTAGCATTCCAAGACATACAGTTGGGGGTGAGACAAGAATGTGTTTTATCTCCTGACCTCTTCTTCTTGTGTAGAATTTTGCATTTTGTTTTTCAGAGTTACTGCCCTTCATTCCAGCAGACAATTACCAATACTTCGAGGAGTTTCTGAGGAGAAATGACATCCAGTTGTTAGAGAACACCAGCACTTTCTCTAGCTCACGAACTGACTTGGTCTATTCAACGTGAGTTTCTCTCTCTAGTTTTCATGCTTTCTTATCACTCATATTCAGATATTTCTGTGTTTTTAGACAACAAACCTCATACCAATCAATCAGGTAGTGTATTTCTGTTGTGTTTGTGTGTGTGTCATGATAAATGATCATTATTCCTGGAAGAGAATTGGACAAACAGGCTCTTAATTTATGTGACCTATATATTAGACTGTTGCGTGTTTCTGTACAAATATGCCTGTATAAATAAACCAATGTGTGCTGTCATTTTTAAAAAAAAAGTTTTTTGCTAACAAAGTTTGACACCCCAGCACTGTGCATATTGAAATACAGCGTGAGAAACACTGATCTAGTTAATGCATTTAAAATTATTTTAAAACATGTTATAATTATATGATGAGGTATTGCAAGACAAGCATAGATAATTTATGCAAGTCAGTTCCATGATAAAACAGACACATCTGAGGTCTTTTGTGCAAATAGCTTTTAAAAATGGGATGTGCCTTATGCCACTATACTGCTGTAGTCAATTTTGAATTTGGCGCGTTATGCCAGTATACTACCACATGTTTCGTTTTGTATAACTGCAATTCAGATTTTGGTTCACATGTTAACTGCGGATGTCCTTTTTAAAAAATGGCCGAAGAGTGCTTAGTTAGACCGATTCGAGCATGAAAAATGAAGTTTGTGACCAAGAGATTTCATTTTTTGGTGATGTAGATAGGAGTATGGACATGCCCTGTGACCAGACCACTGTTCTTGAATGTATCCCAAGCAGATCTAGACATATTAGATGACTGGAGAAGTAGTTAGAAGGTTATTTCAGACATTATTTTAGGGAGAATGCAACATAACAAAACAAGACAACTTTGACAGGTAGTTCTAGGCATCTCAGATAGTAAGTACTCTAGATCTAGAGGTACCTGATGGTAAGTAGTTCTAGGCATCTCAGGTAGTAAGTACTCTAGATCTAGAGGTACCTGATGGTAAGTAGTTCTAGGCATCTCAGATGGTAAGTACTCTAGATCTAGAGGTACCTGATGGTAAGTAGTTCTAGGCATCTCAGATAGTAAGTACTCTAGATCTAGAGGTACCTGATGGTAAGTAGGACACAATTATTCTCTAAAAACATCACATTACTTCTCTTTTTTCCTAAAAAAACTCTGCATTTATGAAATCTTCATGCATTTAGTTATATTTTGAAACTTAATAAGTACACGGAAGTACAAGGAAATACTGTGTTTCATTCACTTTTACAAATATACCCCCATACATATCAAGACCCGGGTTTTACTCCGGCACCAACTGAACCTCTGAGGTTTTGTCCCTCCGGCACAGATTGAATTAACTTATGAAATCAAGAAAAGTATAAACTGACAAAGATCCATCTTTTCATCATTTGTTTGTTTCATTTTGTTTGTTTGTTTGTTTATTTGTTTGTAGAAGAGGCTCACTGAGTGAGGTATCCACCACCAGCAGTCTTAGCAACAACATCCCCACCGGTGATGTCCTTGACCACTTCCTGGACTTAACAAAGGCAGAGTACAACAGTGTTGATGTTGATGTTCCTGAAGACTACTGATAAAGTAACACAGAAAGTAAAATGCTTGGTTTTCAGAAAGATTGCTTAAAAAAGTAACAGAAAAAAGTATAATACTTGGTTTTCAGAAAGATTAGCGATAAAGTAACACAGAAAGTGTAACACTTGGTTGACAGAAAGATTAGTAATAAAGTAACACAGAAAGTGTAATACTTGGTTTTCAGAAAGATTAGCGATAACACAGAAAGTGTAATACTTGTTTGACAGAAAGATTAGTGATAAAGTAATGCAGAAAGTGTAATACTTGGTTTTCAGAAAAATTAGTGATAAAGTAATATGGAAAGTTTAAAACTGGGTTTTGGGAAAGCAATCTGTGAAATGTGAAGACATGGCAGCATGTTGGCCTTGTCATTTGTGTGATATGAACTGATGTGAAATGAAGCTGACAGAATGTTTTATACAAAGAATGGTTTACTGGTCAAGGAGCCCCCAGTTATGTAAGTATGGTCTGACAAGTTTGTGTCAGTGTATCTGTGAGGATTATATCAAATTATTGCATTGTCATAAAAATGTCTTTTTTTTTAAAATGCTAATATCAGTTTTCCTTGCCTCATTTATATGTTCCTGTTCTTCCACATTTCTTATGTGCCTTTTTTTTAAAATTTCTTTCATGAGTTAAAAGAAAAATGATTGAATACTAGCCCTTTTATGAATGTTTTGATTGGCTGATGTGATGTTAGCAGACCTTGTCTCAACAAGCACAGCGATGTAGGTTGTTCAGTTATCTGTGTCTGACATACTAAGTCTTATTATTATTTTCTGTTCTGCAATGTGGCCCAAGCTTGATCAAGTTGCATTTCTCTCTTTCCTTCCCCCCCCCCCAAAAAAAACACCCAAGCCCGTACTTATCATGTATGTATTGATTCATGTATGTCTAGTGCTGTACGTCCAGGCTTTCTCCTGATAGAGTAGGCTGGGCTATGTTTGCTCTCTGACAAGTAAGAGAAAGTTTAGCATGGGAAAAATAATGGAATATTTTTAATTCACAAAGTTTAAATATTTTAGATAAATGACAGTAATGCATGTGTTAGATAAATTACTGTAATGTATGTGTTAGATAAATGGCGGTAACGTATGTGTTGGATAAATTATTGTTACGTATGTGTTAGATAAATGACAGTAGCGTATGTGTTAGATAAATTATTGTAACATATGTCTTAGATAAATGACAGTAACATATGTGTTAGATAAATGACAGTAGCATATGTGTTAGATAAATTATTGTAATGTATGTTAGATACATGACAGTAACGTATGTGTTAGATAAACGACAGTAGCGCATGTGATTTCTGATAAGAGGAAGGTTGATGAGGAACAAAAGCACGAGGGCATGTGGTGCCATGTTTTGTCATCTCAGAGCTTCCAACCTGTTCATGTAATACTTTTGTGTGTGTTTCTTCACGTTGAGAAATTTCTTCACAATTCTTTGTGTCACTTATTTAAGAACATACAAGTGCCTCCCTCTTTCCCTCTCCCCCCCCCCCCCAGTTTTTTGTCTGTTTATGAGCCAGAGCTTGGTCAAATGCCAGAGTTGATGGAGAAGTCAAGTCCAGCCTTTTAGTAGCTTCAGAGTGCATTTTGGCTGCAAACAAAATAGATCACTTGCAAAGGGCACTAAAGAGAAATAAACCAAATCTCTAGAGATCACCTGTGCAGGGCAGTAAAGATAAATAAACCAAAGCTTCAAAAGAAAAATAAACATAAGCTATGGTATTAGTGCTAGCTGCTTCTCTCAGCACTGGTGTATTACATAAATTTGATCTAACCTTAAATCTGTTAAACCAGGCTAATCTAGCCTCAAGATTTGCAAGTGTCTTTCTTCTGTCAGTCTTCATTACATTCAACAGTGTTAGAGTTTTAGCCAGGATAGAGACAGGAAAACTGTAACTGAGTTCTCTTCAATCCAGATATTTAGCACTTTTTTTTTCATTTCAACAAATAAACTGTCCCACTTCATAATGAGTTTACTGACGTAGTGTTTTTAATTGTCTCTAACACACTGGCTTTAACCTGAACAATTGTACTACCAGTTGAGTGAGCTGCATCCAGTCTGCAGCCTTTAAGCGCAGGAGATCCATTTTGAATAGTGTCTGAAAACAGACTGGTGGCACTGATTGCAGTTTGATATAAAGTGTCAGGCTTATCAGAGCAAAACTGTACACACACACAAAAAAAAAATTGAGGGGCCACGTGTACTGGGTACATCTGAACACAAATTATTTGCTGTTTGCTGAGTTAAGACATTTTATATTAGATTTGTCTGTTATAGGTTTCTTTTTTCTCATCATTTCTTGCATTAAAACATTCTCATTTTACAGGAACAGCTATGCAATAAGTGATAAATTTGTGTGCTTTTCTGAAGTGCTGAGCTCTGTGCATGTCTGTGTGTTTTTACATGTTTTAAGTGGTTCTGGTGGGGGGTTTTTTGATGGTCAGGTGTTGCTTCATCATTTCTGAGGGAAACATTGTTTCTGTGTGGCACTTGTTGGCGAGGACAGAGCCAAAGTGTTCATGGAATGTGCTGGCCATCTCTTGTTGACTAGAGGTGCCAGTTAAATTGAATATTATTTTGAAAGATGCACAGAACACAAGTGAATAACACAGTGCTTGAAGATAGCAAATGTGTATATATGTACATTTGATGATTTGTACAAGAGATGGTGTATATAGTGTTGATTTGTCCTCATCATTATCATTAAAACAATGGTTTGAAAATGGTGGTTGTGTCCAGCCCATCCTACGAGTACTTGCTCCATGTGACTTTTTTTTTTCCTTATGGATGAAGCAGAAACTGCAGGAGAGACATTTTGCTCACATTGTATAGTTTCTAAGAAAATCAGCAAACATAGTGGCAGATATTAAAGGTAAACGGTGGCAGGTATAACAAACAAAAACAAAACAAAAAAGATAAAATTCACACAGTGCAAATGCCATGAGACAGAGCAGTCTGCAATAATACATGTCTCCTGTATGTAATGGCAGTACCTTGAGCTGCATCTTGTTTCTTCAGAATATTCAGATTCCAGAAACTTAACCAAACTCTCTCCCTGCACCCCCCCCCCCCCCCAATTGCGCATTTGTCACTCCTCTTTTAGCTTGGAATATCCATATGTTGTATATGACTTTTCTTTCTTCATCCTGCAAGCTATCAAATTGACCACACTTGGTATGTAAATGATATATCCATCTAGACAAAGAGACAGGTCACCTCAGTGTGTGTTAGTAGCAGTTCTCTGTGCTTTTATATCCATGTCTTTTCCTAGAGCCAGGTTTGGCTCAAGTCTGGTTATGTTTCTAGGCCATGATATCTTGTCAGGTTATGTGTCTTGTAGTCTCATGCTATTTTTTGAACAACCCTTCTTGTTAGGTTATGTGTCTTGTAGTCTCATGCTATTTTTTGAACAACCCTTCTTGTTAGGTTATGTGTCTTGTAGTCTCATGCTATTTTCTGAACAACCCTTCTTGTTAGGTTATGTGTCTTGTAGTCTCATGCTATTTTCTGAACAACCCTTCTTGTTAGGTTATGTGTCTTGTAGTCTCATGCTATTTTTTGAACAACCCTTCCTGTTAGGTTATGTGTCTTGTAGTCTCATGCTATTTTTTGAACAACCCTTCTTGTTAGGTTATGTGTCTTGTAGTCTCATGCTATTTTTCTGAACAACCCTTCTTGTTAGGTTATGTGTCTTGTAGTCCCATGCTATTTTTTGAACAACCCTTCTTGTTAGGTTATGTGTCTTGTAGTCTCATGCTATTTTTTGAACAACCCTTCCTGTTAGGTTATGTGTCTTGTAGTCCCATGCCATTTTTTTTAAGAACCCTGCTTCAGACATCTTATTTCTGAGTTGAGGGGGTTGATCATTTTTCTGCTGGTATCTGGATGTAATGGAACATGTAGATTCATGTTTTGGGGGGGAAGTCTCAGATATGGACACTGCCATCATTTGCTCTTCCAAACATTGACATTGATCCAACCGTTTGTGATCTACTTAAACTGAATCCACTAGACTTTTTAGTGCTTCACTATATATAATCAGTGATTTTCATTTTTGTTCATGTTTCAATCTTTTTTTCTTTACCAGATCTTAGTGTCATCTGCACTTGCACTTAGAATAGATATTTCAATTCACCAGTTTTAACCATTGAGAGCTTCGTTTATTTCTCAGAAAGATGTAAGATATGTATGGCTAACTTAAATTATTTTCTTATTTTATAATACAAGAAAGAATAAAGAAGTAAAGACAGTTTGAAAACCTGCTGAAATTCACCATAAGATGTTGGCTCAGTATGGAAGTGTAAATAGCATGACTTAGCTTAGAGTCCTGCAGTTTGCAGTGAAAGAAGAGGAATGCTGTCAAAAGCAGACATGCTGCATCATGCAGTAGCCACAGCGGTGGAGGCAGTGCAGTAGCCACAGCAGTGGAAGCAGTGCAGTAGGCAGTAGCCACAGCAGTGGAGGCAGTGCAGTAGCTACAGTTTGAATGTCTTCTTCTCCCCCCCCCCCACCAATAGCCCTGATCTGGTATCAAGTCTTCTGTCCACTGAAAGAGACTCTACACAGTTGCAAGCTCACCTCTGGTGACGGAGTTAAGAAAGCTGTGCTGACCTGGATTTGGGAACAGCCCAAAAGCATCTTCTCCCAAGAAATGAAGAAGCTAATGGAATACAAGAAGTGCATCAGCCTGCAGGGGGACTATGTGGGGAAGTTAAATGACTATTCATTTGCTCACAGTTGCTGGTATGAAAGGGTATTTTGCATTTACTTTTTAATTCTTCTTTGTACATTTTTAAAGGTGTTCTCATGTGGCTCAATTTGTCAGATAAAGTGCAGGAATAATATTGGAAAAAGTGGTGGTATTTACATATTTGGAGAAATGGTGTGTGTGCTGTACCAGCAAACAGATGAACTTTGACTGTAAGCATTACCAGAACATAGAACTTGTGAATAAAGAGCTTATGTCAGCTTTATCTTCTTGTTCAGTTTATGAATAATTTTAACAGGCATTGTATGCAAAAAATGTTATCTTTTACAGTAACAAAAGTTTGTAATTATCTCTAACAGCAGTTATCTCTGACAGCAGTTATATATTATCTCTGACAGCAGTTATATGTTGTATTATCTCTGATGGCAGTAAAATGACGGATTACATCTGACAGCAGTAAAAGGATATACTTCTGACAGCAGCATATGGTTATATTACCTCAAACAGCAGTGAAAGGGTTATCTTGAGTCTCTCATTATGCCACATATATTAAGGAGACCCATAGAAAACAGTGGAACATATCATCACATTGGTACAGAGAAAATCATTTTCTTTGTATTTTGGCCACACAGATAACTGATAGACTTGCTCCAAATTTTGACAAATCTATTCTTAGAAACATGTCTTCAGTATTTTCCATTCTTATTTGGTGCTTGTCCTATAAAACTGAACTTGAGAATATCAAATCTACAAATGAAGTCTCATCTGTTCATCAAACATAAACCACAGAATAGCAGTGGAGAAACTTGTTTACTGACTGCAGTAAAAGTCTTACAAGAAAACAGCAATGTAAAATGCAATACAAGATTTGGAAGCATCTTGCTTTAGTCACCGAGTTGTTGGAAAACAGCAAGGATCAAGATCTGTAGAAAATACTGACCATCAATACCTGCCAACATGGCACATGATGATGATGATGAATCTACATACTTTCTGAATCCTGAACTCTAGACACTTTTTCAAACTGATTCTTTAAAATGTCTGCACTGAATCAAATGTACCTATTTTAAAATGTGACGAATATTATCCCAGATGTTTGAAAATCCCCATATTTTAAAAAAAATTATCTTAGCAGAATGTAACAATTTTGTAGAAAATTCACTCCACAGAGGTGTACAACAAGAAAGCCTAACTAGCAAATTTGTAAGTAAAGTTAAAAAAACTGCTGATTAATATTTAAATTTACCTCAACCCTTCTCTCCATTTTTTACACACACACACACATAAAAACTGATTGATTCAATGCCCCATATTGAAACTTAGAAAAGATAATCAGGTTATATTGTTATTTTACAGGCACTAGTTTATAGTCAGGTTATATTACAGGCACTGGTCTATAGTCAGGTTATGTTACAGGCACTGGTTTATAGTCAGGTTATATTACAGGCACTGGTCTATAGTCAGGTTATATTACAGGCACTGGTCTATAGTCAGGTTATATTACAGGCACTGGTCTATAGTCAGGTTATGTTACAGGCACTGGTTTATAGTCAGGTTATATTACAGGCACTGGTCTATAGTCAGGTTATATTACAGGCACTGGTCTATAGTCAGGTTATATTACAGGCACTGGTTTATAGTCAGGTTATATTACAGGCACTGGTCTATAGTCAGGTTATATTACAGGCACTGGTCTATAGTCAGGTTATATTACAGGCACTGGTTTATAGTCAGGTTATATTACAGGCACTGGTTTATAGTCAGGTTATATTACAGGCACTGGTTTATAGTCAGGTTATATTACAGGCATTGGTCTGTTGGTAACTATTTAGTGTCACTTAATTTTTTAGGGTTAGCTATTGCCCAGTAGATACTGTATCTTGTTGAGATCTAACTCTTTTACTGCACTTTCTGAACAATCTTGGTTCTATCTTTGCTCTGTCTGTATAGCAATAGTTTTTGGGTATAATTATATAAAACTAAATATACACAAAACCACTACAGTAAGGCTGTGATTTTTTAAAAATATTAACACTATTTAATACAAAAGTAAACTGTCTGCATAGAATCTCATTACATAAAGTGACCAACCATCCCATGTTATACAGGACGGCCTGGTATCTTAAAGAATTGTCCTGAGAATCACATTATTTTAATCGTAGTGCATAAAGTCAGCCATTACACAGACCAGGATGGTGACAACAGAAAGGAAGTTAGAACTGCAAAAGCAGCATTGACCTTCAAGAATTTTGAGAACATATGGCACACTAAAGTTATAAGCACAAAAACCAAGCTAAGATTATTCAATTCAGATGTACTATCCACCGTCATTTATGCATGTGAAAGCTGGAAAACAACTAAAGACACACACACAACCTCAGGTGCAGTTCCTTGCAAGTCACAGCTGACCTTCCCCCTTTTTTATATTTTTTTTCCATTCTTATTTGTTGTGTATCACTGATACGAATTTATATTTTATCTTCTTTCACCGTCTCTTTGGCCTGTAGTTTTTTTTTTCGTATGACTGAGGTGTAAACCGAAACATAACAAGTGTGTGCACGTTAATTAATTAATGTTTAAAACTGTTTTAGATGCTCTTAACAATGTGTATACCAGGAGTTCGTCCACGGTAAGGGCTGGTAAGTATACCGGGATATCGTCAACATAAGACCGTCACCAGGCTGCTACACCCCTTCCCACCAACCACACACGCAGAAAGATACGGTTCACGGATGCTGTCCCGGATATGAAAAGCAAAAATGTCGGAGTAAAAACGCCACAGACATGACAAAATGGTATGATAGTCCATTCTATTGGCACGGCACCAAATAATGACTGTAGCCTCCTAGATAATTATTTCCATAGAGACGTGCAATGTGATTTTGGGGGGGGGGGGGGGGATTGAAAATATTGTAAAAAGGAAAATAGAGGGAAGAAGAGTCAGGGGAAGACCAAGAGAAAAAATATTGGATAGTCTGACGAAATGGTGTGAGAGAATGTCTCCAACTGAGCTGATGGCCTGCATGAAGGATCGGGTACTGTGGAGAAGCATTAACAGCCAACGCCAGTCGGCACGGCACCTGATGATGATGATGATACATTTACTTCTGAAATGAAAACTGGGGAAACCATCATCATCAGGTGCCGTGCCGACTGGCGTTGGCTATTATGCTTCTCCAGAGTACCCGATCCTTCATGCAGGCCATCAGTTCAGTTGGTGATCTCCTCTCACACCATTTCGTCAGACTATCCAATATTTTTTCTCTTGGATCTCTGGGGAAACCAGCCCAGTCTTTTTATAGAAACTTGTGACGCCGTGGGCGTGTCTCCAGGAAGTTAACAAATCGTGCTCGTCTACTTGAGCCTAGTATAATAGGTATATTTTTAGTGGCTCCTTTTACAATTATCTGTTACATTTAATCTATTTTTAGTTACATTATGCTATGGGGAATTTGTAAGACATACACGGGAGCAGCATTTTGGCGTTTGTGTGTTAGGTAAAATAAAAACGCGTGTAAAACACGTCTTCGTTGTGGAATTCGCAAGGCTAGGAATACAGTACATTGTGTCAAAACTCCAGATAAGGATTTGCAAAATTAAGCGCTGCTCTGAAATCTTCGTTACAAATAGGTTGTTCATTACACGACAGAAAGCAGGATAGACCTTCGTACTTGAAAGTTGTGTGTTGATTCTTGTCTCTAGATTTGATGTGAAGGTTTGTGCACTGGTTGTGATGTCCTTGGAGAAGCTACTTTTGTGTCACAATAAATGCGGGCCTAGGAAACGGCGCTAAGGCAGTTTTTCAGGATAAGATTTTCATCCTCTTCTTCTATCACCTGAAAGTGCGTGTTCTTTACAGCCGACACAGTGAAGGTGGTGAGACACATTTTTCATTGCTTCGAGACACAGCATCTTAGAGACTGTCTTTTTTTTTCAATTCCTTAATGGAGCTAAAATGTAGGAGCGTGCAATACTCCTTTAGCAGACCTCACTGCTACAGGGAGTACAGTGATTTATGTTAGCCAGGCTAGGCCTGTTACTGGAGGTATCAACAGAGAGATGATACAGGGTCTTGGGTGGCTGTCGTTCACCATTCCTGACATTACCATGTCAGCTGTGGGTCACCAACACTGACCGTATCATGTCAGCTATGGATCACCAACCTTGACATTAGCATGTCAGCTATGAGTCACCAACCCTGACATTAGCATGTCAGCTATAGGTCACCATCCCTGACCCTATCATGTCAGCTATGGGTAACCAACACTGACCCTATCATGTCAGCTATGGGTCACCAACCTTGACACTAGCATGTCAGCTATGGGTCACCAACCCTGACACTAGCATGTCAGCTATGGGTAACCAACACTGACCCTATCATGTCAGCTATGGGTCACCAACCCTGATACTAGCATGTCAGCTATGGGTCACCAACACTGACCCTATCATGTCACCTATAGGTCACCAACCCTGACACTATCATGTCAGCTATGGGTAACCAACACTGACCCTATCATGTCAGCTATGGGTCACCATCCCTGACCCTATCATGTCAGCTATGGGTCACCATCCCTGACCCTATCATGTCAGCTATGGGTCACCAACCTTGACCCTAGCATGTCAGCTATGGGTCACCAATCCTGACACTAGCATGTCAGCTATGGGTAACCAACACTGACTCTATCATGTCAACTATGGGTCACCAACCTTGACACTAGCATGTCAGCTATGGGTCACCAATCCTGACACTAGCATGTCAGCTATGGGTAACCAACACTGACTCTATCATGTCAGCTATGGGTCACCAACCCTGACACTAGCACGTCAGCCATGGATCACGACCACAAAACTGAACATCTTCATCCCCTTCAGGATAAGATAAAGAATAGAGACATTCCTTTGTGCATACACACACACACATAGTGAGAGAGAGGGGGAATCTGAGCTGGACATGCCAAGCTTTGACTTAATGCTTCCTCATGTGGTCCATCCTTTGGTGTCAGGCAGACAGAAAATGTGTCAATATTTAGCTAGGATATTTGCTTCAGTGAAAGTGGTGTTTAAAGTTTCAGTGATATCCTCTGTTCATCATCTCATTGGCTGCGATGCCCCTCAACAGTCTTGTTTCATAAAACCACACTGTCCTTTTATTTCTACACTGAAAAGAGATAGTCACTAATTATCGTCCAATTTGACAAACAAAATAAAACTAAATAAACATAAAACATTCATTTCTATGGTATATTTAACTTACCCTAACCTATTTATGTATAACTTACCCTAACCTATTTATGTATAACTTACCCTAGCCTATTTATTGGAGAAGTGATGTATTTTCTCAAAAACAGAAATTAAATCATATCTGTGAAAAATAATCATTGCATATATTAGTTAGTTAATTAGTTAGCCGATCCTCTTGGGCTAGAGGCGACGCATAGGGCGGAGGACAAGGCTCTCCATGTCTGGCAGTTCCTTGCTACTTGGTTTAGATCTTTGGTGTTTCTGATGAGCATTGTTGAACATTCCTTGGTGCATATATATTGCATCCAACATAATGTCCATTTTGTCCATAGTTTAAAATATTTCAAATGGTTAGTTGTCCCCATCATTGTCTTAATAAAAGTTTAGATGATACTTCCTGTACATGTCATCATAAATAATCAGAATAATATTTATTATGGATCACAGTCAGATACATGTACCTTCATCTCTTTCTTTGTACAGAAATAAGAATACATCATCTAAAAAAACCTCTGTTTAAACATTGAAAAATGACAGTTGGTTGGAGAACACTTGACGTTGGAGAGAAGGTAAATAAAATAACACAATTTTATATATGTCTAAATGTATCATTTTTATGTATGTTTAAGTATATCAGTTTCATATGTGTATCATGAAGAACAGTAACTGATTGTTTATATGTTTGTGTATGGGTGTGCATGCATGAATAATTATGTGTGAGTGTTTATCCCAACATTCCTTTTATAAAGTTTGGATTCTGAGTTTTGGGGGAAAATACAAGTATGTTAAAAGCATATCAGTTTAATGTAATTGTAATGTAAAATATATCTAAATACCCACAGAGCCAAATCTCCAGTAGGAGTTTTACTCCTGACAGGTTAAGCCAAGCTAGGAGGGTCTGTGCAGGTAGGGGTCGGTCAGATGAAACTTACGCCCTGGTCCACCAGGTTGGGGGTTGGAGTATGGGGCCAACAATCCCATCTCCGTATAAAAAGATTAGTGTTACGGAACAGATAGAGAAGCCTTGAAATTGGATGGATAAAAATGGATTACAATCTTGGAATGTGAAAAATATGAAATTTGGAACATGGAGAAGCTTATGCAGACAAGGGGCAGCTAAAGAATTAGCAGATGAACTTAGCAGGTATGACATGGATGTTACAGCATTACAGGAAATCAGGCTTGGAGAAGATATAACAGTCATAGGAGAAATGGTACTACTATTCAGAGGTGTTACCAATGGAAGACATTGAACTTGGGACAGGTTTTGCTGTCAAGAGAAAAGTATGGGACTTAGTGATGGACTTCAGTGCCACCAGTGAAAGAATCAGCAGGCTCCGCATCAAGGGAACAAAGAAAAAATATAACGATTAATGTGCATTCGCCAGCAGAAGATACAGAAGATGAAGTCAAAGACGAATTTTACAATATGTTAGAGAAAGTAGTAGAGAAGACCCAGAAACATGTTATAATGATAAATACTGGGAGATTTCAGTGCAAAGATAGGAAAGGAAGAATCTCACAGACACATCACAGGAAAAGAAAGTTTGCGTGAAACATCTAATGATAATGGATGGAGACTAATAAATATGGCAGAAGCTTATGGGATGAGAATAAGCAGCACATGTTTTAAAAATAAGAACATCCATAAACAGACATTGAAATCCCCTGATAAAATAACATGCAACCAGATAGACCATGTTTTAATTGCTACCAAGCACACAACAAACATACTTCAGATCAGAAGTTACCGAGGAGCTGAATGCAGCACCAACCATTATCTTGTGGCAGCTAAACTGAAATTCAGACTGAAGAAAAATTTTTTTAGTAAATTAAGTAAAAGTTCAGTAATAAATAGAGATACTTTGAAAAGAGAAGAAACTAAAGAGAAATTCAGAAAAAGAGCTAAACTATAAGATAAAACACAAGAGGGAATGAATAAAATTAAAGGCATTGATGTCAGATGGGAAGATGTAAAAACCAATATAAAGAACGCAGTGGAAGAATGCATGGGAGTCAAGACTACAAATAAAAGAAAGAACTGGTTCAGTGAAGTCTGCAGAAAGGCAGTTATAAAGAAAAGAACAGCAAGACAGATATGGCTGAATGACATAAACAACAAAACAAATGAGGAGAATTACCACACACAATGTAAAGAAACTCAAAATGTTTATTCGCCAACAAAAATGATAATATATGAAAGACATGGTAAGTGAAGTCACTGCCTGGAAGAAAAGCAATGGTAAACTATCTTTTGAAAATATACCAAGAAACCCAAACAGCAACATGGAAAATTAAACGTCATGATCATCTTGAGAAGACCATCTTGGAAGGGTACATAATAGGAAAAAGAAAGAGAGGAAGACCAAGGCGAAGATGGCTGCAAGACATTGTTGATGATCTGCAAATGGATGCATCAGCAGCAGGCCATCTTGCTCACAACCGAGAGGCCTACAGGAGTGCTGTTAGGGAGGCAAAGTTGCGCAAGGGACATGCAAATGAATGAATGGTAAGCAAGATGCAGACATGCCATCAAAATAAGAAAAGCAGGGAATTCTATAAAGAGTTGCGAACAGTAAAGCAAGAGTATAAACAACCTCTGCAGAGCTTGAAGGATAGTAAAGGAAACAAATAATGAAGAAAAAAATCTGTATCACATGGAAAGAATAATTTGAAAAACTTCTAAACTGTGAAAACCCTATAAGCACATTACCATGTGAAGAAATACAGACTTGTGAACCTGAAATAGAGGAACCAGACTTAAAAGAAGTCATCTACAACATCATGGTTCTACAAAACAACACAGCAACTGGTTCAGATGGAATTGCTGCAGAACTGATTAAGGAAGGAGGTCTAAATCTACATGAACAGATATGCACACTAATACAACAAATATGGAGAGAAGAAAAACTCCCTAGTGAATGGAGAGAATCATTACTGATCTTAATATTCAAAAAAGGCGATAAGAGCAAGTGTGAAAACTACAGAGAAATATCCTTACTACAAACAAGCTACAAAATACTATCTATTATACTTTTAAATAGATTAAAACCTTACAGTGAGAACTTGCTGGGAGACTATCAAGCAGGTTTTAGAAAGAATAGATCAACCATAGACCAAAGATTTTATCTGTGTCACAGAGCAGAAAATTATTGGGAATATGGAAAAGAAATACATAATATCTTCTTTGACTTCAAGCAAACTTATGACAGCCTAGAGCAGCTAATGGAAAATTAAGAAAGAATTTGAGATACCCAATAAATTAATCAATTTGACCAGAGTATGCATGGAGGGTGCACAAAATATAGTAATATATAAAGGAAGAAAGTCAGAACCCTTCTATGTAAGAACCGGTTTAAAATAAGGTAAAGATAGTCCCATAGCAAATGCCGTAGGGGATGAAGCATTAGAGACCTCACTATGCTGGACCATCATCGTATGAGGTAGGGTGGTCAGTTCCTTTCCTCACTGCTTTTCCTTCCCAGGTTTTTTCTGGTACCCATTTTATGAGGCTGGGTTGAACTTGGGGCCGTATTGGTTGGAAAAAAAAAAATCCACACTCAGCTGAGGATTCGAACCCTCAACCATTCGGTTTGCTAGATGAGTGCTCTAACCACTGCGCTAGCTGGTCCCCCTGAGTACTAGAAAAAGGCAATCAGAAAAATGAAAGAAGAAAGCAGTACAGAAGAGCAAGTGAAAATATTGGGATACGCTGATGGCATCAACCTAGTGTGGGAAACTATGCAAGAAGTCATCAATACCTGCTGCATACACCTGAGAGCTATGGTACTTGGGCTTGACCATTAACCAAGATAAGACAGAGAGTATGAAGATATCAAGAGACCAGAGGCAGAATGATCCAGACTATATATATGTTGGAGATATGATCATTATGAAAGCAGAAACATACAAATATCTAGGCACAACCTTCAACAGAAGCAACATAGTAAGCGAGGAAATTAAAAGAAGGAAGAAGAAGAAGAAAAAGAGAAGGAAAAGAGAAGAAAAAGAAGAAGAAGAAGCAGCTTGATACAACAGTGTTTATGAAGCTGCATTGTGAAAAGGATGCAATAGAATCTGAAGAGGTTTTTACCGCAGGACATTGTATCGAGTCAGCAGTGTATATTTTTAATTAATAGGGGACTTCTTAAATTGCAGAAGAATAATACTCTTTTGGTGTTGTTCCCAACTAGAAATAAAATGTAAAATTAAGAAATACTGGAAGTTAGTTGTAGGATTAAATTAAAGAGTATTACCATTGTAGATTTCTTTGTTTTTTTTGTTTTTATTATCATAGTAGATTTCTTTGGGGTTTTTTCTTATTATCATAGTAGATTTCTTTTTTTTTATTCTTACTATCATAGTAGATTTCTGTCCTTTTAAAAAAGTATTATTATCATAGTATATTTCTTTGTTCTTGTTCATATTATCATAGTAGATTTCTTTGGGGTTTTGTTATTATCATAGTAGAGTGCTCTGTTTTTTTTCTTATTATTAGATTTCTTTGTTTTTTTTTTTTTATTCTCATTGTTAAATTAGATTTTTTGTCTTATTGTCATAGTAGATTTTTTTTGGTTCTTATAATCATAATAAATTTCTTTGTTTTGTTCTCACTATCATAGTAGAATAGTAGATTTCTGGGGGGGGGGTGTTATTATTATTATATAAGAATTTTTAAAACTATTATTATAGTAGATTTTTTTCCTGTTATTATAGTAGATTATTTGTTTTTGTACTTCTTAGTATGGGAGATTTTATTTGTTTTTGTTCTTATTATTATAGCAGATATCTTTGTTTTCTTCCAAATTATCAGGCCCTTGTCTACAGTAAAGATGGTAGCACAAGAGTTGAGGAAGGCCCACAGAGAGTAAGTTTCTTAACTGGTTATGTGAAGTAATAGTAGAAAGTTTATTAACTGGTTATGTGGATTAATAGTAGAAAGTTTATTAACTGGTTATGTGGATTAATAGTAGAAAGTTTATTAACTGGTTATGTGGATTAATAGTAGAAAGTTTATTAACTGGTTATGTGGAATAATGGTAAAAAGTTTCTTAACTGGTTATGTGAAGTAATAGAAAGTTTATTAACTGGTTATGTGGATTAATAGTAGAAAGTTTATTAACTGGTTATGTGGAATAATGGTAAAAAGTTTCTTAACTGGTTATGTGGAATAATAGTCAAAAATTTCTTAATTGATTATGTGGAAAATTAGTCAAAAGTTTCTTATTTGGTTATAAAGAATAATAGTCAAAATTTTCCATTGGTTATATGGAGTAACAGTGAATAATTTCCAATAGGTACATGGGGTAATAGTAGAAAGTTTCCACTGGTTATATGGAGTAATAGTAGAAAGTTTCCACTGGTTATATGGAGTAATAGTAGAAAGTTTGCACTGGTTATATGGAGTAATAGTAGAAAGTTTCCACTGGTTATATGGAGTAATAGTAGAAAGTTTCTGCTAGGTACATGGAGTAACAGTAGTAAGTGCCCATTGGTTATTTGGAGTAACAGTAAAAAATTTCCATTAGGTACTTGGAGTAACAGTTTCTACTGGTTACGTGGAATAATAGAAGAAACTTTCCACTGGTTACATGGAATAACAGTAGAAACTTTCCACTGGTTACTTGGAGTAACAGTAGAAAGTTTCCACTGGTTATATGGAATAACAGTAGAAAGTTTCCACTAGGTACACAGAGTAACAGAAGAAAGCCTATAAACTTTTTGCATGAATTAACACATGTTAATTTTACATGCGAGCCCTTTGTGATGTTTAACAGTACGGGAAGGATGTAAGATGTAAGTAGTGTAGACTGAGTGTATAGACTACAAATAGAAACATAGAATGGTTACATAAACCAAGAGAACAAAATCTAAACTAGTCATTAATAAAAATAATTCATTAATAAATAGGTAGCCAAATATGCTAATATTTGAATCAGCTCATGTACAAGGACTAGGCTGATGGCTCAGATTTCTGTGCAGACAGTTATAAGAGCTATTTTATATATATATATATATATATATATATATACATTTCATTCATTCATTCCTTTGCATGTCCCTTGCGGAACTTTGCCTCCCAAACAGCACTCCTGTAGGCCTCTCGGTTGTGAGCAAGATGGCCTGCTGCTGCTGCATCCATTTCCAGATCATCAACGATGTCTTGCAGCCATCTTCGTTTCGGTCTTCCTCTTTTTCTTTTTCCCATTATGTATCCTTCCAATACGGTCTTCTCTAAATTATCATGACGTTTAATGTGGCCAAAATATTTAAGTTTTCTCTCTTTAATCCTCTTTACTAGCCAGCCTTCTTCAATATTAAGCTCTTGTAGTATAGATATATTTGTTCTTTTTTGTGTCCACGATATTTGGAGAACTCTTCTATAGCATTTACATTCAAAGGCATTTATGTGCTTCTCAGCTGTTTTGTTAAGTGTCCAGGTCTCACAGGCATATGTTGCGATAGGAAAGATGCATGCCCTTAAAAATCTTATTTTTGTGGTTCTGTCTGCTCCTCTCCACAGATTCTTTATTTGTTTTACTTTCTGAAGAGCAATAGATGTCCTCCTTTTAATTTCCCTCATTGTATCTCCATTATTAGTTAGTAGTGATCCAAGATATTCAAAACTCTCCACTTCTTCCAGTTTTTCCTCATTGATACATATTTCAGTTGCCTTGTTTGTTTTGTCAGTTGTCATCACTTTAGTTTTCTTTGCATTAAGATAGAGGTTCTGCTCTTCGCTGTTCTTGCGGACTGACATAATTAGTTTTTCCATTCCTTCTTGTGTTGTGGACAGCAATACTGTGTATATATACATATACACACATATATATATACATACACATATACATATATATATACATACATATATATATATACACATACACACACATATGTATATATATATGTGTGTGTGTATATATATATACATACACACACACATATATATATATATACATATATATATATATATATATATATATATTATATATATATATATATATATATATATATATATACATATATACATATATACATACGTAGAAGGAACAGTTGTTGATGAAGTAAACCAATTTGCATACCTTGGCAGCTACATAGACCAGGATGATGACACCAGAAAGGAAGTTAGAATTGCAAAAGTAGCATTGTCCTTCAAAAATCTTGAGAGCATATGGAGTTCAAAAGTTATAAGCACAAAAATCAAGTTAAGATTATTCAATTCAATTTGATATCCACCCTCATTTATGCATGCAAAAGCTGGAAATCAACTAAAGAAATAGACAAGAAATTAGACTCTTTCGAAAACTAATGCCTAAGGAAGATACTCAGTATAAAGTGGAACGAATTCAAGAACAATACAGAGATAAGACAGATGAGCAAACAACAACCTGTCTCATGGGTGATCAGAAAAAGAAGATGGACATATGTAGGCCATGTGATAAGAAGAAACAATCAGAGAATATTAAAACAAGCTATCAAGTGGAGCACAAAAGGCCGAAGAAAAAGAGGTCGACCATGTGAAACTCTAAAGAGGGCATTGTTAAGAGAAGCCAGTTTAGTGGGCATAACATCCCTTGATGAAGTTGAAGACTCACCAAGAACAGGAAATCTTGGCAAACAACTATGTGAGCCCTATGTGACGTTTAACAGTGCGGGAAGGATGTAAGATGTAAGATATATAGTCATTTTCCCATTTTTCTTTGCTAGCTTTTCCTCTTCAGAGAAGTGTTCAAGAAAATGGTGGTTTACTCAGCAAACCAGAAGGAATATTTGGTAATCAAGTACAAAAATGGCAAAACAGAGCACATAAAAGGGTGAGTCACAGACTATATGCAATAATAACTTGTAATTTTTAATATGCATGACATATTTTGTTCAAGTTTGTAGCATTTTGTACAAAGAAACAGCATGTACCCTTTTCCTTTTCTACAATATTTTTTTTTAGTGTATAGATTCTGTTTATGTCTACATATAAGTTTTGTTTCTACATATAACTTTTTTTTCTACATACAGAAAGTTCCTGACTTACATACTTAATATGTTCTCTACAATTCTTTATGATAGCTGGGTTGTTTTTTTTTTATGCATTTAGGATTTACACTCTTTCTCCTGTCCCTCATCCACACCCGCTTTTCTCCACATTTCTCCACCTCTCTCCACCTTTCTCCACTTCTCTCCACCTTTCTCCACCTCTCTCCACCTTTCTCCACCTTTCTCCACTCAGAATGTGTCACAAAACATAATCAAAAATATGCCAAGCATACAGTGCTGTACTAAAGAACAGTGAAGCAAGGTCAAGGACAAGATAGGACTTGGTTACACAAATATAGGAAAGAATATCAAATCCATGAACAAACAGCAAGGAACATTGCTAAATTATGGATGTGAATGTCTGAAAAGTTGCTTACAAAATTATTTTCACTTTTTTTCTGTTGTCAGACGAAGATGGAAGTGAAAATATTACATGTTTTTTTTGGTTACAACTTGCTTTTAGTTTATTTTGCTGTCATTGTCAGTGAAAACTGTCACTTACAGCACATAGACTTAAAAACCTACAGGAACCCACAAACACAACCACATGATGACTATCACATGCTAAACAGAAAGGAACAAGTCACCATCTTTCGTCTCCGAACAGGACACAGCCGACTCCGAAGTCATATGTATACAAAGTTTAAGGTTGGTACTACTAATCTATGTACATATGCCCAGGTGCCCCAAACTGTGGAACATATCCTCCAGAACTGCACCAACTATGAGACACTGAGAAATAATTACTGGCCCAGTGAAACCACTAAAGAAGATAAGCTCTACGGTTCCATACATGAATTACAAAAAAACAATGAAATTTATCCAAGAGACAGGACTGCAGATATAGACAGACAATGCGAACGAAGAAGAAGAAGAAGAAGCACATAGACTGGGCTAGCATTCTCTGGGAGGATACTTTGAGGCAGAGGAGTGATGGTTGCTTACTTAGAGCATTCACCTTAGAGCACACAGGCTTGGTTTAAAATTCCCCCACCCCCTAACAGAGAAACCCCCATACCCCAAGACATTTCTGTGACTGAAACCTGCATTTCCTGAATGAGAAAGCTGTGGTCAAAGTGTGTGCTGATGCAGTCCTGTTATTTTAACATTCAGGTTTTCTCTCTAGGCCTTTTACTGTACACAAGAATGAGATCATCCACATCAGTGTCAAGGTCAAAGATTTGATATCATTGGATGCCAATGAAGTTCTGGTTGTGTACAGCCAAAATAATGAAACACAAAAAGCAACAAGAAGGATTCAGTATGGACCAACACTCTTTATGCTGGGAGATAATGAGTGGTAAGCCAAATTTTTAAAAAAAAACATAGTAAGGCAGATATAAGTTTATCATGGTATATGTGGTATATGTGGTTTTAAATGTATATAAACTTCTGGAATTTTTAGCCCTGTGCTTTTTGCTATTTAATATCCAAGCTTTCCTACTCTTGTTTTCATTGTGTTAGATTTGCTGAAATGAGGCTTGTAGTCTAAGCAAGTTTGATAAAACAGAATATTTATTTATGTAGAACTACTCTTGTATAGGGTGTCTGAGTGGTGAAGTGGTTAGTGCACTGGTCTCTCATGGCGAAGGTCAGGGGTTCAAATCTGGCTTGAGGCACCCCAGTCACCCAGCTGTAGAAATGGGTACCCGACTTCTTCTGAAGTTGGGGAAGGAAAGGCGGCCAGGCGTGATACTGACCATATCACCCTCTAGTGTGCTGACAGGTCAAGGAAAATATGGGCACTAACACCATATCCCTATGTGCCTCTAAGGCACGACAGGATTACCTTTACCTGTTTACTCTTGTATAAGTAGAACTACTCTTCAGTAACTCAAGGCTCCCCTTCACATGTTCAAAGCTGAGAAGAAAAAATCATAAATGTCACAGTTTATTATATTCTAAACAGTTTTATTGTTGAGAAAGTCCTGGCCATATCAACAATGGCTGCAGTGGATCCCCAGCCTGCTCTGTCTTTTGCTAGTGACAACCTGTCTCATGTCCATCTCTAGAAACTGTCTTCTTTGTCTCATGTCCATCTCTTGATACTGTCTTCTTTGTCTCATGTCCATCTCTAGATACTGTCTTCTTTGTCTCATGTCCATCTCTAGAAACTGTCTTCTTTGTCTCATGTCCATCTCTAGATACTGTCTTCTTTGTCTCATGTCCATCTCTAGATACTGTCTTCTTTGTCTCATGTCCATCTCTAGTTACTGTCTTCTTTGTCTCATGTCCATCTCTAGATACTGTCTTCTTTGTCTCATGTCCATCTCTAGATACTGTCTTCTTTGTCTCATGTCCATCTCTAGATACTGTCTTCTTTGTCTCATGTCCATCTCTAGATACTGTCTTCTTTGTCTCATGTCTATCTCTAAGATACTGTCTTCTTTGTCTCATGTCCATCTCTAGATACTGTCTTCTTTGTATCATGTCCATCTCTTGATACTGTCTTCTTTTAGCTGTTCTGTTCAATATATTATAGTTTTAATACACTTGCATTCCTGATAAGATTTAGATGTTGAGTTAGCAGTTGCCTCCAAAGTGACCAGCCATCTTTTCTATATTTGCACTGTTTTGCACACACTTTTTAAAATGTACAAATCTACCAGATATTTCTATCTATGTAACTATCACAGTTTTTATGTGCTTTCCCATAAGTGATTGCTCCTGCACCGATCATGTGATTTGGATCAGTCAGCCACAGATATTGTGAGTGAGCCGACAGGTGTCATTTATAAGATAGTGGCATTTTTTTGTCTAAGAAGATAGTTTTGAAGCAAGCAAATGTTAATTGTTGTGGAAATTGCTGAGTATCATTTCCTGAACAGCCTCTCTCATGATTGATTATAGGAATATTCTTACATCCTTCCCATGCCATTAAACATCACATAGACCTCTTATAGTTGTTTGCCAAGATTTCCTGTTTTCGGCGAGCTTTTCAACTTCATCAAGGAATGTTATGCCATAGGAATATTGCAAGATAAATAATAAAACTTTGTTGAATTGAATGTGAATTTCAACATTTTATAAGGCAATATACATGTCAGATGTCTCCATGGATACAGCTGATTTAAAATGATAATATTTTGACTTTCAGGCTTCATAACTTCTGTTGGCATGGCACAGACCTCAAGAACAAAACACAGATGATACCAAATCAGAGCAAATTTACACAGCTCAAAGTTATGGCAGACCAGTTTTACTACAATGTATGAGAGACTGGTTTATTCAGTTTATAATAGATACAAATGTCTAAGAAAAGATATACTGTAAATAAGTTCTCTCTTTGATTTCTTGTGTTATATTTCCATGATTTACAGTTATAAGTCATTTTATAGTTTGGTAATATACAGTTAAAAATTAGTTTATCATTTGATGATTTATAATTAAAGCCAGCTAATAGTTTTGATGATCTGAAGTTAAAAGTCATTGTATATTATCATGATTTATAGTTAAAAGTCAGTTTATACAATGACGATTGATGTTATAAAAACAGTATGTTTTCTGTTATAGTTTGATAAATAGTGATTAAAAACCAGTGTTTACCTTTGCCCTTTGCAAAGGTTTAAGTAACACCAGTATTACACTAAATCCAGAAACAGTAAGTCAAATGATTTGGCCATGTTACACAGTTCAGGTCTCACAGGCATATGTTGTAATGGGAAAGATGCATGCCCTTAAAAATCTTATTTTTGTAATTCAGTCTGTTCCTCTTCACAGCTTCTTTAGTTGTTTTACTTTTTGAAGAGTGATGGATTTTTAATTCCCCTCATTGTATCTCCATTATTAGTTAATAATGATCCAAGATATTCAAAACTCTCCACCTCTTCCAATTTTTCCTCATTGATACATATTTCAGCTGCCTTATTTGTTTTGTCAGCTATCATCAATTTAGTTTACTTTGCATTAAGATAGAGGTTTTGCTCTTCACTATTCTTATGGACTGACATAATTAGTTTTTCCATTTCTTTTTGTGTTGTGGACAGTGATACTGTGTCATTAGCATATCTAATCTCTGGTATATTGTATATTGTGTATTGTATATTGTAACATAAGAAAATTGTATTAATGGATTTATATTCAATTACATTGGACAATTATGCTTTGTCATTAGTCATTTTGATACTTACTGTCAGTGGGAATAAACTGCGTGCTCATGCCATACAATTTATCACTGAGCACAGAACAGATCTGCTATGAGCCATAAGGACCACATCAGCAACAAATAGCTCCTTCATAAGAGTTTCATTTGTTTTCATTGACAAGTAATACATCTTACATCCTGTGCCGTTAAATGTCACACAGGGCTCACATGGTAGTTCACCAAGTTATCCTGATTTTGGTGAGTTTTTCAACCTCATCAAGGGATGTTATGCCCACTAAACTGGCCTCTCTTAACAATGTCCTCTTTAGAGTTTCATGTGGTCAGCCTCTTTTTCTTCGGTCTGTTATGTTCCACTTGATAGCCTGTTTTGAGATTCTCTGGTTGTTTCTTCTCATCACGTGACTGACATAGGAGGTTTGATTGATAAGTTCATGGCCTAAGGTACAAATACTTGAAACACACAGTTGATATTAGGTGCATTTGTAGATCAGGTTAATGTAAGATTAAACACCAAGCTTCATGATATTAACTGCAACCAATTTTTTTTACAGGCTATTGGTGTGGTAAGGGGTGACAGAAATTGAGAAAATGGATAAAATTCTTCACTACTTCTGCATCAAGGGCTTATCATCGAAGGAGATCCATGAGGATATGGTGGAGACTCTAGGGGAGAGCGCCCCTTCTTACAGCACAGTGAAGGAATGGGCAGCTCAGTTCAAACATGGAAGGGAGAATCTGGAAAATGATCCCTGTCCAGGAAGACCAAGAACAGTAACCACCGATGAAACCACCATCAGAATCCATGACATGATAATGGAGGATCGACGACTAAATGAGCAGTACATTGCTACTGAGTTGGGCATCTCCCAGGAATATGTTCATGTCATTATTCACAATGATCTTCAAATGACAAAAGTCTCTGCTCGATAGGTCCCAAAACTTCTTGGAGCTGATCACCAACAGCAGCATCTCAACATGTCAAAAGACAATCTTGGCCATTTTTCTGCAGATCCTGAAAAGTTTCTTCAGCAATTTGTGACTATGGATGAGATTTGGGTTCATCATTTTCAACCAGAAAACAAAGACCAGTCAAAGCAGTGGAAACATCATGGATCCCCACCTCCAAAGAAAGCAAGGGTGGTTCTGTCTACAGGCAAAGTGATGGCTTCCATCTTTTGGGATTCAGAAGGTGTGCTATTGATAGACTATCTTCAAAAAGGCAGAATGGTCACTGGGGCCTATTCCGCTAATCTTGTGAAGCAACTGCGGGTCAAATTGAAGGAAAAGTGTCAAGGGAAATTGACAAGAGGAGTCATCTTTCAGCAAGACAATGCTCTAGTTCACAAGTCAGCAGTGCCAGTGGCTGCCATTCATGAATGCGGCTTCCAGCTTCTTGAACATCCTCCATATTCTCTAGATTTGGCCCATTCGGACTATTACTTGTTTACCAAACTCAAAAAGGATCGCGGTGGTCGCAAATTTGCTTCAGATAATGACGTCATTCATGCTGTAGACCACTCTCTACTGGCACAGGTTGCTGACTTTTACAAAGAAGGGATCCGTATGCTCTAGGATTGCTGGACTAAGTGCCTAAACTTGCAAGGGAATATGTTGAGAAATAACCCCAAAAAGTTGTCCACAAATAATCCATTGTACCTTATGCCAAGAACTTATCAATCACCCGTCGTATGTCCATCTTCTTTTTCTGATCACCCAAGAGACAGGTTGTTTGCTTATCTGTCTTATCTCTGCATTGTTCTTGAATTTGTTCCACATTATACTGAGTATTTTCCTTAGGCATTTGTTTTCAAAAGAGTCTGATTTATTTTCTATTTCTTTAGTTATTTTCCAGCTTTTGTATGTATAAATGAGGGTGGATGTTACATTTGAATTGAATAATCTTATTTTGGTTTTTTGTGCTTATAACTTTTGAATGCCATATGTTCTCAAGGTCCTTTAAGGTCAATGCTGACAGGTAATAAGGCAATAAATAATAAGTAAAATAAGTGATATCAAGTTTTATTTTTTAATAACATCATAACATCATGGCTGTGTAATCAGATGTAGTTAGTTTGTTTATCTTCTTTCACAGGTTGACCAAGTAAGGACCGCAGATGATGCTCTTTTACGAGTAAAACTGATGGTGTTCTATGAACTGACAAACATAGAAAGAATGGTAGGGGTTAATCTTTGTCTGTGTTCTTGTTTTTCTTCTCATTTGTTGAAAATCTGACCTACCTAAATATACACGGTGAGGATAAAGTCTTTTCCTGATTTCAGCTATTACACAAAAACTGTGATAGATACAGACATGTGGTTTTCTGTGAATTTTACCTCAACTCAAAAGGTTTTCTGTTTAACCTTATTTGTGCACTTTAACCTTATTTGTTACATGTGCTTCATTTGTTACCTGGAAAATGTCTAAGCTGAGTTTCTTGCCATGTGTGCTCCAACATCTTTCTTAGTCACTGCCACTGAAGCATCCATCATCCTTGACCTTCAAAGTTTCAGTGCCAGGAACTGATGAACTGAACACTTTGTCCTTAGTATGCTCCCATGAAAAAACATCAAGAGGGTTAATGTTCAGTGAACATGGTGGCCATGGTGTTGAACCAGCCATCCCAGTGCATTGGTTTAGAAAGTTTGCATTCATGAATTGATGGAAAGTTTGCACTCAAAAGTTAATGGAAAGTTTACATTCAAAAGTTGATGGAAAAGTTTACATTCAAGAATTGATGGAAAGTTTACATTCAAGAATTGATGGACAAGTAAACCCCAATTCTTCCAACGGCAAACCAGTTCATGCCGGAAGTCTTTTTGTGTTATCTTGTCACCTACCATGTGGCAGTAGTCTTGCTCATCACTATCTACTCATCCGCATCTTCTCATCAATAAACTTTATGTGAATTTGTCAATCGCCAGTTGTCTATTGACCACTATAATCGCCAGTTGTCTGTTGACCACTATAATCGCCAGTTGTCTGTTGACCACTATAATTGCCAGTTGTCTATTGACCACTATAATCGCCAGTTGTCTATTGACCACTATAATCGCCAGTTGTCTATTGACCACTATAATCGCCAGTTGTCTATTGACCACTATAATTGCCAGTTGTCTATTGACCACTATAATCGCCAGTTGTCTGTTGACCACTATAATCGCCAGTTGTCTGTTGACCACTATAATCGCCAGTTGTCTGTTGACCACTATAATTGCCAGTTGTCTGTTGACCACTATAATCGCCAGTTGTCTATTGACCACTATAATCGCCAGTTGTCTGTTGACCACTATAATCGCCAGTTGTCTGTTAACCACTATAATCGCCAGTTGTCTATTGACCACTATAATCGTCAACAGTTTTGTCAGAGAGGATCTGCTGTGACGTTCCAGTTGTTGATATTGTTCGGTATCTGAATACCTAGATTGTGTGTTTATTCAGCATATGACTAAAATGCAAAGTAAAGTTCAAAGAAATAAGTTCTCTAATTGACACTAAGGCAGCGAGGAAAGGAACTGGTCACCCTACCTCATACGCTGATGACCCAGCATAATGAGGTCTCTAACGCTTCACCCCCTACGGCATTTGCTATGGGACTATCTTTACTTTTTTTTTTAATTGACACTAAACAAAATTTTTAATTCTTCAGTGGTTCTCAATCACAGTTTATTAAGGCAACCACTCTCTCTTATTCTAGAAGATATTCAAGTACACACGTATGCCTTCATACATTAATATACAGCAAAGAATGTTGGTAAATCAGAGCTGTGAAGATCTGTGTAGTATCTTCAGCCTTGTGAACTGGTTATAAACCAACATCTCACAGACCTCTGGGAGTCATGATGTAAAGGGCCCCATCCGCTTGAGAACATAAAAAGTTTAAAGGGGCAAAACATTTGCCTGGAAAGGTAAGGAAACTTCTCTAATGGTCTGACTTGTGGTGTTTTGCTCTCTACAACAGAGAGATTCCTGCCTGATTCATATGTCATATTGAAAAAGTTGTCCTGTAATTCTGAAACAAATAAAAGTTCTCTTACCTGACAGAAGCTGCCATGTTGTCATCAGTTAATAATTCTACATTATATACTGTTCTAAAAAAGAAACGCGGCACTATTGTAGTCATAATGGACACTAAATTTCAAACTTGTATCAAAATTTTATTTTACGGAATTAATGTTCCAATCTTGGCATGAAGAAACTTTAAGACTTTAACAACAAAATGACGTTAATTAAATTTGGTTTGGATTTTTATTCTTTGCAACTGAGGCCTCCATTTCAGTAAGGTGTATCGCCTCCTCTGGTCTGTATCAGAGAACGACATCTCCTTGACGTGAATCCGATTAGCTGTTGGATCTGTTGTTGTGGGATTGCTGCCCACTCTTCCTGTAGTGCAAGAGACAGCTGCTGGAGATTGGTTGGCGCCATGTCTCGCTGGCAGACTTGTCTATTGAGTTCATCCCATAAATGTTCTGTTGGGTTCATGTCTGATGAAATGATTGGCAATGGTATGGTCTGGACGTTGTTGAACTGGGTGCCACATGAAGTCGAGCGTTATCTTGCTGAAAAATTGACCCTGGTGCAGCCAGAAGTGGAAGGACTTGAGGATGAAGAATTTCAGTGACGTATCATTGGGTATTCAGGCATCCTTCAGTATGCACCAGGGTCACTTCTTCCCATGAAGTTGATCACCCCCCACACCAGTACACCTCCACCACCATGTGGAGGAGCCTCATCCATGCAGTTCTTGGCATAAAGCTCATGAACTATGTGGTAAACTCTTCTCCATCTATCATGTCACTGGAGCAAAAAGAATGATTCATCACTAAACCAAACCTTTCTCCAATAATTCACAATGGTCCACTGACGATGCTGGTTCGCCCACTGCAGTCAGTTCTGGCTATGCTGGTCCATAAGAGTAGGACCTCTGTAGGGTCTTCTAGCCCAAAGACCAGCATCATGCAGCTGGTTCGTGACCGCTTGATCTGAAATTCAATGAGATGCTGTCATTGACTGGACTGTTTAGGATGCAGATGTAAATCGATTCCTGGGGTGACGCAGCCGTATGAAGCGGCCTTCGGCAGGAGTTGTGACTATGGGTCTTCCACTGCGCGGCCGGTCTGCAACTGAGCCAGTTTCTTGAAATCATCTTCAAAGGCAACTAATGGTGCTTCTGACCACATTAAATTGTCTGACCACTACACTTTGTGACTGTCTAGTCTGTAAACATCCAGTAATGGTGAGTCATTGTTCTGTAGTGAGATGAGCCCTACTAGCCCATTACATTTTCAAATGAATTGATTCGAGGAGCGTCAATCTTTCATAGGCATTCAATAACATGGTCAGTGAGTTTTGTGTTCAGTAAGTTTCACGGGATTCTCGTGAACCTGTCATGAGTTATTGTCAAAAATGCTTTTCTGTGCTCATGGATAATCTGCTTTGAAGAATCTGTCAATGGTTTCTTCTGAATAACAACTCTGAGACAACACGTAAGCATGGCACAAGCTGACAGTTCTTTTGTCGCTAATGAAGTGTCCACTACGACAACTGGATAATCTGTGTCTGAAACCTTCATAGAGACAGGAATACAATTCCAGCTGTGGAACAGTTACTGCAGAAATACTGTTCAGATATTGTCCACCAGAACTTGTGAGATAATTTACATCAGATGCTGAAAGATAATTTACATCAGATGCTGAAACTGTGGTCCTGTCACAAAACTTGGAGGAAAAGCTAATTGTAACCCAGGAAGAACTTCAGGTTTAGTGTGACCTAGAACTTCAGTGCTGAAGTTTAGAAAGAAAAATTAAATTATTTGTTAATTATAGTGAAGGAGACCTCCCAGCCTGTAAAACTGTGTAGCAGAGAAATGTGGCTCAGGCCTGATACTGAGCACAACACACTTTCACGTGCAGGTCTTGGAAGTACTGGCCTATCACTGTATCCCCAGTATGCATTAAAGGTGTGGGGGGGTGGGGGAGTTTACATTTACCTTTTAATTATAATGAAACCTAATATGTAAAATATTTTTGAAACTATTGTGTGACTGTTGCTTGTCATGGCAGAGACAGGTAACTGATGAAAGCCACTGCTATTGCAAGATGCAAATTTAAATTGTAATTGTTTTGAAGAAAAAAATTTAGTATGAATATTTTATGGCAACGTAACGGTTGAAAATATTATTCTCATTCTCAGCTGCTTATGTGCGGATGTTATTGCATTTGCAGCAAAAAGGACGTAAGTAGAAATATTCATGTCTTCTTACATCTTACATATTTAACGTCAAATAGGGCTCAGATGGTAGTTCATCAAGCTTTCCTGTTTTTGGCGAGCTTTTCAACCTCATCAAGGGATTTCATACCTACTAACTTGACCTCTCTTAACAATGTCCTCTTTAGCGTTTCATGCGGTCGACCTCTTTTTCTTCAGTCTGTTGTGTTCCACTTGATAGCTTGTTTTGGGATTCTCTGATCATTTCTTCTCATCATGTGACCAACATATGTCCATCTCCTTTTCCTGATCACTCATGAGATTGTCGTTCACTCATCTGTCTTATCTATGTGTTGTTGTCGTTCACTCATCTGTCTTATCTATGTGTTGTTCTTGAATTCGTTCCACTTTATTCAAGTCTGCTTTCTGTTAAATTTTTCATTTGTAAGTCTTATTTTCACTTATGATTATCATCACTGTTATCATCATCATCTTTTTTTGTCATTTCCTTAATGAAGACTGGCTTGAATAATTCTTCAGTCCACTTCAAATCATTGTTTTGGAACACCTAGATAAGCTGCCATCAGTACATGTTTTGATGTTGACTTCATCTTTTGATGTATCCATTCACCTTTTGATGTTTGTCCATTCATCTGCATCATTGCCAGATATTTTGCATTTTTGTGCTAGGTTTTTCTCTCCCAAGATTGTTTTCAGTGATTATTCAGATTGTTTGTTTTCAGAGAAGTGGGCCAGGTTAGTCTTAATTTTTTTAAAATTAATAACAATTAGCAGAATAACAACAAGCATTGATCAAGCCAATACTTCGCTGTTAGTTTCCGTTTTTAAAAATGACTTTTTTTTTGGTTCCATATAAGAGTTTGAAAAGAATTTATAGTTTTCTCTTTTATCACTACATTTCAGTTATGAGGAGTTTATTGAGACGGCATGTGATTTAAATAAATTGGACAGCTTCCCGCAGCTAATGGAGCGCTGTCAGACTATTGGCTACTCTGTGTCTAAAGTTGTTTTTCGAGGTTACTTTGCTCATGATAAACTTCAACAGATGCATGATATTATGATCCAGCGAAGAACAGAGCTCAGAATGAAGGTATAGCTGAGGCAACTCTGCAAAACATTCATGCAGAATGCACTTGAAATATTGCAACAAATGATGATATATAGTGCTATACTCTGTGGATGTGTGTGTACTTGTGTGTGTGGCTGATAGAGAGGTGAAGAAAGAGATAATTAAATGTTTGTCTAGATGATTAAATGCTTGTCTTCTGAAAGTGTGCTCAAGTAAGAAATGTCAGGCCAAAAGGCATAGATTTCATGGTCTATCTCCAAACTGTGACACTAAACAAACTGTGACACTAAACACCCAAACAACACAAAAGAAGAGCTTTCTGAAGAATGGAAACGGTACCTCTGAAGACAACTTTTTGAAAATCCTACTTGCTTATCAGAATTACGGAGACAGAGTCAGAAGCCATTTTTTTTTTAGCTGGATTGAGTCAGATCAAGTTAAATAATTTATTTCAAACTCTGACCCCAGCCCTTAATAAATGTGGATTAATACTGTGAAACACACAATAGACACTGTTACAATAATACACAGGAAAACAAAAACTACTTTTATTTATCTATTTCAGTCAGCCATATTTTAATTGTTTCTAATAAAGTCAACTTGGTAAGAGTTTGGCTTGGAGACTGAACCAAAAATTTGTTTTAAACTCTTTCACAAACACTTAAGCCTATTTGCTTGATTACAATATGGTTTTTCTATCAGACAGCAAGAATTTATCTTTAATCCATAAAAAAAAAAACTGGTCAGTTTCCAGTTGCAATCCTTGTGATTCCAAGAACACATGTGTATTTTCTTTTTTTTTAATATATTTTTGGATACCGCCCATCTGCTGGACTACATGACAATTTTAGTACGAGAAACAAGTCCAGGAACAAGAACTTACTGATGTCAAACTTAAGGCTGAGGTTGAAAGACTTGAGCAAGGTATTTTTTTTTATATTGTCCATATTTTCTTCCCTTCTTTTGGTTTGCTGATGTCTGATTACTGTGTTTAGATAAAGCTGCCACTTTTTATATTGTGTTTTGATAAAGTTGTAGTTGTGTGCCTTGTTTATCAGAAATACTGGTAGATAGGGGTGTATGATACAGTTTTACAAAGCGATAGAGGAATTAAGAAAAGTGAGAAAAACATAAGTAATGAAAAACATACATCCAATATTTCTGCGTGTGCCTTTTTCAAAGATTACATACAAAAACACACACAACATAAAATAAAAGAAGAAAAATGAAAATGAAAAACTTAGCTTTGTGGCATCCCTCCTTGTACACAATACAACAGAATGCGCCCTAAAGACAAGGCTGGGATACCACAGAGGAATTGTTTAAACAGTGTGTCTACAGAACAGATGTGAATAAATGATGGCACAGCCTGGGCAATGGTGTCCACATGCCCCATTTGGTGAAGTCTGGCCCTTATAAGCACTCTTGGAAGTGAAAGTACATGTTCCTCTCTTTGTCTCTTTATTCTAAGATCTCCATTGCAACATCAGCTGTTAAAGACATCTTGACTGGAATTACAAGAGTGAAGAACCATGTGCTAGCAACATACTTGTCAACCAAGATAGCATTGTTCAGTCTGGTATTACCATAGGAAGAAGTGTGGAACATGTTGTTTGTGGAAACCATATATGTTATAACTGTAGTAATCAGCTTCATGATGGTGTATCAAAAAAAGTAAAAAGAATTTAAAATCTACACACAAGTGGCAGTAACATTTGTTAGAAACAAATGAGCAGGATATTGAATGAAAATCACTAAGACCAAGATTGATGAAGGTAATTTTGAGCAAATTAGTTTGATATTTCACTGCAGCTTCATGCTCTCTGGTTACTGTTCATCATCATTCACCATTCCATGCTTTCTCCCCATGGAAGGTTGGCTGCAGTGAATCTCCACCCTGTTCTTTTTCTTGTCTTTATAGAGCACTTGACCAAGCTGGTCCCTGTCCATCTCTTGATGTTGTCCACCCATCTATGTCACTGTCATCCTCTTGTTCTTTTCCCTTTGATCTTGCATTCAAGAAGGGTCTTTGTTGTAGTATTGTGCCTCTTGACATGGCCAAAGTGTCTTAGCTGTCTTGTTTTTATGATTTTCAATATTTCTCTTTTCACTTATAGTTGGTTTAGCACTTCCTTGTTTGTCTTCTTTTCTGTGTATCCACATTTCAAGCAGATTCTTACACATCATTGAACTTTCAAGAGAGCGTGGTATTTTGAAAACACAGACTGCTAAAACTGTTTACATCCAGAAACTTCATCATCACTTTAAGCTACAAATATAACACCAAGAGTCCAGTTTATAGCTGCCATGTTGTTGCCACAGATGAGAATAAGAACATGATGTAACAAAAAAGTGGGGTCTCTCACTTTGCACCACCTTCTTTTTCTGTGTTCAAGTTCTTGGTATCAGAATCAATGAATCAATATCAATTCAACATCCTGAACTCCAGAATTATTTTTTCAACAAACTTGCCAAAAAATAAATAAATAAAAAATCATATCAACATGTTTTGACAGTTGATGGGGACAAAATCTGGCAGACACTTAACTAAGAAATAGAAATGTCCTTGCTGTGTTGTAGCGGAAATAAGCAGACTGACACTATTTTTAAGAGAAGGCCTTAATCATTTCTGTTTTAAACTGACAAATCAGCAAGCAGCAGTAACATGTCATGGACCATGGTCTGCAGGAACCTAATGTGCAGCGAAGGGAAGTAAGAGGTTCTGTTCTTGTATCACAGATAAAGTGAATCATAATTCATGAAATTCACCTAAAGGAAAACTAAACTTTTTAACATCTTCATTGTCTCATTAATAAATACATGCATTGATAAACATGGAATGTTCAAACTGGTTGTCTAACAAATTCCCTGCAGTTCATTTAGTAAAGTCTCCAGGTCCTGAAGGTCATTCCCCTGTGCACCAAACTAAGACTTCATTGTGCACCAGACAAAGTCTTCCTTGTGCACCAAACTAAGACTTCCTTGTGCACCAGACAAAGACTTCCTTGTGCACCAAACTAAGACTTCCTTGTGCACCAGAAAACATTTCTCATGTGACAAGAGTACACCTCAGAATACACTGCTCACAAGACTACACTGCCCTTGTGCACTAGACTATGTCTTCTGTGTGCACCAAACTGTGCCTGCCATGTGCACACAGAATACATCTGACTTGAGGAGGGGAAGGCATACAACAAAATGTGATAAACAAAAAGTTATGTCTACATTTACTGCAAGAGTGAACTCATTTAAAAACATGATCCTGACCTCCTATGTTTGCTGTCTGCATTTACAATAACTTCGTATTTTTTTATATGCTTACATGATGTACATGCTTGTTTGATGTTTAAATAAACACAAAAAATATGCATAGGAAAAGCTCTGAGTGTTTCATGATCTTAATTGTAAATATTTACTTGTTTATTTTTTTTCCTTTTCTAGAACAACAGGTGGAGCTAGAGAAGCTTCTGCATGATCAGAAACTGGAACAGTAAGATAGAACTTTTCTTTGCCTCTGATGTCAACTTGAGTGTCTTTGCTAACTTTTATATCAACTCATTTTTGTGTCAAATCAACTTTTTGTGTCAAATCATCGTTTGTGTCAAATCAACTTTCTGTGTGTCAAATCAACTTTTTGTGTCAGACTAACTTTTTGTGTCAGACTAACTTTTTGTGTCAAATCAACTTTTGTGTAAAATCAATGTTTTGTGTCAAATCAACTTTTTGTGTCAAATCAACTTTTTTGTGTCAAATCAACTTTGAAAAATTTCACCACATTTCTTGTATGTCAAGGTATTTTATAAATAGAACAGTCTACTTCAGCATACACAGCTTTTCAGGTAGATTTTCTTTATTTATTTTCCAGAAAATTAATAAAATTATTAAAATTGTTAGGTATGAATGTTTACAGCTGAGTTGACTGCAGCAGAACAGAACTAAGGCCCATCAACTTGAAAAGGAGGTTCACTACTGACTGCACTGCTTACATATCCTTCTACTCAGTAGATGAAAAATGGGAAGACCAAGAATCTGCTGCTGAAGAAGTGGGAAAATTGTCTTGACATAAAAAAGCTATAGACTAACAGCATGTGACATCCCTGACCCATCATCTCACTTCTTGTTTACGTTGATTGCACAAACCAAGAATTATTTGAAACCCGTCTAAAATATTCAGATAAGTTTTGTTCTAATCATATTTCTTGATTAATTTTTTTCATTTTTTTTTATTTCATTAACATAGTTTTATGTGACCCTTTACTTTATCTCCTCTCTCTGATTCTTCTACTAAGTTACTTTCACTGTGACAAACGCTTTTGTACATCTTAACTCTTTTTTGTTCTTCCATTACACCCATACATTATCTCCCCTGTCTAATTCCTTGTCCTGTATGTGTTTGTATGATTAAGGCTTATGCCGAAACGTCATGACTTTGTATTCGTTAAATAATAAAGCTGTTCCTACTTTTTTCCTAGTTTATACGTCATCTCTTCAGCCCATCATCTCCTTGGCCCATCATCTCCTCGGCCCATCGTCTCCTTGTCCCATCATCTCCTCAGCTCATCATCTCCTCGGCCCATCATCTCCTTGGCCATCATCTCCTTGGCCCATCATCTCCTCAGCCCATCATCTCCTAGGCCCATCATCTCCTTGGCCCATCATCTCCTCGGCCCATCATCTCCTCGGCCCATCATCTCCTCGGCCCATCATTTCCTTGGCCCATCATCTCCTTGGCCCATCATCTTCTCGGCCCATCATCTCCTTGGCCCATCATCTCCTTGGCCGTTCACTTCCTTGTTCCCAAAAACTGCAGCCTCCGCTGAGTTCTATTTAGGCCGTCTTACTGACCATGTTGCTTTCCTCTAATTCAGTTCTTGTCGCTATGTAATCATCTGTATGTCACATGAAACCTATCATTGATATTGCTTTGTCTTATCATTTGCAGAGATTCCCTTCAGCATAAACTGAATCTAGAGAAAGAAAGTTGCCTGAAAGCAATGGACTTACTGCGGAATGAAAATGCTGTAAAACTAAATGTAAGTCAGGGTTTATCTGGAGAATACTTGCTTTTCTCGACCTTGAGCAATTATAAAAAAAGTTTGAGACATTTGAAAACAAAACTTAATATCATACCATAAATTCCAGTTCCTTTTTTTTTATTTGATAACTTTAAAAATATACTTGGCCAAAATTGTTTTTGAAAACTGTAATTCTAAGTAAAGTTATTTACACTCAGTGTAGTTCTAGGAACAACAGCTACAGCTGCCTGGCTTGGATTAAGCAGAATCACCACAAATATAATTCCCTATTAGCATCAGTTTTCTTTAGAAAAACTAACACAAGAATAAATGGAAAAGAAGTTCAATGCAGAAATGGTTTGGTGAAGTATAAAGGAAAGAGTTAATAAACTAATCAGATAAAAGACCTGCAGAATAAAACAAGGCATAACTACCAAAAGAACAAAACACAAAACTTCATTAGGCACACAAGGAGACTAGAACAAAACACGAAACTTCATTAGGCACACAAGGAGACTAGAACAAAACACGAAACTTCATTAGGCACACAAGGAGACTAGAACAAAACACGAAACTTCATTAGGCACACAAGGAGACTAGAACAAAACACGAAACTTCATTAGGCACACAAGGAGACTAGAACAAAACACGAAACTTCATTAGGCACACAAGGAGACTAGAACAAAACACGAAACTTCATTAGGCACACAAGGAGACTAGAACAAAACACGAAACTTCATTAGGCACACAAGGAGACTAGAACAAAACACGAAACTTCATTAGGCACACAAGGAGACTAGAACAAAACACGAAACTTCATTAGGCACACAAGGAGTCCAGAGTCACCTGCTTTTGTAGACGTGCACTATTTATACATGTATCGTGCATCTGTCTTTTATTACTGTGGCTGGTAGTTACAGACACGGCAGTACTTATAAAGATTTGTATTACTATCATGAAACTTCTGCTATAGAAATATACTAACAAAGACAACACACATAGTGAACAGTGTGAAGTAAATAACAGCTGGTGTGAACATAAACTCACACTTTACCGATGGAAAAGATGGGTGATGATATCGTGAGGGTGAGAGGTATTTGATAACATTCGATACAGAAAAAGAAAACGGGCTAGTCCTCTTCCCGACAAGAACTTGTTTGCCAAATGGGAAGGGAGAAACAAACTCTCACACTACATGAAAACAGCAAGTAAACAAAATGCAAGTACTACTAAGAGGGCAACACTTACTGCATCAGAATATAAGTACAGAATTCACACAGCCATCATAGAAAATCTCTAGACCCAAAGGTCTATACAAAAATCCCAAAAAGGAACTTATTTCACATTCTTTAGTTCAGCAAAGTTATGACAGGAAACAATTACTTGACATTATGTCACTAACAACTATCTGAGTTTTTACTGAAATCATAACAGGAAATAGTCTCATAGTGTCTCCAAAAGGAGCATTCTATACACAAGTCAGCTACATGACAAAAATCAATAACACAGTGTACTTACATCTTACATCCTTCCCGTGCCGTTAAACGTCACATAGGGCCTGCATGTTAGTTCGCCAAGATGTCCTGTCTCCGGCGAGTTTTTCAATCTCATCAAGGGATGTTATGCCCACTGAATTGGCTTCTCTTAACAATGTCCTCTTTAGAGTTTCACGTGGTCAACCTCTTTTTTCTCGGCCTGTTACACAGTGCAATATAAGCTAAGAAAATCACATTCTCAAATAATCATGCCTAACAACAATCCTAACACATTCTCAGCCGAGACTTAATTCAGATTCATTCTAATCTCATAATCATCATCATATTTCTCATCCTCTCACTCCTTAAATATGTGATAACTATTTCCCTACCCTATTTTCTTAAAATTTCCCGAAGTTTCTATCCAGAGGATCACTCAACCTGTGATTCTACCTGTTTATGACCTTCGGAAGAAAACTTACTGGACATTCTGAATTTAGCTTTTCTGCTACAAACATGTAAAGGATAAGTTCATAAAAATAATCAAACGTCTCGTGGAATTTAGAGTGTCAAACCTGACCTTTCATTGAACTCTTGTACAACAAAAATACCATGGGCTTTAAATAAAATGACAAAATATTAAAATACCCTGGATTATATCCCTTTTATGAGAATCAAACCATCATAACAGTAAATTTTCCAATATATGTTATACATTATCACCTGGCATTTGTGAGTTCGCATTTCACTTCCTGCAGGGGTAAAAACACTGCCCGTTCTGGCAATCACTGACCAGTAGCTGACATCAGGGTTGGCGAATCATAGCTGACATGCTAACATCAGGTTTGGAGAATCATAGCTGACCAAGACCCTGTCCCACCTCTCCATTAGTACCCTCAGTAACAGGCCTAGCCTGGCTAATGGGGCATGGATTGCCATAGTCCCCATGGTGGTGGAGTCTGCTAAAGAATTATTGCACAACCCTTGCTTTTTTGCAGCAATTAGAGACTGAACAAACAGTTGCCATAACCTGCCCTCAAGCCGACACAGTGCTGTGCCTCAACACCTTTGCAGCTTTAGCCGCAAAGAATACTAGCCTGTAGTTCCAGGGATAACTTCCTGCATCCCTCCATCGCTCAGAGGTAGAGATGAGTGGTCAACACAGCTGTGATGGTTAAACCAATCTTTAGAGATGAAGAGTTATCTACAGACCAAGGCATGTTAGAGTCCGCAGCACACTCAACTGTCAGTGAGTGAAGGAAAGAAAATGTTGCTCAGAGTTCTTTTCCAAGAATTATAGATGAGTCCAAAAGAAAAAAGGAAGACAACAGCACAAAACAATAAAAAATTTGGAAGTTTATCCTGCTGGTTGCTATGGTAACAAATGTACTCCACTTTAAATAAATGAAATCTAGGGTACTTTTTTTTAATTCTCAGACTTTCAAGACCACTCTTTCTTAAATTTCAAGTGGGAAAATTTAAATCTTTTAAACCTGGCCCCCACTTAAAAAAAGCAAGGATGGGGAATGTGGGAGCACACATGAAGAATTCTTGCTGATGATAATACTCTCGGAGGTGACCTGTCTCCTTGTCAAGATGGCCGAGCATATAAAACTGAACACAGAAGAAGAATAAACAGGAGAATGATTTGTTTTATGAAAGAAAGAAAACTGTGTGAACAAACAGAACGACACTCATGTTAATGTTTGTGCTTGTTTGTACTTGTCTTTTGTGTGACCATGTGCAAGCAACTTCTGACAGATCTTGGATGACCGATGTTTACATGAACATCTGTTACATCCAGCATGCTCAAATAGCCGTGTGTACATTGTGGTCTGGTGCACTTCATTTAGAAGATAAATAATCTCATGTTTCTCCCTAACACAGTTCACTAAGTACCAATTTTTACAGTGGGATGAAGTCTGCAGCCATTGCTTCTTCTTCTTCTTCTTCTGCAAATAGTTTTCTTTACTAGGCCATCTAAGCAAGGAGACAGGTCACTTCCAGGAGTTCTTCATGTGTGACCCAGTTTTCCATCCATTCTCTTGTCCTGGGGCCAGGTTTAGTTACATATGTCTCTGCCAACGGTGCAGGTTTGCAGGATGTGTTCTGTGTCTGTGCAGAATGTGTTCTGTGCCTGTGCAGGATGTGTTCTGTGCCTGTGCAGGATGTGTTCTGCGCCTGTGCAGGATGTGTTCTGTGCCTGTGCAGGTTTGCAGGATGTGTTCTGTGCCTGTGTAGGTTTGCAGGATGTGTTCTGTGCCTGTCCAGGTTTGCAGGATGTTCTGTACCTGTGCAGGATGTGTTGTGTGCCTGTGCAGGTTTGCACAATGTGTTCTGTGTCTGTGCAGGTTTGCAGGATGTATTGTGTGCCTGTGCAGGATGTGTTCTGTGTCTGTGCAGGTTTGCAGGATGTGTTCTGTGCCTTTGCATGAGAAGCTGGTTAAATACAGCTACTCTCGCACTGATCGATGTATGTATTACTGGGGTCCTTAAAATCAGCATTAAATTTTGTGGATTTGAACTTACTTGTGCTTAATTTTGCGATACTTACAGTATTGCTAATTTTCGTTTTAAAAATATTTCTTGAAGGAAAAGAAGGCGGCCGACGAGCTTGAAGCACGTCACTTGAGAAGCCTTCGTGGCCTGAACGTGGATGTAACAGACTTGTTGGTCACACGTGCTGGAAAGCCAGTGAAGGTCACCAATATCATCGCGTCTAAAGATGCTGCAAATATACATCTTCATCATAATGACCTGGCAGTGAACAAGATAATCTCATAATTGCTTATGTCATCATCCTCACGACATCAGTTGAGACCACATGGTGTAGTCTTAGTCACATCATTAAGTGAAGATGAAAGGATATGAAGATGTAAAGATGACAGATTATCAAAGCCGTGAACATTTTCCTGTAACCAGTCTTTTCCTTCAAATATTACTGTCATTAAATTTCTTTTGGTTTTCATTTTTTCATCAGTGGCTGTTGTTATTTGTAAAGTATTCTGCTGTTCATTTATTGTGGATCACTCAGCAAGTGTGGACCATGGTCATTCTATTATTGGTTTTAGTTCTTCTCTCATCTTTGTAGAAAAAATACATAGCCTCATATCATACCACTATACTGGGTATGTGTTGTGTCCATATTTTTCTTATCTTGTTCTATGCCAGTAAAGCATATTTTTATTATCTTATTCCATGCCAGTAAAGTGTATTTTTCTTGTCTTGTTCCATGCCAATAAAGCATATTTTTCTTGTCTTGTACCATGCCAATAAAGCATATTTTTATTATTTTGTTCCATGCCAATAACGCATATTTTTATTATCTTGTTCAATGCCAATAAAGCATATTTTTATTATTTTGTTCCATGCCAATAAAGCATATTTTTCTTGTCTTGTTTCATGTCAATAAAGCATATTTTTCTTGTCTTGTTCCATATTAATAAAGCATATTTTTCTTGTCTTGTTCCATGTCAATAAAGATATTTTTCTTGTCTTGTTCCATGCCAATAAAGCATATTTTTCTTGTCTTGTTCCATGTCATTAAAGCATATTTTTCTTGTCTTGTTCCCCACAAACAAAGCATATTTTTCTTGTCTTGTTCCCCACAAATAAAGCATATTTTTCTTGTCTTGTTCCCCACAAATAAAGCATTAGATGGTGGGCCTGATAATTTCTTTTTGCCTGTCAGCACTATAATGTGACATCATCATCATCATCAGGTGCCGTGCCAACTGGCATTGGCTATTATGCTTCTCCAGAGTACGCGATCCTTCATGCAGGCCATCAGTTCAGTTGGTGATCTCCTCTCACACCATCCCGTCAGACTGTCCAGTATCATTTCTCTTGGTCTTCCTCTTGATCTTCTTCCTTCTATTTTTCCTGTTGTTATAATATTTTCAATGCCCCTTCTTCTCATTGCATGTCCTATGAAAGTACATTGTCTCTCTCTTATCTTTTTGACAAGGGTTTTTGTCTCTCCAGCTCTTCTCATACATTCTTAATTAGTTATTTTTGCTGTCCAGGGGATTCGCAACATTCTTCTAATAAACCACATTTCTGCTGCTTCCAATGATTTTTGTGCAGACTTGCCTATTGTCCATGATTCACTTCCATATAACAAGATAGGTTCAGTATAGCATTTTAGGACTCGTTTTCTAACATTCATTGATAAAGATCTGTTAGCTAATATGTTTCTCATTCTCTGAAATGCAGTCTTTGCTTGACCTATTCTGTTCCTAATTTCTGTTCTGCATTTCCCATCTGAAGTTATTACTGCTCCAAGGTATTTGAATTGTGACATTGTCAGCATAATATGATGTCAACATAATGTAACATTGTCAGCATGAATGTGATGTTGTCAGCATAATATGATGTCAACATAATGTAACATTGTCAGCATGAATGTGATGTTGTCAGCATAATATGATGTCAACATAATGTAACATTGTCAGCATGAATGTGATGTTGTCAGCATAATATGATGTCAACATAATGTAACATTGTCAGCATGAATGTGATGTTGTCAGCATAATATGATGTCAACATAATGTAACATTGTCAGCATGAATGTGATGTTGTCAGCATAATATGATGTCAACATAATGTAACATTGTCAGCATGAATGTGATGTTGTCAGCATAATATGATGTCAACATAATGTAACATTGTCAGCATGAATGTGATGTTGTCAGCATAATATGATGTCAACATAATGTAACATTGTCAGCATGAATGTGATGTTGTCAGCATAATATGATGTCAACATAATGTAACATTGTCAGCATGAATGTGATGTTGTCAGCATAATATGATGTCAACATAATGTAACATTGTCAGCATGAATGTGATGTTGTCAGCATGTTTTGTTACCTATTCTTCCTGAGCTCCATAGTTATGCCAGGCCACATTTCTACGGCTGAATTAACTGTGCCATCTTCATTTTGGACTATGAATAATTAGTGTATACGTATATAAAACTAAGTATATAACTATACATGAAGCCATGCCAGTAAAGCTGTGATAACAAAATGTATAAACTAGGAAAAAAGTAGGAACAGCTTTATTAATTAATAAGCACACAGTTGTGAGGTTTTGGTATGAACCTTAATCATACAGAAACACACAGGACAAATAAATAGAGAAAGAAGATAAAATATGAATTCACATGAATGCCATGTAAAAAGTATGAATGATGAAAAAATAGAATAAATAAAATAAGTGCAGCACTTAGCTGTGACTTGTAAGAGGCTGTGTCCAGAAGTGTGCATGGCAGAGTGTAGAGAATGTTTAAATGGAGACTTGTGATAGGTGGGTCATAAATGGGGGACCATGGAAAGCAGAGAGAGTGAACAATGGTAACCTAGCCAAGAGAAGGTGGAATAGGTGACTATAGTTGGGGTAGAGGGTTTGTAATCTAATGTTCTGAACTATCACAGATAGTGAGAAAGGGGTGGAATTTGAGCAGAGGGAATATGGTTGTGGAAGATGAGAATGTTAAGTAAAAAAAGTAAAGTAAAGGTAACCCTGTCATGCCTTAGAAGCACATAGGGATATGATGTGTTAGGTGTAGCTAAGTTTTTAGTTCAAACCATGTGGTTCCATTGTCCCATATCCCTGAATGTAGCAGTTCTCAAGTGCTAGGCAGCTTCTGTCATCAGCGTGACATTGTTTGATGGATGTTTTCAGAAAATCAGATTTGCCTCTGTGGAAAATCTGAAATGATTAGGGACTGGTTTCGAAATATGCTGGGTCCATCACAAGTCTCCATTTAAACATCATGTGCACTTCTGAACACAGCCTCTTACAAGTCACAACTTCTTCCAGGTCACAGCTAAGTGCTCCATTCATTTTATTTTGCTCCATTTTTCCATTCCTATTTTTTACATAGCATTCATGTGAATCTATACTTTATCTCCTCTCTCTATTTCTTCATCCTGTGTGTTTTTATATGATTAAGGTTCACACCGAGTCATCACAACTGTGTGCTCGTTAAGTAATAAAGCTGTTTCTACTTTTTTCCCTAGTATATACATTAGGGACTAAACCACTCACTTTCACCATCTGAGATGAGTCACTGCCCATTGCACTTCTCTAATGCCCTCACAGCCCTTTACTTTGTATGAATAGTTTCTAATTATTAATCTTAGTTTTTGCTGCTTCGTGTGAGTTTGTGAATGCTCCTACCATTTTATGCTTCGCTGTGGAAGAAATATACAGCCCTATTTTGTATTAATATAATAAAAGCAACACACATTGTTCTTAAAAGTCATAAGCCATACAGTTCCTGTCCATCTTTGGTCACCAGTCCATGATGGCGTTAGGTCTTAAAATGACCCCAAATCTTCTGATGACTTCAGATCATGAGAAACACATCTCTTGAAATGAGATGACTTCATATCTTGAGATGACCTCAGATCCTTGATTACCGCAGATCTTGAGATGTCCTAGATTTTGAGATGACTTCTGATCTTGAGATGTCCTAGGTCTTGATATGACTTCAGATCATGAGATGTCCTAGAACATGAGATGACTTCAGATCATGAGATGTTCTAGAACATGAGATGACTTCTGATTATGAGATGTTCTAGAATGTGAGATGACTTCAGATCATGAGATGCAATTATATCTTACGAGGACCCCAGATACTGAGATGTCCTAGATATTGAGATGTCCTAGGCCATGAGACGACTTCAGATCCTGAGATGTTCTAAATCTTGAGATAACCTCAGATCTTGAGATGGCATTAGATCCTAAAATGACCTCAGATCTTGACATATATTCCAGATCTTTTAATGACTTCAGATCATGAGATACCCTAGAACGTGAGATGTCTTCAGGTCATGAGATATTCTAGAACGTGAGATGACTTCAGATCATGAGATATTCTAGAACATGAGATGACTTCAGATCATGAGATGCCCTAGAACGTGAGATGACTTCAGATCATGAGATATTCTAGAACGTGAGATGACTTCAGATCATGAGATATTCTAGAACGTGAGATGACTTCAGATCATGAGATATTCTAGAACGTGAGATGACTTCAGATCATGAGATGTTCTAGAACGTGAGATGACTTCAGATCATGAGATGTTCTAAAACGTGAAATGATCTAGATATTGAGATGACTTCAGATCATGAGATGTTCTAGATATTGAGATGACTTCAGATCATGAGATGTTCTAGATCTTGAGATGACCTCAAATCATGAGATGGCATTATATCTTACGACGACCCCAGATCTTGAGAAGTCATCAGGTTCTGAGATGACTTCCTGTCTGGAGATGGCATCGGATATTTAAAATGAACCTGACTCCGTCTATCAGAGTTGTCCCTTGCGTAAGCGCTGTTTCTGTTTTATATACAGCTTTTTGTGTCAAGTATGAACAATTATTTACTTTAAAAAAATATGTCAGTACAAATAAAATCTTGTATTTCCTTATCGTACCATTTGTTCCTTTTCTTTATACCAGATCAACTGACTAAACTTTGTACAAGAATAGTATTCTGTGTGGAAGGCTGGGTAGTTGAAAGGCGGCCGTGTTGCTGTTTTATTTACACGGTCAACACTGTGGAGAAAGATGTAGCCGTATTTTATTTGTACATTTGGCAGGCAACTTGTTCTCAGCAGATTTTGTTGTAGAAATAGTTTGGCTTGGTAAATAAGTAGGCCAAGTTCAATAAAACTACAAAATGTAGAACTTTGATATACGAGGGGTGAATGATACGTTCACGGCATCCGGTACAAATACTTGAAAGGCACAGTCGATATTGGGTACTTTTGTAAATCAGGTTAATGTAAGATTTAACACCAAGTTTCATTAAATTAACTGCAACCAATTTTTTGACAGGCTACTGAAGTGGTAAGGGGTGACAAAAACTGAGAAAATGGATAAAATTTCTCATCGAGCAGTCTTCGCTACTTCTTCATCAAGGGCTTATTATCTGAGGAGATCCATGAGGATATGGTAGAGACTCTAGGGGAGAGTGCCCCTTCTTACAGCACATTGAAGAAAAGGGCAGCTCATTTCAAACATGGAAGGGAGAGTCTGGAAGATGATCCCCATCCAGGAAGACCAAGAGTGGTAACCACCGATGAAACCACCGGCAGAATCCATGACATGATAATAGAAGATCGACCACTAACTGAGCGGTACATTGCTACTGAGTTGGGGATCTCCTATGAACGTGTTCATGCCATTATTCACAATGATCTTCAAATGACAAAGGTCTCTACTCGATGGGTCCCGAAACTTCTTGGAGCTGATCACAAACGACAGCGTCCGAACATGTCAGGAGACAATCTTGGCCATTTTTCTGCAGATCCTGAAAAGTTTCTTCAGCAATTTGTGACTATGGATGAAACTTAGGTTCATCATTTTCAACCAGAAATCAAAGAACAGTCAAAGCAGTGGAAACATCATGGATCCCCACCTCCAAAGAAAGCAAGGGTGGTTCTGTCTACAGGCAAAGTGATGGCTTCCATCTTTTGGGATTCAGAAGGTGTGCTATTGGTAGACTATCTTCAAAAGGGCAGACCGGTCACCGGGGCCTATTACGCTAATCTTGTGAAGCAACTGCGGGTCAAATTGGAGGAAACGCATCGAGGGAAATTGACGAGAGGAGTCATCTTTCATCAAGATAATGCTCCAGTTCACAAGTCGGCGGTGCCAATGACTACCATTCTTGAATGCGGCTTCCAGCTTCTTGAACATCCTCCTTATTCCCCAGATTTGGCTCCTTCAGACTATTACCTGTTTATTAAACTCAAAAAGGAGCTCAGTGGTCGCAAATTTGCTTCAGATGATGACGTCATTCATGCTGTAGACCACTTTCTACTGGCACAAGATGCTGGCTTTTACAAAGATGGGATCCGTATGCTCCAGGATCGCTGGACTAACTTGCAAGGGGATAGTCCCAGGTTGAGAAATAACCCCAAAAAGTTGTCCACAAATAATCCATTGTACCTTATGCCGAGAACTTATCAATCACCCCTCGTACCTAATGTGTATGGTTTCGTAGTCAAAACTTGACGGTCTAAAACAGTACAGCAAAACTGGAAGGAACAAAAATCGAAATAACTACAACTAGGACAGCTTCTACATCTCCCCCCTCCCCCCCTACTCAACCACTTTGTTCAACATACGCATACATATTTCTTGGGGTTATGTCTGGAAAACGAAGGAAGTGCCAGGAGAAATTACCGCCCCGCCCCCCCTTTCAGCTTTGATGTCATCCGATTCATTGAGTCATCCATCTTCACCCACACAAGGCCATCGAGCCGAGTCAAGTTTGTCATCAGGTCAAATTTGATATGCGTTAGGATGTCTAGTTGCGAACGAGATCGTGTCTAGTCGAGTTTGTGCATTATCATATCTAGTCGGATATACTGTCACGTTTAGTCGAGTATGCGTCGTGTCTAGTCGGCTATATTATCAAATTTAGTCGAGTATGAGAAAACTGTCTTGGAAGGGTGCATAATGGGAAAAAGAAAGAGAGGAAGACCAAGGCGAAGATGGCTGAAAGACATCGTTGACGATCTGCAAATGGACGCAGCAGCAGCAGGCCATCTTGCTCACAACCGAGAGGCCTACAGGAGTGCTGTTAGGGAGGCAAAGTTCCGCAAAGGACATGCAAATGAATGAATGAGTCGAGTATGCATCGTGTCTAGTGGGGAATATGATTATGTCCAGTCTTGTATGTGTTGCCATGTCTAATCAGGTGTGTGTTACTATATCTAGTCGGATGCGCTATCGTGTCTAGTCCAGTATCCATCGTGCCTAATCTGAAATGGAATGATGTCTAGTCGAATGTACTTATGTCTAGTTGAGTGTACTTTATGTCTAGTTGGGTGTGTGTCATCACATCAAACCTTATATTTCACAGCGAACAACAGTGTTAATGATGCTCACTCAAATGTTCAAGCTTATATAAACCATTTACATAAAGCATTTGTCACAGTTTGTTATCTTATATCTTATATCGTTCCCGTGCCGTTAAACGTCACATAGGGCTCGCAAGGTAGTTCGCTAATTTTTCCTGTCTTCAGCTAGCCTTTCAACCTCATAAGGGGATTTTATGCCTATAAATTTGGCCTCTCTTAACAATGTCCTCTTTAGAGTTTCACGTGGTCTGCTTTTTTTTGCCTGTTGTGTTGCACATGATAGTTTGTTTTGGGATTCTCTGATCATTTCTTCTCATCAAGTGACCAACATATGTCCATCTCCTTTTCCTGATCACCCATGAGACTGGTTGTTGTTCAGTCATCTGATGCCGAGTATTTTCCTTATGCATTTGTTTTCAAAAGAGTCTAATTTCTTGTCTATTTCTTTAGTTATTTTCCAGCTTTCGCGTGCATAAATGAGGGTGGATATTTCATTTGAATTGAATAGTCTTAACTTGGTTTTTGTGCTTATAACTTTTGAATGCCATATGTTCTCAAGATTCTTGAAGATCGATGCTGCTTTTGCAATTCTAACTTCGTTTCTGATGTCACCATCCTGGTCTATGTAGCTGCCAAGATATGCAAATTGATTGACTTTTTCAATATCTGTCCCTTCTACGTGTATTTTTTCCATTTTGATTAATGTGAAGTTTCATTATTTTTGTTCTGTCCTTGTTAATTTCAAGTCCTATTTTGCTAGCTAGTGAAAACAGGCTATCTGTTTTTTCTTGCATGAAATTCACATTGTTACTAATAAGAGTTATGTCATCAGCAAAATCAAGATCTTCTAGTTGGGTTCCATGTACCCATTCAATACCCGTGTTACCTGTGCAGCATTTTTTCATTATGAAGTCTACTGTAATTTCGAAAAGCAAAGGAGACAGTATACATCCTTGTTTCACACCTGTTTCAATCTGGAACACTCATCCCTTCTGTTTTGAATGCACAAACATATCCATTGTAGAAGTCCTTAATGATATTGACAGTTTTAGATGGTATTCCATTTAGACTTTAAATTCTTCACAATGAATCTCTGTGTATGCTATCAAATGCCTTTTTAAAGTAATTGAAGTTCAGTATTAATGGTTTCTGCTTTTCAATATGTTCTTCACGTATTATTCTTAGATTAAAGATCTGGTCGAGACAGTTTCTCCCTATTCGGAAAACAGTTTGTTACCTGGCCCATATAAGGTCCCTGTAGCTGCTGTTCCCATCTCACCCTCCATTACAAACAGTTGGAAGGTGATGCAATACTTGGGATCGTCTTACGTCTGCGTCAAACTAATATTAATCTGCATGTAAGGTTTTGAAAGTGATGAGTAAACCTGAAGCTATTATTTGCTTTACCTGTGTGCTATTTATAACACGGTTTATTTTAGCGTGACAGGTCGCGCACCTGGACAAAGTGGAAACTAAATCCTTGAGTGCAGCGAGCCATGTTAAGACAGCAGTCTGGCTTTTAATTTAGTGTACACCCGGATCACAGGCCAAGCCCTGTTTTTGTACACCACGCCTGGAATACGTCGACACAAAACATTCAGGAAATGCTGCAGGTACAAGCGAACCTTCCTCTTGCCTTTAAGCATTATCACACACGTCTATGAGAAGTCTGTGCTGGCGACAATAAAAGCTGTCCGTATGATGACTAATCTTTTTTTTAAAATTGTGTCTTCATATGTTTGTCAATCCTGTCAAAAGAAAGATTGCCGTATGATGTGAAGCGAAGGGAGAGCACTTTTGTGCTGACTAATGTTTGTTGTAATGTTTCGTGACCTCGTTTCCGTCAGTGTAGGTGGCAGTAATAAACCACGTAACACAACATACATACGTTAGTAGCGCTATATATAAACCGGCTTTCTCCTACCAACAATCAAACACCATTTTCCGCTCCTGCGAGATAGAGAGGATCACAGTGAACCCAGACCCGAGTCTGAAACATGAAGAACCAAGAACTCGATGTGGATGTTACTTGTTTTCGGCTTCCACGTCTGCTTGTTGTGGTTGTCCTGGCTTGTTTTGTAGGACCAGATGCGGCCAAGTCCCTGCCGGTGGCCAGTTCTTTGGTGGGATGTAACGCCAGGAACAGCAATCCATGTGCCATCTTCCCTGACTTATGCTCAGCAGGTGGAGGTCTATGTGTTGTCAAGGTAATGCTGTCTGTTACCGCCCCATTCTTCTTCTTCTTCTTGTTTTCCTTGCATGTTCACCCTCTTATTGTCTCTTTTATGTTGTGTTGATGCCATGTGTTGAAAATATACGCTGAACTATTTATCATTTTTCGAGTCAAGTCTGCCACTTAGAGAGAAAATAGATGCAGTCAACTTCGGTTTTTCTCCAAGAGAAGCTATATACGGATGTACATAAATTCCAGTCTGCCACGTCTGAGAATAATAGAAGAAGTTATTTAGTGTTTTATTTGCTTGAAGAAGGCAGAAGTATTTATACTTTTAAATTCTCTAATCTTCACATGTAGCATCAGTTCCCCATTTTGCTTTTTTGTTGGCATCTACTGACGACACAGGCCAAAATATAACTTCCTGATCTTGTTACAAAGTAAAGATAGTTCCTACAACAATTACCTTATGATTAACTTTGATTCTCGGACCATTACATAGCTTTTAATAATTAACATAATTTTAAGATAAATATGGTCTTATTTGTCTTTTTTCTTTCAGGCACCGTGCGAATATCAGTGCGTCTGCCCACCAGATGGCAGTGTTCGGCGGGACTGCACAAGTAAAGTCCCCCCTGATTTTGACACTTTAGGAGGTGAGACTGTTGATAATCTGTTCATTCTTCCTGACCCAAATTTCTGGAATATGAGTGATTCTCCTAGACAGGATGAGCCTGTTAGTTCATCTGAACCAGACGTGACGACAAGCAAATCTATATTCCATCCAGTCACAACATCCTCAGTAGCAGAAACTGCGCCATCGGTGTCTACGTAAACAGCCGCAGAAAACAAAGTAGTTCCTGCGCTGAACGAATCCACACTTTCAGCTTCTTCATCAGCATCCTCCAGCATAAAACATACACAGCAAAAAACATGATGACTGCAGATGGCTTGGCTGATTCACTTTCACAAGATCAACACGTTTCATCTTCAGTCGAAGTGACTTAGTCAAGCAGGCGGTCGCAGAAACCACATCTTCAGTCGAAGTGACTTAGTCAAGCAGGCGGTCGCAGAAACCACATCTTCAGCTGAAGTGACTTAGCCAAGCAGGCGGTCGCATAAACCACATCTTCAGTTGGTGACTTAGTCAACCAGGCGGTCGCAGAAACCACATCTTCAGTTGAAGTGACTTAGTCAAACAGGCGGTCGCAGAAACCACATCTTCAGTCGAAGTGACTTAATCAAGCAGGCGGTCGCAGAAACCACATCTTCAGTTGAAATGACTTAGTCAAACAGGCGGTCGCAGAAACCACATCTTCAGTCGAAATGACTTAGTCAAGCAGGCGGTCGCAGAAACCACATCTTCAGCCGAAGTGACTTAGTCAAACAGGCGGTCTCAGAAACTACATCTTCAGTTGAAGTGACTTAGTCAAGCAGGCGGTCGCAGAAACCACATCTTCAGCCGAAGTGACTTAGTCAAACAGGCGGTCGCAGAAACCACATCTTCAGTCGAAGTGACTTAATCAAGCAGGCGGTCGCAGAAACCACATCTTCAGTTGAAATGACTTAGTCAAGTAGGCGGTCACAGAAACCACATCTTCAGTCGAAGTGACTTAGTCAAGCAGGCGGTCTCAGAAACCACATCTTCAGCTGAAGTGACTTAGCCAAGCAGGCGGTCGCATAAACCACATCTTCAGCCGAAGTGACTTAGTCAAACAGGCGGTCGCATAAACCACATCTTCAGCCGAAGTGACTTAGTCAAACAGGCGGTCGCAGAAACCACATCTTCAGCCGAAGTGACTTAGTCAAGCAGGCATCGCAGAAACCACATCTCCCAACACTACAACAGCCTGACTATTAATGTTTTCGAGTCCGCGGCTCTGATGAGTCTGAGTTCCACCAGCACTGAGAAGTAACCTAGACAATGGAAGGTTCTCGCCCTAGTTTACGGAACTATAGTGACACTATTACTGCACTGATAGCTCTGATGTATGCTCCTGCGCAAAAATGGCGACATCTCTGGTAAAATCTGAGAACGCGATATACTCCACATGCAGAGACAGGGGCGCTAACTTGGAACGCGAAGTGAACGTGCTTATATATCAAGGGGATGTAATCACAGTCACCCGAGACTGTCCAGCTCTTTCTAGTTCAGCTTGAAGTCCGCTGGTGCGCTCTTTCAGCATAGCTTGAAGTCCGCTGGTGCGCTCTTTCAGCATAGCCAACGATGATTAGGACCCCTTGTCAGGAAGCTCTCTTCTTGGTTCCACCCCGCTGGGTCCTTCAAGGATGATGTCGTAGCCCGCTTCCCATCCGCCACGATGACTATGTTTCAACATCATCACAGTTTCGGCTCCAAAAAAGCAGAGTTTACAATTCTGGGGAGATGAAGAGAAGAAGAAGTTTGTGTTATGAGCATTTGATGATAAGAACTCCGCGCTGTGACACCCCAGAAGTCACTGATGAGAACAAATTCTACAATCTGCCAGAAATCCATGCACTAGCAAGTTTTTTTTTTCTTTCGTGGTGAACAGTACTTGAATGTGGTATGTGTGTTTCAAATTATGTTTAATGTAACAAACATAAAGCACACAAGATACACTTCCTCCAAGCGAAGCCCAGGGAATGCACAGTTTAGTCAAACCTTGCCTGGTGAGAGGTCATTCTCTGAACTTTTCTGTGGCTGAAGTTTAGAATCTTACCAGATCTGGATGATATGTCGAAATCCTTAACTTATGAAACGTATACTTGTGTTTATTACTTACAAGCGTATGAGCTAGTCTTATAGTGAGATTTTGCATGCAGTGTGTATATGTGTGACACGTAGTGTTATTTCAAGATGTATGGTTTAATGTATAGTTTTTTTAAAAAAAGAGAACAAAGTTCTAAAAGTGAAAAAGCAATTGATTTTCAAGTTTTAAGTGCGCTTATCCACTTCATCAATGTCGGACACGTGGACCAGAAATACAAAGATGTTTGTGGCATGATTTCTAGACCAAACCGCAGCACTGAGACAAACAACTGAAAAGATTTGTCTGATGAATTGCTAAAAATATCTTTGCACGCATTCACTGTGGGAAGAGCGAACTAATGAACAAACGTTATTTTTCAAGGGGTGAGTAATTGGGTACGCAGACCCGTCTGACATTCTGTCGTTTATCTCTCATTTTCCGTACTATGAGAGAGAGAGAGAAGGAGAGAGAGAGAGAGAGAGATGAAGAATGGAAGAGAATTTCAGGCACTATCTATAACCGCATGGTTCATTCATTCATTCATTAGCATGTCCCTTGCGGAACTTTGCCTCCCAAACAGCACTCCTGTAGGCCTCTCTGTTGTGAGCAAGATGTGTACCGCATGGTACACTGAAGAAAATGGCAAAATCATGTGTGTGTGGTGGTGTAGTTCCCACAAAATCTTGTGTGTGGTGGTGTAGTTCCCACAAAATCTTGTGTGTGGTGGTGTAGTTCCCACAAAATCTTGTGTGTGGTGGTGTAGTTCCCACAAAATCTTGTGTGTGGTGGTGTAGTTCCCACAAAATCTTGTGTGTGGTGGTGTAGTTCCCACAAAATCTTGTGTGTGGTGGTGTAGTTTCCACAAAATCTTGTGTGTGGTGGTGTAGTTTCCATAAAATCGTGTGTATGTGTGTGGTGTAGTTCCCACAAAATCTTTTATGTGGTGGTGTAGTTCCCACAAAATCTTTTATGTGGTGGTGTAGTTCCCACAAAATCTTGTGTGTGGTGGTGTAGTTTCCACAAAATCTTGTGTGTGTGGTGGCGTAGTTCCCACAAAATATTGTGTGTGTGGTGGCGTAGTTCCCACAAAATCTTGTGTGTGTGGTGGTGTAGTTCCCACAAAATCTTGTGTGTGCGGTGGTGTAGTTCCCACAAAATCTTGTGTGTGCGGTGGTGTAATTCCCACGAGATTGGAAGTAACAATAATGTCTGAATTCCATACATTCTCCATACGGGTCACAAGAATGTGCATCCATATTAGAAATGTTTTCATGAAATAAATATTTAATAGCATCGTTTTGCTTTCATTTTCTTATTTGTCGTCTATTTGACTTTTCTTATTTCATTTTCTTACTGAGTTTACTCCCGTGATCCTACAGAATTTACCCCTGTGATCCTACAGAATTTACTCCTGTGATCCTACAGAATTTACTCCTGTGATCCTACAGAATTTACCCCTGTGATCCTACAGAATTTACTCCCGTGATCCTACAGAATTTACTCCTGTGATCCTACAGAATTTACCCCTGTGATCCTACAGAATTTACTCCTGTGATCCTACAGAATTTACTCCTGTGATCCTACTGAATTTACTCCTGTGATCCTCGAGATAGTCTCCTTTAGGATAGAAGCTCAGAGCACCGTGGTGCTTGAGTCTACATTCTCGATGGGTCACCGAAGCGGATTGCGTGACAATCTGGTTTTCGTTGCACCAGTTCAGCCTCGAGTTTGACTTTACTCACAGGAAAACCTCGACGTAGCTTGGATATGAATATATCCCCGCCGGGTGAGAGGAGGTTGTCTATCTAGAGTCCCTGGTCCAGTGTCTCCGACTTCAGCTTTCTGTGGTCATGGCCGCCACTTTTCATGGCTGTGACCAGGACGGAAGCCCCCACCGAGGAGAACGAATCCTCGACACTAGTGAGTCTCACTCCTGGGTTTATATTTATCCCAGTTCTGGCTAACACAGGACGTGGCCGGCCTCTAGAGCAGAGGTTCCATGATATGGGTAGCCGTCACCGCGATACTACTGGCCATACCGATTTAACTTCACTTGAGCCTTTCCATCACCTTTTCCACGGCGGCGCCGCGCGGCAAACCTAATCGCGTTTTTCTTCATTGGCTCAGAGGAGTTTCGGCCCACGCACGGCAGCCGAAGAATCTCGTCAACAGCGCCTATATAATTTAAATGTACATGTTTGTGATTGGTATAACTATAACAAAAACATGTACTTCTTTGTGACTTGTGTAGCTATAAGAAAAAAACTGTCAGACGGTTGAATTACCCCACCTCAGCCTTGTGTGGACGATCAGTCACATACTGGTCGAGTGGTCCAAAAATATCACCATCTCACAGAGCCAAAAATAGGGTCATCGTGTTGGCTGAGTGGTTAGGCGCTTGGTTTACTAATCCGGTGGTACCGGGTTCAATCCCAGCAGTGGGATTTTTTTTTCTGGTTCACATCAAAAAGCCCCCGGGGTTGACCCAGCCGCTAAAAATGAGTTTCAGAAAAATCTGGGAAGGTAAAGCGGCCAGGCGTGATACTGACCACATGGCACTTTCATGTGCCGAAGGTCATGGAAAATACGGGCCCAACCCCGTATCCCTAATATATGGCTTAACAACATGGAAACGGGAATTTTACCTTTTGGGTCAAAATAGATGGATGTATTTTCACTTTTACAAAAAGATAGAAAGAGTGAGAAAAGTGGACAGAAACAAGAATGGCAGAAAGCAAGATGAGTACATATAAATGAAGGTGAAATTTATCCAAGAGACAGGACTGCAGGTATAGACAGACAATGCGAAAGAAGAAGAAGAAGATAAATGAAGGGCATACAACTATCCAATATTTCGGCAAAACCCGGACTTTCTTGCAGGGAGGAGGTAAACAAACAAACAAACAAACAAACAAACAAACTCTATATATTTTTCATCTAATTGTCGTGTTTTTATCTGTGGTGTTGGTGTAACAGTTTTGGATTAGGTAATAGGGTTGGATATATAATAAGGTAGTAGTCTCCCTTGCAGAGAGCTAGGTATGCAGCGGGAATATCAGCTGAAAAGTTGCACGCGTCTGTACTTGTAATGAACGAACTGGTAGGAGACACAGGAAGAAACAGACTTTTAAAAAAAACAGAACGGTAGAAATGAGAAGTTTTCAAAACGTAGATTCACAGAAGTTTTAGTTAGTAGTCAGTGTGTATAGAATGTAAAGCCGCCCGAGCACCATTTCATATAATTGAAAGACTCCATCAGTCTTTTCACATACTCCCATTCTGGCAACATCCACAAACAAACGTGCTTTCATTAATAAATGTGATTCTCTTGTAGCGCCCAGAGTTAGGAGGTCGTTTATTTCTGTTTGTAACGCAGCTGTGAGGTGACATGTTCAGTTGATTTTTCTATACGATTCACGGTCGTGTATGAACTTTACCTTCCTTGTTCCTGGTTATGTAATGTTACACAGAGTATATCAATGTAACAGAACTGAAGGTGCTAGATCAGTCACAGAGACCAAAGTCTTCAACAAGTCAACAAGTTACAGCAGATGACTAAATAGTTCATCGTGCACATATGTGCTGCAAGAAAACCAAATCGTTTTTATTGGTGAAAAAAGTATTTTCCTGAAATATTGGATTGTTGTATGTTCTTCATGTGTATGTACTCATCTTTCTTTCTGCCATTCTTGTTTCTGCCCAGTTTCCTCATTCTTTCTATCTTTTTTGTAAAACTGAACCATGCACCTCTATCTACTTTCATTACTAGACCAACACACCTCTATCTACTTTCATTACTAGACCCACACGCCTCTATCTACTTTCATTACTAGACCCACACACCTCTATCTACTTTCATTACTAGACCCACACACCTCTATCTACTTTCATTACTAGACCCACACACCTCTATCTACTTTCATTACTAGACCCACACACTTCTATCTACTTTCATTACTAGACCCACACACCTCTATCTACTTTCATTACTAGACCCACACACCTCTATCTACTTTCATTACTAGATCCACACACCTCTATCTACTTTCATTACTAGACCCACACACCTTTATCTACTTTCATTACTAGACCCACACACCTTTATCTACTTTCATTACTAGACCCACACACCTCTATCTACTTTCATTACTAGACCCACACACCTTTATCTACTTTCATTACTAGACCCACACACCTCTATCTACTTTCATTACTAGACCCATATACCTCTATCTACTTTCATTACTAGACCCACACACCTCTATCTACTTTCATTACTAGACCCACACACCTCTATCTACTTTCATTACTAGACCCATATACCTCTATCTACTTTCATTACTAGACCCACACAACTCTATCTACTTTCATTACTAGACCCACACACCTCTATCTACTTTCATTATTAGACCCAATTTTGCCGCACTTGTCATTTCTTCTATGTCCCACATTCCCTCACTTTTAGGGATCCCGTACAAAGTAGATTGCGGGACTTTTTTCTATGTACAGGAATAAGTGTCCTGTATGGGTTGTCAGTGTCCTGTATGGGTTGTCAGTGTCCTGTATGGGGTTATTTTTTTTAGAATAAAACAAGCAAGAAAAACAGTTGTACAGAAAACAGAAAGTTTGGGTGGGTGGATGGATGGATGGACAGACGGACGGACGGATGGATAGATGGATGGATGGGGTCAAGAATTGGGCACGCAGACCCGTCTGACATTCTGCCCTTCATCATACAGCTTTCACTCAGTCACAGTCATTCAGCATTTGTTAATGAGCATAATAATCGCGAAGAAGGAAAACAAAGTAAGTAATAAACCGTCTCTTGTCCATACACTCCACACTCTTATTTATGTAAGTAATAAACTATCTCTTGTCCATACACTCCACACTCTTATTTATGTAAGTAATAAACTATCTCTTGTCCATACACTCCACACTCTTATTTATGTAAGTAATAAACTATCTCTTGTCCATACACTCCACACTCTTATTATGTAAGTAATAAACTATCTCTTGTCCATACACTCCACACTCTTATTTATGTAAGTAATAAACTATCTCTTGTCCATACACTCCACACTCTTATTTATGTAAGTAATAACTATCTCTTGTCCATACACTCCACACTCTTATTTATGTAAGTAATAAACTATCTCTTGTCCATACACTCCACACTCTTATTTATGTAAGTAATAAACTATCTCTTGTCCATACACTCCACACTCTTATTTATGTAAGTAATAAACTATCTCTTGTCCATACACTCCACACTCTTATTTATGTAAGTAATAAACTATCTCTTATCCATACACTCCACACTCTTATTTATGTAAGTAATAAACTATCTCTTATCCATACACTCCACACTCTTATTTATGTAACAGCATGAAATAAACGTACTTACATTCTCACATTCATTCTAAACTAATACATTTATAGAAAAGCACTAAAAGAAATACAAAACTCAAGCCATACTTTAGATGGAACTAATTTAGACTTTGGCAGTATATATATATATATATATATACATATATATATATATGCTTTTCATATACGCAAGTACATGCACATATACATATTCACACACATGTATACATACATGCAAGTACATACCACATATATACAAACACACATATAAAAAATATATAAACATAAACATGCTCATACATATGTATACACATACATATACACTAATATGTATACACATAAACATAAATAGACATACACACGTATACATATACATACTTACACACACTCATTCATGCATACACGTACACACAAAGGACAGACTGACAGACAAGAGACAGACAGAGAGAGAGAGAGAGAGAATCTTTCCTATATTAGAGACTATACAGATCAGCCTTATCTTTGGTCTGTGTTCATGTGATTTGTTTCCTCTTTTAAATAAGGAAGATTAAATTACTGCTCGTTAGAGAGATTAGTTCCAGTGTAGTGATCTATGACTTAATTACTGTCCGCTATAGAGATTAGCTCCAGTGTAGTGATATATGACTTAATTACTCTCAGTTATAGAGATTAGCTCCAGTGTAGTGATATATGACTTAATTACTCTCAGTTATAGAGATTAGCTCCAGTGTAGTGATCTATGACTTAATTACTGTCCACTATAGAGATTAGCTCCAGTGTAGTGATATATGACTTAATTACTCTCAGTTATAGAGATTAGCTTCAATGTAGTGATCTGTGACTTAATTACTGTCAGTTATAGAGATTAGCTTCAATGTAGTGATCTGTGACTTAATTACTCTCAGTTATAGAGATTAGCTTCAGTGTAGTGATCTGTGACTTAATTACTGTCAGTTATAGAGATTATCTTCAGTGTAGTGATCTGTGACTTAATTACTGTCAGTTATAGAGATTAGCTTCAGTGTAGTGATCTGTGACTTAATTACTGTCAGTTATAGAGATTAGCTCCAGTGTAGTGATCTGTGACTTAATTACTCTCAGTTATAGAGATTAGCTTCAGTGTAGTGATCTGTGACTTAATTACTGTCCACTATAGAGATTAGCTTCAGTGTAGTGATCTGTGACTTAATTACTGTCAGTTATAGAGATTAGCTTCAGTGTAGTGATCTGTGACTTAATTACTCTCAGTTATAGAGATTAGCTTCAGTGTAGTGATCTGTGACTTAATTACTCTCAGTTATAGAGATTAGCTTCAGTGTAGTGATCTGTGACTTAATTACTGTCAGTTATAGAGATTAGCTTCAGTGTAGTGATCTGTGACTTAATTACTCTCAGTTATAGAGATTAGCTTCAGTGTAGTGATCTGTGACTTAATTACTGTCAGTTCTTGAGATTATCTTCAGTGTAGTGATCTGTGACTTAATTACTGTCAGTTATAGAGATTAGCTTCAGTGTAGTGATCTGTGACTTAATTACTCTCACTTCTTGAGATTAGCTTCAGTGTCGAGATCTGTGACTCTAAGTCAGCACGGGTATGTAACCCGCGACCATAGATCAGTGATGATAGGTGACCCGCGACCATAGATCAGTGATGATAGGTGACCCGCGACCATAGATCAGTGATGGCATGTAACTCGCAAAAATAGATTAGTGATGGCCGGTGACCCGTGACCATAGATCAGTGATGGCATGTAACTCGCAACCATAGATTAGTGATGGCCGGTGACCCGTGACCATAGATCAGTGATGATAGGTGACCCGCGACCATAGATCAGTGATGATAGGTGACCCGCGACCATAGATCAGTGATGATAGGTGACCCGCGACCATAGATCAGTGATGATAGGTGACCCGCGACCATAGATCAGTGATGATAGGTGACCCGCGACCATAGATCAGTGATGGCATGTAACTCGCGACCATAGGTCACCTGAAGTAAGGTCAACTAAGCTGCCGTAAACCTGAAACCAGAGGAAGACCATCCTGTATAGGCAACCTATGTCCTACCTGGCTAGTTTTCCCCCTCAGTTTCGTCCACATTAAAAAATACAGCAACAAACTAAACCAGGTTGGTAGCTGTCTAGTCAGTGTTTAGATTTGGAAGTATGCTTTTTCCCCCCACTCCAACATCACTACTAGCAGCCTCACCAGACACTTTCCCCACTGTAACGTGAACCTCACCAGACACTTTCCCCACTGTAACGTGAACCTCACCAGACACTTTCCCCACTGTAACGTGAACCTCACCAGACACTTTCCCCACTGTAACGTGAACCTCACCAGACACTTTCCCCACTGTAACGTGAACCTCACTAGACACTTTCCCCACTGTAACGTGAACCTCATCAGACACTTTCCCCACTGTAACGTGAACCTCACCAGACACTTTCCCCACTGTAACGTGAACCTCATCAGACACTTTCCCCACTGTAACGTGAACCTCATCAGACACTTTCCCCACTGTAACGTGAGCCTCACCAGGCACTTTCCCCACTGTAACGTGAGTCTCACCAGGCACTTTCCCAAATGTAACATCAGCACAAACAGCCTCAGCTCACTTTCACATTCTTGGCAGTTATAAACCAATGAAAGCACACTTTTCTATGGCAGTAAATGGTTCAGTGCTACCAGACTTCCCACATATTTCGTCAAATAACCTCCTTGCTTTTCTCGAATTACCACCCGTGTAACAGAAACGTTGTTATTTTCCTTCATATCGTCAACTCACAACATTTGTTTTCCTTCATATCGTCAACTCACAACATTTGTTATTTTCCTTCATATCGTCAACTCACAACATTTGTTATTTTCCTTCATATCGTCAACTCACGACACTTGTTATTTTCCTTCATATCGTCAACTCACAACATTTGTTATTTTCCTTCATATCGTCAACTCACGACACTTGTTATTTTCCTTCATATCGTCAGCCCACAACACTTGTTATTTCCGTTCATATCGTCAGCCCACAACACTTGTTATTTCCGTTCATATCGTCAACCCACAACACTTGTTATTTCCGTTCATATCGTCAGCCCACAACACTTGTTATTTCCGTTCATATCGTCAACCCACAACAATGATAACAGATTCCCCATTTTTGTATGTTGTCTCACTGAGTGAACAAGTTATTCTGGAAGATGATACACTTGTTATTCTTGTGTGTGTGTGTGCGCGTGTGTGTGTGCGGGCGTTTATTTTATCAGCACTGCTAATAATCATTGATACAGTAGAAGATGCTAAACATCATCTTTACACACATCCCACCTGCGCTGACCTGTCCCCACGTGGCCAATTATTTCTCATTACTCTGAGCCCGACCTGAGGTTAGGAACAACTGGTGTGGAAGACCCAGTGAACCTGACATGAGGTTAGGAACAACTGGTGTGGAAGACCCAGTGAACCTGACATGAGGTTAAGAACAACTGGTGTGGAAGACCCAGTGAACCTGACATGAGGTTAAGAACAACTGGTGTGGAAGACCCAGTGAACCTGACATGAGGTTAGGAACAACTGGTGTGGAAGATCCAGTGAACCCGAGATGAGAGACATAATGGAAGGGCTGGCTACAGACCGCTATAAGATGAGAATATTTGTCGTAGCCCTAAACAATACATCGTGGTGTTCTGAACAGTGATTGCAGCATGGATCAGTGCTCAGTGACATGAATGAATGAATGAATATACTGTACGTACAACAACAACAACAACAACAAAGTGTCAGGTTTAATAAGCAAACTAAAGCCCTACGTGACGTCATAAAAGTTAACCCTACCCGTGTCAACACACAAAAGCCCGAAACTGTCACGTTCATAAACTACAGTCAGATTTATCACACTCCCATCCTGGCTTTAGTTCCGCGTCCGTCTCACAGCTTCTTCGCCGCAGACTGTTTAGTGCAGGTACAGGAAACAACGTGGCTTTGGCACGATAAACTAACACAACACAGTGATGCATGGTTAGACTCCGAGAGGGGGGAAAAAAAACATAGACAAAGCATTTTTTACGTGAGAGAAAGAAAGATGAGAATTACCCGCGACTTGAACCACGGGCTCCTGTAGGACGAACAAACTCCTTGTATGAGCGCGCAGTTTCGCACCCCTATCATCAGGTAGATAGCAAAGCTATCAGTGCCTGTCTGCTCGAAAATCTGTGCGCATTTGGGGGGGGGGGGAGTGCGATAGCGAAGTTTATTAGTGCTCTGTCCTCTCGTGGGTTGATGAGGTTGAAAGACTCGCCGAAGACAGGAGAATTTGGTGAACTACTTTGCGAGCCCTATAGTAAGTTTAACGGCACGGGAAGGATATAAGAAGATATAAAACTCTCGTGGCTAGGCGGTTGCTCGTCCTACCGAAGCCCGTGGCTGAAGTCCCAAGTAGTTCTCTTTTTATTTTTCTCTCTCTTACGTCTAAACGTGCGGTATCTGTGACCGTGCAACACTGCGCTGTTACTTGTAGTGAAGATAAAACGTGCATTGTGTATAGTTTCTTGTAGGAAACAGCCTTAATAAGGGGACACGACTAAAATATTATTTTGTTTGAAATTGAAATTCGGTATTTGCCCTTGACAGCGGGAGTTGATGAAACGACCAGGAGACCGTGAACAAGGATGGCAAGGTGTGTTCTGAAGTTTGCCTTCCACATGAATGACTCATATAATCATGAGAGTTATTTCCAGTTTCCATTCTTTTCTGGTTTCGTTTATTTCCTACTTGATGCAACTGTTAAACTTTAAAGAAATTTCATCTGAGAAAATAACGCAAGAAGACAACGTGGCCTGGCAGAAAAAAAAAAAAAAACCAGCATTGTAAGGCTACAGACATGCTTTCAAGTCCATCATGGCAAGTCTCTGGGCCTGCAAGCAGCTTCAAGTCAGGTCTCAAGCAATGTTCCATCTAAGCTGTGCGGCAGTGAGCGCGCGCACATATGCACATAACACACATGTAACACAAACAAACAAGATCACGCCGTGTATACAATTTTATACGCCACAAATAAAAAATAAATAAACAAAATTTCTACTTTTATTTTTCAGTTTCCTGACGTTACACTGTATTGTAGTTGTGCTGTAGAAAAATGTCAAGAGTTTGCTTTCTTGATTTCTCTGGATTTTAGTATTTCTTTTCTAGGAGTACTTTAAATTATTCTTTGTAATGTGACATTACGATACATATTCCCACGAAATTTTCTTTTAGAATATATTTGCACAAAGGTCTGAAAATGTATGGCACAAACAGCAAAACCTTTGAGCACACTTTGGTCTCAAGTCTATAAACCAAAACAAAGTGACCGTTATGTCAGACTAACAGATCAGCAACAAGTTACCATAGCATGCACAAGTGCTTGTAGATTGTGAAAGTGAAGGAAGTCAAGTATCATCATCATCATCATAATCATCATCAGGTGCTGTGCCGACTGGCGTTGGCTATTATGCTTCTCCAGAGTATCCGATCCTTCATGCAGGCCATCAGTTCAGTTGGTGATCTCCTCTCACACCATCCCGTTAGACTGTCCAGTATCATTTCTCTTGGTCTTCCTTTTGATCTTCTTCCTTCTATTTTTCCTAAGGATGTGTTGGTTAATATGTTTCTCATGCTCTGAAGTGCAGTCTTTGCTTGGCCTATTCTCTTCCTAATGAAGTCAAGTAAGAAAATAAAAATGACACCACATATACTTTATTTTTCACCTTATGTCAGAATTCTTCTTCTTCGTTCGCTTCCACCATCAAGACCGGCCCGTGATCCTACTGAATTTACTCCTGTGGTCCTCAATAGGTCCCGTGGTCCCCCGTGTGGTCCCCGAAAGGACCACACGAGATCCCCGGGAGGATCACAAGAGGTTCAGAGTATCGCACGGCTTGAGCCTGTATTCTTGGTGGGTCTCAGAAGAGGGATTGCGTGACACTGTGGTTTTCGTTGCACCAGTTTAATCTAGAGGTGGACTTTCTCACCGGAAAACCTCGACTTATTTTGGAATATATGTGTATCTCCGCCGGGGTGAGAGGTGGTTGCCTATCTAGACTGCCCTGGTCCAGTGTCTCCGACTTCAGCATTTTGTGGTCATGGCCGCTATCCTTCCTAGTTGTGACCAGGATAGAGCTTTTGTCCAGGAGGACGAATCCTCGCCACTAGTGAGTTTCACCCCTGGGTTGACCCGGTCTAGGCATATTATCCCAGTATGGACGTGTTTAGGACGTGACCTACCTCTAGAGCGGAGGTACCGTGACTTGAGTAGCCGTCAAGTTTCACCCCTGGGTTAAGCCGGTTTAGGTATATTTCACCAGTATGGGTGTAGAACGGACGTGGCAGGTCTCTAGAGCAGAGGTGCTGTGGTATAAGTAGCTCTCACCTCGATACTACTGGACATACCGATTAAGCTTCACTTTATCCGTTCCATCACCTTTTCACATCGGTGCTGCACGGCAATCCTAATTGCTTTTCCTCGTTTTCTTCATTGGCCGGGAGGAGTTTCACTCCACGCGCGGCATTCGAAGAGTCTCGCCAGCAGCGTCTTAACCCCTGGGTTAAGCCAGTTCAAGCAATTCGCCCGGTATGAGTGTACATGGGACGTGGCCGACCTCCAGAGCAGTGGTGCCGTGATTTGAACAGTCCTGACCTCAAGACTATTGACTGCTTCACTTACTCCTTTCTTTCACCTTTTCCACAGTGGTGCCGCACGGCAAACCATAATCGCACATTTCTTCACTGGCCGGGAGGAGCCCCACTCCACGCAAGGAAGCTGAAGAATCTCGCCAGCAGCAGTAGATGAGCTACCAAGCAAGACTCTCATCTACTCGAAGAATCTGGTTTTCAGGCGCCAGATATTCGCCTTTGCCCCTTCTCCTGTCGGTTTGAACAGTTCTGCCACGAGAAGGACTTGACTGTCTGAGGCTATCTGAGACGCACGCCTGGGAGACATTTCATTGTAGTGGAGAGCGTGTCCTCCTCCACACCTCAGGCTATACGTCTATGGACTGTTCTGACCATGTTAGAAGTAAAAATGACACCACACATACTTTATTCGTCATTTTATCTCAGAAGTAATCTACTCATTTTTGAAAATCCATTACAAAAATACAGCATTAAATGTTGGTATACCATCAGAATCCACTAGGCCCTGTTCTGCCTTGTTTTCCTGGTTAGTTTCTTCTATTTGTAAGGACAGAAGTATGTGGCGTCCCTCTTATATTTGAAGTTCGTTATACAAATGAAACCTAAACAACCACTCTAAACCTCACACTAAGTTTATCTCTCTACAACATATTATGTGATAACACAGCTATAACCATGGACTAGAGATATAAATTCTTCAATTTGGTGTCTGCTTTGTATTATGTACTGTATGAATATCTCTTGCCTTGGTGCCATTATTGTCTAAAATAGATTCTTACACAATGACTAGACGTCTTTGAGGTGAAACTACGTACATTCAACAACACATCAGGCAATGATGTCACTGAAGTATTGTCTACTAATACCACACTTTGGTAAAGCTACCAAGTCGATTAACTACAAAAAAAAACTGAGTAAAAAGTAAAGTATGAATCACAATTCTTCAAAGGTAAAGCTATGAGTTGTGAACCAGCTTTACTGCACACAGTCAAACCATAAGTGCTCTTCTGCCTGGCTGACCAGAGACTGCCGACTAGTGTCGCCATCAGCACAAACCCTGTAGCTAGTGACACCATTCCTCTTCCTTCCCAACAGTTAACCTTGGTACCCACTTTTTTTCTTGAGGCTGGGTGGATCCCGGGAGTTTTTGTGACCCACGGTTTGACGGCCGCTGTAGTGAGCGGAAATTGAAACAGGGTCACCTGCTTGACGAGCGAGTGACTTATCCACTGGGCTAACGCTGTTCCCATCACAATTCTTCAATTACAGTCCAAGTCCATTTTGTTAAGTGCCTCAAGTTCAAGTTGATCAGTGCAAGTGTACATTTGTGGTGGCTTCTTACTCAAGTCGGCCCTGGAGTAGAAACATCTTGTTTTCAGATGGTTTAGAATTATAAACCCTGGAATCTGGGAATGACTTTTTTTTTCTAATGGTCTAGTGGTAATGACAAGCGGAATCTTGAGTTAATAACTGAACAAATAATCCTGAAGACTATTACCTCAGAGAGAGACATGTCTTCTGTACAAGAACAGAACGAGCAATCTTGGATCTGAGATCTGCACAAAGAAAGCACTTCTGTACCCGAGGAAAGCCACTAGCACCTCAGAATGTGGGTGTATATGGGCCCTAGATTTCTGTTCACAAGCCACGAGACCACAGTCTACCTGGGGTCAAGTCAAAGGGCATGGCTGCAGTCAAACAGTTATGTAGAAAAAGTTGTTAAGATTCACTGGACCTGTGACACCAAGAAGATACACATTAGAGTGCACAAGAAAGATGCACATTAGAGTGCACAATAAAGAAGATACATATTAGAGTGCACAAGAAGTTGCACATTAGAGTGCATGAGAAAGGTGCACATTAGAGTGCACAAGAAAGAAGATACACATTAGAGTGCACAACAGAGTTGCACATTAGAGTGCACAAGAAAGATACACATTAGAGTGCACAAGAAAGATACACATTAGAGTGCACAAGAAAGAATATACACATTAGAGTGCACATGAAGATACACATTAGAGTGCACAAGAAAGAATATACATGTTAGAGTGCACAAGAAGGAATATACACATTAGAGTGCACAAGAAAGATGAACATTAGAGTGCACAAGAAGATACACATTAGAGCGCAGAAGAAAGAAGACAAATAGTGAGGAAGCCTGAGATCCTCTGTAATCAAATATCAATTGAACAAACAGAAATGATGGTGAAGTACAGGGTGTTCCAAAAGTTTGCTTGCACTTTCATGCTTCAGTAACTAAGTACCCAGTAGAACAATGATTAGCAGAAGAAAGTCTTGCTTTTTTTATGTAATAATAATACCAGGGCAAGTAAAAAAGTAACCACAAAACCAAGGGCAACAACCACTGAAAAGTAAAACTATATCAGAAGACTTTGACATTGCCCACATATGTATGTAGAAATGATTTGTTTTGTCACATGATGACCCTGACATGTGACATTAAGAAAGGAAGCGGCCCGTGTTCTTGGCTTGCCAAATAACACAAGTTAGAAAGAAACCTCTATACCACATGCTACATGAATGTCTCATACAAACTCGGTAAACAAACTGGACGACAAAGCTTCAAGAAACTGAGTCAGTTAATGACAAACCATGATCTAGAAGACCACAGTTTGGGAGACCATGATCTGAGAGACCACAATTTGGGATGTCAATTAACAAAGCTGAGTAATTTTAGAAAATTTGTATGCCATTTGACCAAACTGTTCTACAATCTGTACTTGTCTACGTAACCAAATTGTTCTATTATCTGCACTTGTCTAAGTAACCACACTGTTCTACTATCTGTATCATCTAAGTAACCCAATTGTTCTACTATCTGTACTTGTCTAAGTAACTAAATTGTTCTACTATTTATGCTTGTCTAAGTAACCAAATTGTTCTACTATCTGTACTTGTCTAAGTAACCAAATTGTTCTACTATCTGTACTTGTCTAAGTAACCAAATTGTTCTACTATTTATACTTGACTAAGTAACCAAATTGTTCTACTATCTGCATTTGTCTAAGTAACCAAATTGTTCTACCATCTGTACTTGTCTAAGTAACAAATTGTTCTACTATCTGTACTTGTCTAAGTATTAAAGTAAAAAAGTTCACACAGATTTTTAGAACAGCCTATATAAAGAATGAGATAAATTACATTCTCTTACTGGAATCAGTCCTAAAATAGTATTTAAAAAAAAAGATTGTGCAACAAAATAAACAGAAAAAAGGCAATCAATGAGAAATATTCTTGTTTAATCTTTGGAATATATCCATACTACAAGAATTTAATACTGAAGAAGGCCGGCTAGTAAAGAGGATTAAAGAAAGAAAACTTAAATATTCTGGACACATTAAACGTCATGATAATCTAGAGAAAACCATCTTGGAAGGGTACAAAATGGGAAAAAGAAAGAGAGGAAGACCAAGGTGAAGATGGCTGCAAGACATTGTTGATGATCTGCAAATGGATGCGTCAGCAGCAGGCCATCTTGCTCACAACCGAGAGGCCTACAGGAGTGCTGTTAGGGAGGCAAAGTTCCGCAAGGGACATGCAAATGAATGAATGAATGAATGAAATCTTTGGAAAATATATTAGTTTTTAATAAAGTAATTACAAATATAAGCATAATTTCTAACTCTCTCTCTCTCTGAACCTTAAGTGCCCAGGGCACATGGGGCTTCCGCAAGGGTTTTCCACAAATGCCTGTCTTTCGCCTTTTTTTCTGCTCTTGCCCAGGTGAGCCCTCTATTGCTCAACATCCTTTCTGTTGTTCTTCTCCATGTCTCTTTTGGTCTACCCTTACTTCTGCTCCCCTGTGGTGTCCATCTTAGTGCTATTTTTGGTAGTGAGTTGTCAGTCATTCGGAGCACATGTCCCAACCATCGCCAGCGTCTTTCCTCAATAATTGTTGTCAGTGGTTTCATCTGCATTTCTGACAATAAGATGTTATTTCTTATGGTGTTTGGCCAAAATATTTTTTTAATTCTATGTAAACATTTAGTCTGGAAAGAATTCAACTTGTTTTCTATGGTTTTGGTGATTTTCCAGCATTCACTTCCATAGAGTAGTACACTTAGAACATTTCTAACTATTCATCTGTAATATGTGCTTTATTTATCTTGATATTGTTTAGCTACATCACACAAATGTAATAACAAGATATGGAGTGACAGACCAATGCAGAGGCAAACAGCAAGATAAGACTTGCACCACAAAGGACTGCTCTTGCTTCAAGGGGACATCACCACACAGCCAGCATTGGGGAGGCAGCTACTACTACAGCATAATCAGTGAATTTTTTGTTTGTTTAAACTGGGAGGCAGAGAACAACCTATACCTCCCCCCCTCCTCTAAACCATCTCATATTTCACAAGCTCTGTATACATCCTTATGTTACTGTATAACACAAAGATATCTTGATTACCATATTAAAAATATTATTATGATCAGTTGCTGTAAGTTGTACACAGAAAATCTGTATTTATAAATAAAGCACTCTGTGGAAAACATCCAAATATTTGACAGTTGTACAGCAGTGTACACTGCATGTTACCAAAGTTTTCAGTTTTCTTTTGTCACATGAATACACAACAATTTATGCCTATAATAATAATAATAACAATAATAATTATAATAATAATAGTCACATCAGGTTCACTGTGATAGAATAAAATAATATAAATTAATATCCGAAATATTTTATGATTTTCTCACAATCATTTTGATATTTTTTTTCATTTTCCCTCTAGTACTAATACCAGCTTCAGACATCTACTTTCAGTCATTCTCTTGATCTTGCCTACTTCTCACAATCATTCTTACATTTTTTCTCTGGTACTAATACCAGCTTCAGACATCTACTTTTAGTCATTTTCTTGGTCTTGCCTTCTTCTCACAATCATTCTTACATTTTTTCTCTGGTACTAATACCAGCTTCAGACATCTACTTTTAGTCATTTTCTTGATCTTGCCTACTTCTCACAATCATTCTTACATTTTTTCTCTGGTACTAATACCAGCTTCAGACATCTACTTTTAGTCATTTTCTTGATCTTGCCTACTTCTCACAATCATTCTTACATTTTCTCTCTGGTACTAATACCAGCTTCAGACATCTACTTTCAGTCATTTTCTTGATCTTGCCTACTTCTCACAATCATTCTTACATTTTTTCTCTGGTACTAATACCAGCTTCAGACATTACTTTCAGTCATTTTCTTGGTCTTGCCTTCTTCTCACAATCATTCTTACATTTTCTCTCTGGTACTAATACCAGCTTCAGACATTACTTTCAGTCATTTTCTTGGTCTTGCCTTCTTCTCACAATCATTCTTACATTTTCTCTCTGGTACTAATACCAGCTTCAGACATTACTTTCAGTCATTTTCTTGATCTTGCCTACTTCTCAGTCACTCTCTCTTTTCACTCGCACTATTTTGATCTCATCTACTTTTCACAGCCAATCTCTCAGTTTTATCTATTTTTCAGTCACTCTATTGCCTATTTTTCACATACACACTCACAGCACTCTCATAATCCTCACTTTTCACATACACTTTCATGATCTTGCACACAACACTGCTATGTACTTTCAGACAAACCTTCTACTACAACATCTAAATGAATTTTCCAGTAAGAAAACTTTGTTCTCCATTGTTGAAGACAGGCTCCAACCTGCAGAGAAGCTTTCATGGCAGTAAATATCTGGTTTTAGAAATGAGTTTTAGTACTCAGTGGTCAATTGTAATGTACACATTCCACATCATCTTACATCTTTGCTACACTCATAGAGGCAGGCTCTCGCTACACTCATAGAGGTAGGCTCTCGCTACACTCATAGAGGTAGGCTCTCGCTACACTCATAGAGGTAGGCTCTCGCTACACTCATAGAGGCAAGCTCTTGCTACATTCATAGAGGCAAGCTCTTGCTACATTCATAGAGGTAGGCTCTCGCTACACTCATAGAGGTAGGCTCTTGCTACACTCATAGAGGTAGGCTCTTGCTACATTCATAGAGGTAGGCTCTTGCTACACTCATAGAGGTAGGCTCTTGCTACACTCATAGAGGTAGGCTCTCGCTACACTCATAGAGGTAGGCTCTCGCTACACTCATAGAGGTAGGCTCTTGCTACACTCATAGAGGTAGGCTCTTGCTACACTCATAGAGGTAGGCTCTCGCTACACTCATAGAGGTAGGCTCTTGCTACACTCATAGAGGTAGGCTCTTGCTACATTCATAGAGGTAGGCTCTTGCTACACTCATAGAGGTAGGCTCTCGCTACACTCATAGAGGTAGGCTCTTGCTACACTCATAGAGGTAGGCTCTTGCTACACTCATAGAGGTAGGCTCTCGCTACACTCATAGAGGTAGGCTCTTGCTACACTCATAGAGGCAAGCTCTTGCTACATTCATAGAGGTAGGCTCTCGCTACACTCATAGAGGTAGGCTCTTGCTACATTCATAGAGGTAGGCTCTTGCTACACTCATAGAGGTAGCTAAAAGAAGTAGTTTTAAAAAAAAAGGCAACAACCAGCAGACCTCCAGACTGTCAAAGTTTTTTAAAGGACATCATCAGAAGATAGGTTACCACTGATGAATCTACTGTGCTGATCTGGCATATGTCTTTGTCTCTTCTCCCAAATATGTTAGAACATTTAAAAAATAAGATACAAGCAAGTGGCAGCCAATGGTTTAAAGACTGCTTGCTCTGTGTGTTTATAAAATCTCTGCACACAGTTCAGTATTTGAATCATAACAATCTAAAGTAACAGCACAATGTTTCAACAGGAAGTCTCTGCCACTAATGTTAGAGTTGAGCTATGAGGTCTCTGCCACTAATGCTAGAGTTGAGCTAAGCTCTGAGTCAAGCTCCAGCAAAAGTGAAGAGACATGAGCTGAAACTATCACGTCTCTTTACTTTCAGAATGTTTGTGATCTGAAACTCTACATCATGATGATGATGACAAGAAAAACAATTCTGTACAGAGATAAATGGGTGTCTGAGTGGCGAAGTGGTTAGTGCACTGGTCTCTCATGGCAAAGGTAGGGAGTTCGAATCCGGCCGGCGGCACCCCAGTCACCCACCTGTAGAAATGGGTACCCGACTTCTTCTGGAGTTGGGGAAGGAAAAGGCAGCCAGGCGTGATACTGACCATATCACCCTCTAGTGCGCTGACAGGTCAAGGAAAATGTGGGCACTAACACCATATCCCTATGTGCCTCTAAGGCATGAGAGGATTAACTTTACTACAGAGATAAATGAAAATAAACTATAAATCTTTTCTTTCTAAAAAATAAATTTCTGAGCAACTTGAGAACTATTCAGAGCAAAAATCTGTACACACTGCAACAATAACAACACCATCACCAACAAAAGAAAAAAAAACAGCAAAAATGACAATGTCACTGTCTGAAAATAAAAATGTGGCAGAAGAGACTTCCCACATCTGACTCAAATAATCAAAAATTTATTAACCTCTTAGTCTGAAAGTCCATCTCCCTGTGACACTACAGAAATTGGTCAGATGCTGTATATAATGTGACACTAGAGAAACTGGTCGGATGCTGTATACAATGTGACACTACAGCTATTGGTCAGATGCTGTATATAATGTGACACTACAGAAATTGGTCAGATGCTGTATATAAAATGACACTACAGCAACTGGCCAGATGCTGTATATAATGTGACACTACAGCAACTGGCCAGATGCTGTATATAATGTGACACTACAGCAACTGGTCAGATACTGTATATAATGTGACACTACAGCAACTGGTTGGATGATGTATATAATGTGACACTACAGCAACTGGTCAGATACTGTATATAATGTGAAACTGCAGCAACTGGTCAGATGCTTATATAATGTGACACTACAGCAACTGATCAGATGCTGTATATTATATGACACTACAGAAACTGGTCAGATGCTTATATAATGTGACACTACAGAAACTGGCCAGATGCTTATATAACGTGACATTAAAATGAGAAACTAGTCACATGCTGTATATAAATCTGAGATAATGAAAGTATTTCTAAAGAAGCCATGCTACAAGTAGATACCAAATTTCAGGATGAAATCCACTTTTATCCAGCCCCCCCCCCCGGAGTGTTTCTGCAAGTTTCAGCCACATAAATCAGAGCTGATTAGGTACATATCAAGGTGTTGCTATCAACATGGACTGCGTAGCTAGCATCATTAGCATGGACTGCGTAGCTAGCATCATTAGCATGGACTGCACAGCTAGCATCATTAGCATGGACTGCGTAGCTAGCATCATTAGCATGGACTGCGTAGCTAGCATCATTAGCATGGACTGCGTAGCTAGCATCATTAGCATGGACTGCACAGCTAGCATTATTAGTATGGACTGCACAGCTAGCATCATTAGCATGGACTGCGTAGCTAGCATCATCAGCATGAACTGCGTAGCTAGCATCATCAGCATGAACTGCGTAGCTAGCATCATCAACATGGACTGCGTAGCTAGCATCATTAGCATGGACTGCGTAGCTAGCATCATTAGCATGGACTGCACAGCTAGCATCATTAGCATGGACTGCGTAGCTAGCATCATTAGCATGGACTGCGTAGCTAGCATCATTAGCATGGACTGCGTAGCTAGCATCATTAGCATGGACTGCACAGCTAGCATTATTAGTATGGACTGCACAGCTAGCATCATTAGCATGGACTGCGTAGCTAGCATCATCAGCATGAACTGCGTAGCTAGCATCATCAGCATGAACTGCGTAGCTAGCATCATCAGCATGGACTGCGTAGCTTGCATCATCAGCATGGACTGCGTAGCTTGCATCATCAGCATGAACTGCATAGCTTGCATCATCAGCATGGACTGCGTAGCTAGCATCATCAGCATGGACTGCGTAGCTTGCATCATCAGCATGAACTGCATAGCTTGCATCATCAGCATGAACTGCATAGCTTGCGTCATCACCATGAACTGCATAGCTTGCATCATCAGCATGAACTGCATAGCTTGCATCATCAGCATGAACTGCATAGCTTGCATCATCAGCATGAACTGCATAGCTAGCATCATCAGCATGAACTGCGTAGCTAGCATCATCAGCGTGAACTGCATAGCTAGCATCATCAGCGTGAACTGCATAGCTAGCATCATCAGTGTGAACTGCATAGCTAGCATCATCAGCGTGAACTGCATAGCTAGCATCATCAGTGTGAACTGCATAGCTAGCATCATCAGCATGAACTGCGTAGCTAGCATCATCAGCATGAACTGCGTAGCTAGCATCATCAGCGTGAACTGCGTAGCTAGCATCATCAGCATGAACTGCACAGCTAGCATCACCAGTGTGAACTGCACAGCTAGCATCACCAGTGTGAATTGTGTAGCTAGCATCATCATTCCTCTTCCTTCTCAGAGCATTAACCCTGGTACCCATTTTTTTTTTTTCTAGAGGCTGGGTGGACCCTGGAGTTTTCTGTGAGTCATGGCTGGAAATCGAAACTGGGTCACCTGATTGGCGAGTGCACTGACGTGGCTCCCTCGTTGTATCAAACTTTTTTATTGTAGGGAAGTCTTGAGGAAGAGTGATATTCTTCATTTTGAGTTTGGATATTTCTTTCTGATTTGAAATTTGCCTCCTTCAGTAAATTCATTTACTCTTTTTATAAAAAAAAAAAACAAACAAAAAACCTGCTATCATATATTTTTTTTAAAAAAGAGAGCAAATGAATTTACTGGAGGCGTCAAATTTTAAATCGAAAAGAAAGATCCAAACTCAGAATGAAGAAACTCACTTGTTCTTAAGATGTTCATACAATAACAAGTTTGGAGCATGTTGTAATACAGATACAGACAAGAGACAGACACAAGAGTGAATACACAGAAACTATCGCAGACAATAGTCCATACTGAAACTATCATTCCTTGTGTACATGTCCATGCAAAAAGAGTGAAGGCTAATGTTACTACAAATAGTTTTGTTTAAAATATTTCTACACACACTCAACCCAGCAATATTCAGATGTTGGCACTTGATAGAGACAACAAAGTCTGGCTATATGGAACATCACACAAAGCAGAATCAAACAAGAGATTTACAAACATCTTAAACAAAGCAGAATCAAACAAGAGATTTACAAACATCTTAAAAAAAGCGAATCAAACAAGAGATTTACAAACATCTTAAAAAAAGCAGAATCAAACAAGAGATTTACAAACATCTTAAACAAAGCAGAATCAAACAAGAGATTTACAAACATTTTAAACAAAGCAGAATCAAACAAGAGATTTACAAACATCTTAAACAAAGCAGAATCACATAAGAGATTTACAAACATCTTAAACAAAGCAGAATCACATAAGAGATTTACAAACATCTTAAACAAAGTGAATCAAACAAGAGATTTACAAACATCTTAAACAAAGCAGAATCAAACAAGAGATTTACAAACATCTTAAACAAAGCAGAATCACATAAGAGATTTACAAACATCTTAAACAAAGTGAATCAAACAAGAGATTTACAAACATCTTAAACAAAGCAGAATCAAACAAGAGATTTACAAACATCTTAAACAAAGCAGAATCAAACAAGAGATTTACAAACATCTTAAACAAAGCAGAATCAAACAAGAGATTTACAAACATCTTAAACAATGTCACCTATTTCTTGCCTGTCTCACAAGATTTACAGAAATGTCAGAGCCATCACTCAATGAACTTGTAGTTTAACAATGAAGAAATATCCCACCCCCATAGCAGCAGGATGCTCAAGCTTTTATGTTCAATATTCCCATACTACAAGATGAAGAAGGCACATTCAGTCTATTGAACTTTGTTACTGTTTAATTGTGAAAGCCGTCTCACGAAATGTATCTAAAGCTGGGTTTCTTAGCATGTGGGGATTCCCCCCACCCCTTCCCCACATGAGGGAAATTTTTGGGTCAGCAGAAGGGATGAGAGGAGGGGGAATTGGGACCACAGACCTGAACTGTTGTAATACTGATCTTTCTAGAACATAGATCAAAATTCCAGCAGTCTGAGTCTGTCACCCTATGCTCCAAATTTCTCTTATGAAACTCTAAAATTCCCTCCTTGCTTGGTGGCTGGGAGGAATTCCCCACTGGCTGAGAGTCCCTAAACTAAAATATACCACCAAAACTTGTCCAAATTATCTAGCAAAATCATCTACTTGCCAGTAAACTTGTTTAAATTATCCAGAAAAATCATCTACTTGACAGCAAACTTGCTTAAATTATCTAGAAAAAAATCATCTACTTGCTAGCAAACTTGTTTAAATTATCCAGAAAAATCATCTACCTGACAGCAAAACTTGCTTAAATTGTCCAGCAAAATCATCTACTTGCTAGCAAACTTGCTTAAATTATCCAGCAAAATCATCTACTTGCTAGCAAACTTGTTTAAATTATCCAGCAAAATCATCTACTTGACAGCAAAACTTGCTTAAATTATAAACCAAAATCATCTACCTGACAGCAAAACTTGCTTAAATTATCTAGAAAAAAATCATCTACTTGCTAGCAAACTTGTTTAAATTATCCAGCAAAATCATCTACTTGCTAGCAAACTTGCTTAAATTATCCAGCAAAATCATCTACTTGCTAGCAAACTTGTTTAAATTATCCAGCAAAATCATCTACTTGCCAGCAAACTTGTTTAAATTATCCAGCAAAATCTTCTACTTCCCAGCAAACTTGCTTAAATTATCCAGCAAAATCATCTACTTCCCAGCAAAACTTGTCTAAATTATCCAGCAAAATCAACTACTTGCCAGCAAAACTTACTTAAATTATCTAGAAAAAATCATCTACTTGCCAGCAAACTTGTTTAAATTATCCAGCAAAATCTTCTACTTGCCAGCAAACTTGCTTAAATTATCCAGCAAAATCATGAAACTATAGTAGCAACCTTCCCCTAATAAAAACAACTGGCCATCCAAAAATGACTCCAAGCTTGTCAAACACATACAATCAAACACCTAAAACTTACCAACAAATTCATTATGCATATATGATTAATCACTCAGGTTTGAACACTTTCATTTATCACAATCATTTATCACTTTCAAAGACTTTATCAACAGCTGTCTCAAGTCTGATAGGTAGCTTTGATTTCTGTTTGCAGTCTAATGGACCCAACAAGGAAGTTTGCTATGATTAGATCGATGAAGATGAAGCTGATGGCCATCATGGACAATGATGTCATGAGGTCTTGGTGAGTCTGGGATGTGTTTGTCATTAACATTATCACCAAAACAAAAGAAAGTACGACTACTGAAAAGAACGCATAATTCACGCACAGAATAACAAGTGCTTCTCGGTTGACAAACTGCATGTTGATACCCCCATGCAAGAAAAGTGCTTCATTCCAAAACATGGATGCTGTCTGTCTTGCATAAAACTTCAAAAGCCGTCAAGCCAAAAATGTGAACTCTATGCTTGCTACAACAGCCTGTGTGCAGGTACTACATTCTGAAAACTTTCTGCAAGACAAAGAAAAAACATAAGCAATGTTTAATAATATTTTCTGTTTGCTTTTTTTTTTCTGAATTGTGATTTTCTGCAATTAGTTTCATATTCTCATCCATTTAGACAAGGAAACAGGTTGCCTCCACAACTCTCATCATCAGCAGGAGTTTTTCTTGCATGTTATCTCCCCATTTTTGTCCTGGGGTTAGGTTTTTTAGATCATGTGACCAAAGGTAAGCACCGCAAATATAAGTACAAGCTTTAGGAAACAAAAGCAACATACGATGATTATTCTTATAATTTTTTTTTAAAAAGTGTTAAGAAGCATATGTTTCAAGATCATCACAGTGTTTCCATGTTACAGGAAAATCATCACAGTGTTTCCATGTCACAGGAAGATCATCACAGTGTTTCCATGTCACAGGAAGATCATCACAGTATTTCTATGTCACAGGAAGATCATCAAGGTGTTTCCATGTTACAGGAAAATCATCACAGTGTTTCCATGTTACAGGAAAATCATCACAGTGTTTCCATGTCACAGGAAGATCATCACGGTGTTTCCATGTTACAGGAAAATCATCACAGTGTTTCCATGTCACAGGAAGATCATCACAGTGTTTCCATGTCACAGGAAGATCATCACAGTGTTTCCATGTCACAGGAAGATCATCACAGAGTTTCCATGTTACAGGAAGATCATCACAATGTTTCCATGTTACAGGAAGATAAACCAATCAACCAAAACTGGAGGACACATTTTTCATGATAGCAAAAAGTCTTCAGGACATGAGACAAAAGACCAGTGCTAGCCTCATATGATAAACAGAAAAACCAGGGAATTGCCTGATCTGCTGCAGCAAATGATGGGGTTTCCAAAGTACGCTTGAGGAATGCTAAACAAAAACCATATGTAACATTTTCTAGAAGTTTCTGTTAGAGTAGTACTTGAAGTTTCTACAAAACTTGAACTATAAACCTGAAGTTTCTATTAAAGTGGTACTTGAAGTTTCTGTTAAAGTAGTACTTGAAGTTTCTTTTCTTCGTTAACTTCTACCACCAGGACCGCCCCTTGATCCTACTGAATTTACTCCTGTGGTCCTCAATAGGTCCCCAAAAGGACCACACAAGATCCCCAAGAGGACCACAAGAGGTTCAGAGTATTGCAGGGCTTAGGCCTGTATTCTCAGTGGGTTGCAGAAGCAGGATTGCGTGACACCATGGTTTTCATTACACCAGTTTAATCTAGAGTTGGACTTTCTCACCAGAAAACCTCAATGTGTTTTGGATATGAGTATATCCCCGGTGGGTGAGAGATGGTTGCCCACCCAGCCTAGAATTAGACTTTCTCACCAGAAAACCTTGATGTGTTTTGGATATCCATGTATCCCCACCGAGTGAGAGGTGGTTGACCATGTAGTCCAGTGTTGGACTTTCTCACTATAAAACCTCAGCGCGTTTAGGATACGCATACATCCCCATCGGGTGAAAGGTGGTTGCCTCTAACTTCAGCAGTTTGTGGTCATGGCCGCTACCCTTCCTAGTTGTGACCAGGACGGAGCTTTTGTCCAGGAGGACGAATCCTTGCCACTAATGAGTTTCACCTCTGGTTTAAGCATATTTCACCAGCATGGGTGTAGAACGGACGTGGCTGGTCTCTAGAGCAGAGGTGCCATGGTATGAGTAGCTCTCACCACGTGACTACTGGACATACCAATTAAACTTCACTTTATCCTTTCCAATGGGTACCTGACTTCTTCTGGAGTTGGGGAAGGAAAGGCAGCCAGGCGTGATACTGACCATATCACCCTCTAGTGTGCTGACAGGTCAAGGAAAATATGGGCACTAACACCATATCCCTATGTGCCTCTAAGGTATGACAGGATTACCTTTACCTTTTTTTTTTAATCCTTTCCATCACCTTTTCACAGTGGCGCTGCCCGGCAACCTTAGTCGCATTTTCACATTTTCCTCACTGGCTGGGAGGAGTTTCGCTCCACGCGCAGCAGACGGAGAATCTCGCCAGCAATGTCTTAACCCCTGGGTTATGCCAGATTAGGCAATCTGCCCCAGTACGGGTGTATATAGAATGTGGCCGGCCTCTAGAGCAGAGGTGCTGTGATTTGAGTAGTCCTGACCTTGAGACTACTGGTCACTTCACTTAATCCTTTCCTTCACCTTTTCCGCAACGGTGCTGCACAGCAACACTAATCACATTTTTCTTCACTGGCTGGGAGGAGTTTCACTTGAAACTGTGTAGAATCTCGCCAGCAGCGGGTTTTAAATCAGAGTTTTCCTTCTCCTAGATGAGTTACAAAACTTGACTCTCATCTACCCGAAGCATCTGGTTTTCAGGCGCCAGATATTTGCCTCTGCTCCTTCTCCTGTCAGTTTGAACAGTTCTGCCACAAGAAGGCCAGGAGCTGGATGTGGACTGTCAAAGGCTGTTTGAGACGCACACCTTTGAGACATTTCATTGGAGTGGAAAGCGTACCCCCCCCCCCCCCCCCAACTTCTGACTATAACAGTCCTTAGAACCGAAGTTCCTGTTAAAGTAGTACTTGAAATTTATATCAGGGCAGTATAAAAATATTTTCCTGGTTTTTTTTTTTGTTTGGTCATTTTTACAATGAAATAAGTTTACTTTCTGCTGGCTCTTCCAATTCAGTTTAGTTAACATTTACTTTGTTATCTTTTGTTTTTTTTTCTCTTTTTATTATTAATTCTTCATTTATCTGGTTGTAAAAGCATTTTTTCTTCAAAGAATTTTTATGAAAAAAAAAAACCTCTCTCTTCTTATTACACTTGGAAGAACACATTTTCATGAAAGGACAGCTTTCTTTCTCCTGTCTGATCCACTAGGAAAGTGTGTGTGTGTGTGTGGGTGGGTGGACAACATCATGTTACTGAGTAAGATCAAGTTTCAGAGAGACACACTTCCATCTCTGGCATACTGTGTGCTGAGACAAATAATAGCTGACATTTTTATAAAGGACAGCATGCACATTTCACTGCCTGGAACAACAGAAAAAAAAAAGTGAAAACTCATACACTTCTAGATCAGAATTCAAAGTCATAAATACTTATATATGATTATATTTATCATTTAAGATTACATTTGTTTGTGATATGCCTCATATAAAAACATCTCAAGCTTTTCTTGGTATCATTACATCTTGGAAATATTTGTATCAGCTACCCGGTGAGGCTTCTGTTTATTTATTTTGCCATTTTTGACACCAGAGTAGCAAACTGGTTAGTACACTCACTTTTCTTGCCAATGGTTCTGAGATTAGCTGGGTGCATCTTTGCCAACCAAGCTGTAGAAAAGGATACAATGCTCTGGAAGGAATGAGGCAGCCAGCCATGGTGCCTACATCAGGTCAAGGAAACTATTGAGACTATCACTTTAACCCCAATATAGTCGACTTTCTTTATAAGTATGTTTAGATGGCTATCTTGCATACTCAGAATAATGTTACATAATCTAATATGTTCTAGAAAACAGCATTTGGTATACCACAATCTGCTGCTTCTACTGGTTCGTATCCTGCACTCTGTGGACCTGAAGCCTTTCTACCGTCTTGGTCGTGGGCAAATAACGACAGCTTTCACTACATCTGAAGATCTGGCAGGGTTGAGGATGTTGCTGCTTTATGCTGCCTACAGCATTATGAAGAACGTGATGATGCTGTCATGCGACCGAAATAACGTGAAGTTTTGTTGTTGCTTCCGATATCTTAGTTAACGTGTTTCTACCAGTTCTTCGGTTTCTCTCAGTCCGTCACATCTAACGATTGCGCGCTTACCATGTAAACTTTAATTCTCCCACTGTTACTGTTAGACTAAAATAAGTTGTATGATTGTTTTACTGAATTAAAACGTTAAATAATGTGCATACAACGACTTACAAGGCTCAAGCAAACAATCCAACATATTCTTATGATGTACCAAGATACAGACGATCTCTCCGGTTGTTTTCGGGTATTGCAGGGAACGGTACGGTGATGGTTTTTTATTGACACACCTAGATAATTTTATATCAAGCAAGAATCTAGGCGACAGTTCGATTTTTGCACAGGTTAATAGATTTTCAGATTTCATGTAAGGACTCTTATTTTATCAGTAAAGACAGGAAACTCTTCTGCTGCACAACTACCTTGACATTAGGGGGTTTCCCCTCAAAAATAAAAAAGTACTTATAACTTGTGGATTTTCTGTCTCCATAGAACCGCCAAAGAAATCCAGAAGTTATGAGCTACGAATATTTTCCATTTTAAATGTCACAATATCTTATATTTATCTGATATATAGTCTAGTTTTTATTTTTAAGGTCTGTATATTTTTGTACGAAAAAGAATTCGAAATGTCCAACTTAATTCTGAATGAAGCAAATCCTACCTTTAAAAAAACTGCTAGTTATGACAGCTTTGCTTTAATGGCCTTGTGTATGTGTATAAGTATATAGAAAGATATATACTAATACTGTATTGTCCTGTAATGTAGCATTTCGTTTGCGCATACATTATCGGTACATATTACTCAATAACTAAAGTTATCATCTTTTGATCAATATAGTAGTCCTTCAAATGTCTTTTTTTTTAGCAAATAGTTACGATGTTATCTTAAATGAAATGGTCATGATCCTTACTAACTAACTAACAATGCTCTAAATGCCTTCGAGTCATGAAAACATGGACACTAACACTATATCCCTATAAGTACCTTGCCAACTTGCGTTTTGACTGCTCTATAACACTTTTAACGTGGATGAAATTTTCATTGTATACCGCTTTAGTCTCTGTACTTCGTTTCGTGTCCTTTCACGGTAGCGGATATTATAACTACTTTTGCTACGACAGCAAACATGGCGGACACCACATCAGAGCAAACGCTACCTAGTAGTGTTGAAACAGAAAGCAATGCGGCTGTCAATGAAACGGCTAAAATACCGGCAACTCCTGAGGGTATGGCGATTGCATATATTAGCTTGTTTCTGATGGCCATTCTCCCCATCTACATTGGTTCGTTCCGCTCAGTGACATATCATAGGGAACAGAAAGTGAGTACTGTTTTATCTTAACAGAGTTCGTAATTCGACTCAAGTCATTCTTTCAACAATTTTTCTATCACGTCTAACGTTTTTTTTTTTTTATGTTTCGACGACAGCCACGTACATTGTGTCCTACCACTTTCCTGTGGGCAAGACTTTTCCTATTTGTTATATTTTTACAAAGTACAGCTGACCAACTCAAGTAGAAGAAGTCAGTATGGTCCAAGCTGGTTTTAGACAAGGAAGAGGAACAAGTGATTATATATTCAATATAAGATTAATAACAGAGAAATGCAGAGAATTTAATGCGAATCTATATTTATAGACTATTCAAAAGCATTTGATTGTGTACAACACCAGAAATTGGGGAAAAAATGGGATTTCTGACACATTTGATACAATTAACATCACTGCTGTATCTAGTCCAACAGGCAGCAATAAGAATAAATGGTGAAACAACAACTTGGTTTGATATAAAACAAGGGGTCCGTCAGGGGTGCATATTATCACCTTACTTATTTAAGTTGTATACTGAAGGGACCAGATGTTAGGACCTGTATGTGCCAGACATTGGAGCTTTCAGGGACCAGATGTTAGGACCTGTAGGTGCCAGACATTGGAGCTTTCAGGGACCAGATGTTAGGACCTGTAGGTGCCAGACATTGGAGCTTTCAGGGACCAGATGTTAGGACCTGTATGTGCCAGACATTGGAGCTTTCAGGGACCAGATGTTAGGACCTGTATGTGCCAGACATTGGAGCTTTCAGGGACCAGATGTTAGGACCTGTAGGTGCCAGACATTGGAGCTTTCAGGGACCAGATGTTAGGACCTGTATGTGCCAGACATTGGAGCTTTCAGGGACCAGATGTTAGGACCTGTATGTGCCAGACATTGGAGCTTTCAGGGACCAGATGTTAGGACCTGTAGGTGCCAGACATTGGAGCTTTCAGGGACCAGATGTTAGGACCTGTATGTGCCAGACATTGGAGCTTTCAGGGACCAGATGTTAGAACCTGTAGGTGCCAGACATTGGAGCTTTCAGGGACCAGATGTTAGGACCTGTATGTGCCAGACATTGGAGCTTTCAGGGACCAGATGTTGTGGCCTGTATGTGCCAGACATTGGGGCTTTCAGGGACCAGATGTTAGGACTTGTAGGTACCAGACATTGGAGCTTTCAGGGACCAGATGTTAGAACCTGTAGGTGCCAGACATTGGGGCTTGAAGGGAGCAGATATAAGGCCAGCAGGGACCAGATGTTAGGACTTGTAGATCCCAGACATTGGGGCTTGAAGGGAGCAGATATAAGGCCAGCAGGGACCAGATGTTAGGACTTGTAGATGCCAGACATTGGGGCTTGAAGGGGGCAGATATAAGGCCAGCAGGGACCAGATGTTAGGACTTGTAGGTGCCAGACATTGGAGCTTGAAGGGAGCAGATATAAGGCCAGCAGGGACCAGATGTTAGGACTTGTAGGTGCCAGACATTGGAGCTTGAAGGGAGCAGATATAAGGCCAGCAGGGACCAGATGTTGTGGCCTGTAGATGCCAGACATAGGGACTTGCAGGGAGCAGATGTTGGAACCCATGGGTGCCAGATGTTTCTGAGTATATGCTGCACTTGGTATACCTGTCTGACCATCTGAGATGAATGAGTAGAAGATGGTCATGGACCTAAAATGTTCTGTATGAAAAACAAGGCCACCCACATTTCTAGTTTAGAGATCTATGCCATGGAGATAAGAGAATTCGAGATATAGACCAAACATCTGTCAGGATACTGGCATTAGACTGAACATCTATGAGGGTGCTGAATATAGACTAAACATATGTTAAAGTTTTGGATATACACCAAATATCTGTTGTGGTTCTGTATATAGACCACACATCTGTAAATGTTCTGGATATAGACCAAACATCAGTAAATGTTCTGGATATAGACCAAACATCTGTAAAGGTTCTGGATATAGACCAAACATCAGTAAAGGTTCTGGATATAGACCAAACATCTGTAAATGTTCTGGATATAGACCAAACATCTGTAAAGGTTCTGGATATAGACCAAACATCAGTGAGGATGCTGAATATGGGCCCCACATCTATGAGGATGCTAGATATGGACCAGTCATCCATGAGGGTGCTGGATATAGATCAAGAACATCAATACAGGTGCAGTATATAGATGCAAGATCTGTAAGAGTGCTGGATATAGATCCAGCATCTGTAAAGGTGCTTACTAGATGCAGCATCATAGGTTTATTTACTAGTATTTTTAAACGAGCAAATGGTCTTACTTTATACTTGAGTGAAGCTGTTAGTCTTACTTCATGCATGAGTGAGGCTATTAGTTCTACTTTATACATGACTGAGGCTATTAGTACCCAGTTTTATAAAGACAGGAGAGAAGAAACCATTTTCCTCTATTTTTTTGTTATTGTACTCTCTTTAGATTGAAACAGGTGTGAAACAAGGATGTATACTGTCTCCTTTACTTTTTGGGATTACAATAGACTTCATAATGAAAAAATGCTGCACAGGTAACATAGGTATTGACTGGGTACATGGGACCCAACCAGAAGATCTTGATTTTGCTGATGACATAACTCTTATCAGTAGTAATGTGAATTCCATGCAAGAAAAAACAGACAGCCTGTCTTCACTGGCTAGCAAAATAGGACTTGAAATTAACAAGGACAAAACAAAAATAATGAAAATTCCCCTCAGTCAAAATGGAAAAATACACATAGAAGAGACAGATATTGAATAAGTCAATCAATTTGCGTACCTTCGCAGCTACATAGACCAGGATGGTGACACTAGAAAGGAAGTTAGAATTGCAAAAGCAGCATCAATCTTCAAGAATCTTGAGAATATATGGAATTCAAAAGTTATAAGCACAAAAACCAAGTTAAGACTATTCAATTCAAATATAATATCCGCCCTCAATTATGCATGCGAAAGCTGGAAAACAACTAAAGAAATAGAAAAGAAATTAGACTCTTTTGAAAACAAATGCCTAAGGAAAATACTCGGCATCAAGTGGAAAGAATTCAAGAACAGTGCAGAGATAAGACAGATGACTGAACAACAACTAGTCTCATGGGTGATCAGGAAAAGGAGATGGACATATGTTGATCACTTGATGCGGCCAGGCGTGATACTGACCATATCACCCTCTAGTGTGCTGACAGGTCGAGAAAAATATGAGCACTAACACCATATCCCTATGTGCCTCTAAGGCACGACAGGATTACCTTTACCTTTTTTTGATCACTTGATGAGAAGAAATGATCAAAACAAGCTATCAAGTGGAACACAACAGGCCGAAGAAAAAGAGGCAGACCGCGTGAAACTCTGAAGAGGACATTGTTAAGAGAGGCCAAATTAACGCATTTGATGAAAGACTCGCCGAAGACAGGAGAAATTGGCAAACTACTTTGCGAGCCTTATGTGACGTTTAATGGCACGGGAAGGATATAAGATATAAGAACACTCTCAATAGGCAGTTGATATATGTATCAATGAGGAAAAACTGGAAGAAGAGGAGAGTTTTGAATATCTTGGATCACTACTAACTAATAATGGAGATACAATGAGGGAAATTAAAAAGGAGGACATCTATTGCTCTTCAGAAAGTAAAACAACTAAAGAATCTGTGGAGAGGAACAGACAGAACTACAATAATAAGATTTCTAAGAGCATGCATCTTTCCCATCGCAACATATGCCTGTGAGACCTGGACACTTAACAAAACAGCTGAGAAATACATAAATGTCTTTGAATGTAAATGCTACAGAAGAGATCTTCAAATATTGTGGACAGAAAAAGAACAAATATATCCATACTACAAGAGTTTAATTTGAAGAAGACTAGCTAGTAAAGAGGATTAAACAAAGAAAACTTAAATATTTTGGACACATTAAACGTCATGATAATCTAGAGAAGACCATCTTGGTTGGGTACATAATGGGAAAAAGAAAGAGAGGAAGACCAAGGCAAAGATGGCTGCAGGACATTGTTGATGATCTGCAAATGGATGCATCAGCAGCAGGCCAACTTGCTCACAATCAAGAGGCCTACAGAAGTACTGTTAGTGAGGCAAAGTTTCGCAAGGGACATGCAAATGAATGAATGAATGAACTCTCTTTAGTACCATTTCTAACTTTATGGGACCACATGATGGTCATGTATTGTGTCAGTACTTGTATTTATTTGTTTTTGTCTTGCAGGAATCAGGAGAGAAACCAGAGACAATGTCCCACAAAGATGCTGCTATGTTTCCCATATTAGCAAGCTGTGCTTTGTTTGGAATATATATTGTATTCCAGGTGAGATATGTTCATTGTGTGAAATATGTATAATGTGTTCCAGGTTATATGTATACTTTGCTTTAAATATATCTTATGTTCCAGGTTTTATGTATAGTTTTAAATATGTTTTATGTTCCAGGTTTTATGTATACTTTGTTGTAAATAGATTTTATGTTCCAGGTTATATGTGTTCTATGTTTTAAATATATTTTATGTTCCAGGTTATATGTGTTCTTTGTTTTAAATATATTTTATGTTCCAGGTTATATGTGTTCTTTGTTTTAAATATATTTTATGTTCCAGGTTATATGTGTTCTTTGTTTTAAATATATTTTATGTTCCAGGTTATATGTGTTCTTTGTTTTAAATATATTTTATGTTCCAGGTTATATGTGTTCTTTGTTTTAAATATATTTTATGTTCCAGGTTATATGTGTTCTTTGTTTTAAATATATTTTATGTTCCATGTTATATGTGTTCTTTGTTTTAAATATATTTTATGATCGACGTTCAGAAAGTAATGCACCACATCATTTTTCTCAGGAGCTGTTTATTCTTCTTCTTCCTCGTTTGCTTCTACCACCAAGATCACCCCGTGATCCTACTGAATTTACTCCTGTGGTCCTTGATTGGTCCCCGAGAGGATCACAAGAGGTTCAGAGTATCGCAGGGCTTGAGCCTGTATTCTTGGTGGGTCTCAGAAGTGGGATTGCATGACACCGTGGTTTTCGTTGAATCAATTTAATCTAGAGTTGGACTTTCTCACCGGCAAACCTCAACGTGTTTTAGGTATGAGTATATCCCCGCTGGGTGAGAGGTGGTTGCCCATCTAGCCTAGAGTTGGACTTTCTCACTGGAAAACCTTGACGTGTTTTGGGATATCCGTGTATCCCCGCCAGGTGAGAGGTGGTTGCCCATCCAGTCCAACGTTGGACTTTATCACCGGAAAACCTCAGCGTGATTAGGATACGCATACATCACCGCTGGGTGAGAGGTGGTTGCCTGTCTAGACTGCCCTGGTCCAGTGTCTCTGACTTCAGCATTTTGTGGTCGTGGTCACTACCCTTCCTAGTTGTGACCAGGACGGAGCTTTTGTCCAGGAGGACGAATCCTCACCACTAGTGAGTTTCACCCCTGGTGTAAGCCGGTTTAGGCATATTTCATCAGTATGGGTGTAGAACGGACGTGGCTGGCCTCTAGAGCAGAGGCGCCGTGGTATGAGTAGCTCTCACCGCGATACTACTGGACATACTTCTTCTTCGTTCACTTCTACCACCAAAAACCGCACTGTGAACCTACTGAATTCACGCCTGTGGTCCTCGTTAGGTCCCGTGGTCCCCTGTGTGGTCCAAAATAGACCACATGAGATCCACGAGAGGACCACAAGGGGTTCAGAGTATCACAGTGCCCTAGCCTGTATTCTTGGTGGGTCTCGGAAGCGGGATTGCGTGACACCGTGGTTTTCATTGCACCAGTTTAGTCTAGGGTTGGACTTTCTCACCGGAAGACCTCGACGTGTTTAGGACATCAGTGCATCCCTGCTGGGTGAGAGGCGTTAGCCCACCCAGGCCAGAGTTGGACTTTCTCGCCGGAAAACCTCGACGTGTTTTGAGATTCATCATCATCATTCATTCCTTTGCATGTCCCTTGCGGAACTTTGCCTCCCAAACAGCACTCCTGTAGGCCTCTCGGTTGTGAGCAAGATGGCCTGCTGCTGCTGCATCCATTTCCAGATCGTCAACGATGTCTTGCAGCCATCTTCGTTTCGGTCTTCCTCTTTTTCTTTTTCCCATTATGTATCCTTCCAATACGGTCTTCTCTAAATTATCATGACGTTTAATGTGTCCAAAATATTTAAGTTTTCTCTCTTTAATCCTCTTTACTAGCCAGCCTTCTTCAATATTAAGCTCTTGTAGTATAGATATATTTGTTCTTTTTTGTGTCCACGATATTTGGAGAACTCTTCTGTAGCATTTACATTCAAAGGCATTTATGTGTTTCTCAGCTGTTTTGTTAAGTGTCCAGGTCTCACAGGCATATGTTTTGAGATTCACTTTATCCTTTCCATCACTTTTTCACATCGCCGCCGCACGGCAACCCTAATTGCTTTTCTTCATTGGCCAGGAGGAGTTTCATCCATGTGCAGCATCCAAAGAATCTCTCAGCAGTGTCTTGCAGGCATTTCGCCCAATATGAGTGCACTTAGGCCAACCCCCAGACCAGAGGTGGTGTGATATGACTACTTCGCTTATTCCTTTCTTTCACCTTTTCCACAGTGGTGCTGCACGGCAACCCCATTTTCACCTTTCTTCACTGGCCGGGAGGAGCCCCACTCCACGCATGGCAGCTGAAGAATCTCGCCACCAGCGGTAGATGAGCTACCAAACATGACTCTCATCTACCCGAACTGTCTGGTTTTCATGCGCCAGATATTCGCCTTCACCCCTTCGTCTGTCAGTTTAAACAGTTCTGTCACAAGAAGGCCAGGAGCTGGACTTGACTGTCAGAGGCTATTTGAGACGCACGCCATCGGAGTGGAGAGGGATGTATCCTCCACCCCACCTCCAACAATAACAGTCCTTAGAACCACTGTTTATTCAAAAAAGAATGAAATTTATACACAATATACATAGATATGTCGTGTAAACATCGGTATTATTCAACATAATCCCCATCAGTTTGTACAGCTTTACACCAGCATGAAACAAGTGCATGTATTTCTAGCCCGTACCAGATTTTCTCTTGATTATGTAGCCATTTCTTTGCTACATGAATCACTCCTTCGTCATCATCAAATCTTACCCCTTGGAGTGCATCTTTAAATGGACCAAACAGATGAAAATGAGAAGGTGCCAAATCTGGACTATAGGGTGGATGGGGTAGTACGGTCCAACCCAGTTGGTGATTGCTTCCCGTGTTACCAGAGGATGCGCATTGTCATGAGGGAGAAGCAAGTCTGCTGGATTCTTGTGCGGCCAAACTCTGCGAAAACGTTGATTGAGTTTTTTCAATGTCTTAATGTAATATTGCGAATTGATTGTCTCTCCTCTTGGCATAACATCCACAAGAGTCACACCTTCAGTGTCCCAAAAGAAAGTGATCATGACTTTTCCAACTGAAAGAGTTGTCTTGAATTTCTTTCTTCATGATGATTGCAGATGGTGCCACTCCATTAGCTGTCTTTTTGTCTCAGGTTCAAAATGATATGCCCAGGTTTCGTCACCTGTTACGATCTTAGCCAAAAAGTTCTCTCCTTCAGCATTGAAACGCTTCAACAGTTCAGAAGGAATTGCTTTCTTTTGCAATCGATGGTCATTTGTGAGACTTCGAGGAACCCATCTTGTGCAAACCTTAGGAAATCCGAGAGCTTTTATAACTGCATTTACACTACCATTGCTGACTGACCGCTTTAAGGTCAGTTGTTGAGTAGTGATACGCCTATCAGTAAGAATAATGGCCTCAGCTTATTTCAACATTTCTGCCTTGGTGGCTGTGGCAGGACGTCCACAGCGCGGCCGACCATGCAACTCCTTATCTCCACTTATTGATTCTTTGATTCTCTGAACCCAGCGACTGACTGTACTCCTGTCGACTGCAAAACTTCCATATACATCACATAGATGCTTGTGAATGTCCACAACAGTTTCCTTCTCTACAACGAGAAATTCTATCACAATTCGCTTCTTATACTGCAAGTTGCTAACACGCTCCATTTCAACGGTTAGGGCAGCCATATTCTTTGGTCAGTTGCGGTGCAATTTGGTTCACACAGTCAGCACATGCCATATTAAAGTGTGCAAAATTTCATGCTTCTATCTTCTTTACTAGCTGAAAAAAAACAATGTGGTGCTTTACTTTCTGAACCCCCCTCGTATGTTCAAGGTTATATGTGCTCTTTGTTAGGAGTATATTTTATGTTCCAGGTTATATGTGTTTTTTGTTTTGAATATGTTTTATGTTCCAGGTTATATGTGTTCTTTGTTTTAAATGTATTTTGTTCAAAATGGTATATGTTCTTTGTTTGGAACATATTTTATGTTCCAGATAATATGTGTTCTTTGTTTTAAATATATTTTGTTCAAAGTGATATATAATTTGTGCACTCCCTACATGCTGTTTTCAAGGTGAGGTATGTTCTTTGTTTGGAATATATTTTATGTTCCAGGGAAGACATATGTGAGAAGAAGGAGACACAATGAAAGATATGGCAAATGTAAGGACATGTAGCCACAGATTTATTCACTAAAACTGGCCAGGAGATGCCAAAACACATCACGGCTACAAAACCAAACATTTTTTTGCTTCTATTTTTATTTATCATTATGTAATCTCTCAGGGTAATGTAATCACTGTATGATAGCTTTGCCTTATTCATGTGTGATCTGTCAGCATAATGTAATCACAGTGCTGTAATTTTGCTCTTAAATTGAACTTTTACCTGCAGTACATTTATGAAAAACAATCACACTGAGAACTTTGCTCTTGAATTTTTTTTTTTTTTTAATGTGTAGTCTGTCAGTATATTGAGTATTCACACAATGCAGTAATTTTGCTGTTGGTCCCACAATGTAATCAGTGGATATCTCCACTCCTTCACTGATGCCTGGATTCCATGATAAAAAAGTTCTGATTGACTGTGTAGTCATCCATTCATGGCCTCTTTTATCTCATTGTCTGTAGTCACCCATTCATGGCCTCTTATCTCATTGTCTGTAGTCACCCATTCATGGCCTCTTTTATCTCATTGTCTGTAGTCACCCATGCATGGCCTCTTATCTCATCTGTAGTCACCCATTCATGGCCTCTTTTATCTCTTCATCTATAGTCACCCATTCAAAGCCTCCTATCTCATCATCTGTAGTCACCCATTCATGGCCTCTTTTATCTCATAATCTGTAGTCACCCATTCATGGCCTCTTATCTCATCATCTGTAGTCACCCATTCATGGCCTCTTATCTCATTGTCTGTAGTCATCCATTCATGGCCTCTTTTATCTCATCATCTGTAGTCACCCATTCATGGCCTCTTTTATCTCATTGTCCGTAGTCACCCATGCATGGCCTCTTTTATCTCATCATCTATAGTCACCTATTCAAAGCCTCCTATCTCATCATCTGTAGTCACCCATTCATGGCCTCTTATCTCATCATCTGTAGTCACCCATTCATGGCCTCTTATCTCATCATCTGTAGTCACCCATTCATGGCCTCTTATCTCATCATCTGTAGTCACCCATTCATGGCCTCTTTTATCTCATCATCTGTAGTCACCCATTCATGGCCTCTTTTATCTCATCATCTGTAGTCACCCATGCATGGCCTCTTATCTCATCATCTGTAGTCATCCATTCATGGCTTCTTTTATCTCATCATCTATAGTCACCCATGCATGGCCTTTTATCTCATCATCTGTAGTCATCCATTCATGGCCTCTTTTATCTCATCATCTATAGTCACCCATTCATGGCCTCTTTTATCTCATTGTCTGTAGTCACCCATGCATGGCCTCTTTTATCTCATCATCTGTAGTAACCCATTCATGGCCTCTTATCTCATCATCTGTAGTCATCCATTCATGGCCTCTTTTATCTCATCATCTATAGTCACCCATTCATGGCCTCTTTTATCTCATCATCTATGGTCACCCATGCATGGCCTATTTTATCTCATCATCTGTAGTCACCCATGCATGGCCTCTTATCTCATCATCTGTAGTCATCCATTCATGGCCTCTTATCTCATCATCTGTAGTTACCCATGCATGGCCTCTTATCTCATCATCTGTAGTCACTCATATATGGCCTCTTTTATCTCATCGTCTGTACAGAACTTATTCCTTTCTGGTGCCTTCTTGAAGGGTCTCTCTCTCTCTCTCTCTTGTCCTGTCAGTGCCCAAGACACATGGGGCAGCTAGTAGCTTCTGGCAGTCCTTTGCTGTCTTCTTGGCTGTCTCCCTTGTCATTCCTTTGTTTTACAGCACTCCCTCTGCTATACGTCTCCATGTCTCTTTGTGTCAGCCCCTGCTTCTTTCACCCTGTGGAGTCCACATCAATCAAAGCTGTTCATGGTAAAGATTCGTCTGTCATTCTCATTATGTGACCAATCCATTGCTACCACCTCCTTTCAATCACTGCTGATAGTGGTGTCATGTCTGTTTCTCTTAACAAGAGGTCATTACTTTCATTGTTTGGCCAGAACAGGCCTTTTATCTTACGTAGATACTCAGTTTTTAAGGGGTCTAAACATGTGGTCATCACATGGTGCATGGCTGAACAATTATGCAGGATGTGGAAGACGCTCAAAACAGATCTGTAATTTGTTGAGTTGTTGTATGTGCCGTGCAAGGTCATGCATTATCATGCTGTGACAGTATGCCAGAACTGATGAAACTGTTACATTTTAACCTGATTGTTGGTTTCATGTGCTTCTTAAGCAGGTCACAGTATGCTTTGGTGTTGACAGTGACATGTCATGTTCCAGATTAGGGCCTTCACAGCCCCAGAAGAGGGGCCTTCACAGCCCCAGAAGAAGGGCCTTCACAGCCCCAGAAGAGCATGAGTAGCTGACTCAGCTGTATGGAGCCTCTTTGGGTTTTGAGAGGAAGAATGTTGCCACTCCTTGCTGGCTCGTTTTGTCTCTGGCTGGAAGTAATGTTTGTCTCTGGCTGGAAGTAATGTTTGTCTCTGGCTGGAAGTAATGTAGCCAGCATTTGTCTCTAGATGGAAGTAATGTTTGTCTCTGGCTGGAAGTAATGTAGCCAGCATTTGTCTCTAGATGGAAGTAATGTACCCAGTATTTGTCTCTGGCTGGAAGTAATGTTTGTCTCTGGCTGGAAGTAATGTAGCCAGCATTTGTCTCTAGGTGGAAGTAATGTAGCCAGCATTCATCTCTAGATGGAAGTAATGTAGCCAGCATTCGTCTCCAGTGACTGTATGTCATAGAAAGCCAGCTCAGTCAGCTTGTGAACATCTTCACAACATTCTCTCAGATCAAGGGCGAGCTGTCTTGGTAGCCATCAACTGCAAACTTTATGTTATACAATATGTTGTGAATGGTGTGCTGAGCCATGACTGATCTTCAGTTCTCCATCCACTTCATCACTTGCAACCCATCAGTTTACTGTATCATTTATTCCACTTCAGTGTTTGTGTCAGGCATATTTACAGTATGAGGCCATTGGAGTGAGTGCATCAGTCAGATTTGGCACCCCAATTTTAAACTTCCATTCATGTAGCTGCTGGAGTGACACCTGTCTCCTCCCTCTGCTGAAGGGTCTCTCTCTCTCTCTCTCTTGTCCTGTCAGTGCCCAAGACACATGGGGCAGCTAGTAGCTTCTGGCAGTCCTTTGCTGTCTTCTTGGCTGTCTCCCTTGTCATTCCTTTGTTTTACAGCACTCCCTCTGCTATACGTCTCCATGTCTCTTTGTGTCAGCCCCTGCTTCTTTCACCCTGTGGAGTCCACATCAATCAAAGCTGTTCATGGTAAAGATTCGTCTGTCATTCTCATTATGTGACCAATCCATTGCTACCACCTCCTTTCAATCACTGCTGATAGTGGTGTCATGTCTGTTTCTCTTAACAAGAGGTCATTACTTTCATTGTTTGGCCAGAACAGGCCTTTTATCTTACGTAGATACTCAGTTTTTAAGGGGTCTAAACATGTGGTCATCACATGGTGCATGGCTGAACAATTATGCAGGATGTGGAAGACGCTCAAAACAGATCTGTAATTTGTTGAGTTGTTGTATGTGCCGTGCAAGGTCATGCATTATCATGCTGTGACAGTATGCCAGAACTGATGAAACTGTTACATTTTAACCTGATTGTTGGTTTCATGTGCTTCTTAAGCAGGTCACAGTATGCTTTGGTGTTGACAGTGACATGTCATGTTCCAGATTAGGGCCTTCACAGCCCCAGAAGAGGGGCCTTCACAGCCCCAGAAGAAGGGCCTTCACAGCCCCAGAAGAGCATGAGTAGCTGACTCAGCTGTATGGAGCCTCTTTGGGTTTTGAGAGGAAGAATGTTGCCACTCCTTGCTGGCTCGTTTTGTCTCTGGCTGGAAGTAATGTTTGTCTCTGGCTGGAAGTAATGTTTGTCTCTGGCTGGAAGTAATGTAGCCAGCATTTGTCTCTAGATGGAAGTAATGTTTGTCTCTGGCTGGAAGTAATGTAGCCAGCATTTGTCTCTAGATGGAAGTAATGTACCCAGTATTTGTCTCTGGCTGGAAGTAATGTTTGTCTCTGGCTGGAAGTAATGTAGCCAGCATTTGTCTCTAGGTGGAAGTAATGTAGCCAGCATTCATCTCTAGATGGAAGTAATGTAGCCAGCATTCGTCTCCAGTGACTGTATGTCATAGAAAGCCAGCTCAGTCAGCTTGTGAACATCTTCACAACATTCTCTCAGATCAAGGGCGAGCTGTCTTGGTAGCCATCAACTGCAAACTTTATGTTATACAATATGTTGTGAATGGTGTGCTGAGCCATGACTGATCTTCAGTTCTCCATCCACTTCATCACTTGCAACCCATCAGTTTACTGTATCATTTATTCCACTTCAGTGTTTGTGTCAGGCATATTTACAGTATGAGGCCATTGGAGTGAGTGCATCAGTCAGATTTGGCACCCCAATTTTAAACTTCCATTCATGTAGCTGCTGGAGTGACACCTGTCTCCTCCCTCTGCTGAAGTGACACATGTCTCCTCACTCTGCTGAAGTGACACCTGTCTCCTCCCTCTGCTGAAGTGACACCTGTCTCCTCCCTCTGCTGAAGTGACACCTGTCTCCTCCCTCTGCTGAAGTGACACCTGTCTCCTCCCTCTGCTGAAGTGACACCTGTCTCCTTCCTCTGCTGAAGTGACACCTGTCTCCTTCCTCTGCTGCAGTGACACCTATCTGCTGAAGTGACACCTGTCTCCTCCCTCTGCTGAAGTGACACCTGTCTCCTCACTCTGCTGGCTTCTTACCTTCACCACCAAGAAACAGATAATTCTGTGCTGTGCCTCTCTCTTGCATGTTTCCATGGATACCGCCATCTTGGATGTGCTTTTATTTCCAAAATGACTGATATGCCCCTGCACACATATGTCTAAAGAGGGAGGGTGTAACAATACTGCAACTGTCAACTACTTGATTTCAAATTTGAAGGGCAAAATTTTGACAGTGAGGGACTTCACCAGAATCTTTTAGGCTTTTTCTCAAACAAAAATAAAGCGTAAAAATAAGAAATACTTCAAGTGATGTGTAAGATCAAATTGAAAGTTATTATTATAGTAGATTTTTTTTATTATCATGGTAGATTTATTAGTTTTTTGTTCCTATTTTTATAGCATATTTTTTTTATTATCATAGTAGATTTATTAGTTTTTTGTTCCTATTTTTAATACTAGATTTTTTTATTATCATATTAGATTTATTAGTTTTTTTTGTTCCTGTTTTTAATACTAGATTTTTTTTGTGCTTATTATTTTTTTTGTCTCCTACATTTCTTTGTTTTGTTCATATTATCACAGTAGATTTCTTTGTTTTGTTTTTACTGTGATAGTAGAATTCTTTGTTTTTTTTTGTGTTCTTATAATCACTGTAGATATTTCTTTATTTTCTTAATTCTTATTAATATACCTTTGCTGTTAAATTGTTGTTCAAATGAAATCAATCAGTGTAATGTAATCAAGTTGTGATAACTTTGCTCTTAGATTATTTTTCACTTTTAATCTGTCAGTGTAATGTAATCACAATGCAATAACTCTGCTCTGAAACTATTTTTCATATGTAAACTGCCAGTGTAATGTAATCGTAATGCATAACTTTGCTGTTAAATTTTTTTCACATGTAATCTGTCAGTCAATCAGTCAGTAATTTGCACATCCCTTGTGGAACTTTGCCTCCCTAACAGCACTCCTGTAGGCCTCTCGGTTGTGAGCAGGATGCCCTGCTGCTGATGCATCCATTTGCAGATTATCAACGATGTCTTGCAGCCATCTTCGCTTTGGTCTTCCTCTCTTTCTTTTTCCCATTATAATCTGTCAGTGATTTATCTTTAAACTTTCAGATTTTCTCCAAAGAGTATATCAACTTGCTGCTGACTGCATACTTCTTCTTCCTGGGTGTCCTTGCTCTGACTCATATAGCAGGGTAAGTTTATCAGTAATGTAAGGTTAGATTTAATGTCAAGTAATAATGAAGTAAGGTGTCATTCCTGTAGCCCTGTCATCTTGACTTAGAATTTGAGGGAAAAAGTAACATGACATTTAGTTACATGTCATTAGATTTATGTGTAGGTAATATCTGCAGTTTTTGCTGGGTTGGGTGGCTGAGTGGTTAACTGCTCCGTCTACTAATCTGCTTCAGATCCCAGCAGTGAGGATTTTTTTCTGGTGCCACCCCACCAAAAAGGCCCCAGGATCCACCCAGCCTCTAAAAATGGGTCCCAGAGAAATCTGGGAAGGTAAATGTGGCCAAGTATGATACTGACCACATCACACTTTCGTGTGCTGAAGGTCTTGGAAATATATGGGCCTGACAGCATATGCCAGTGTGCCTTATCGCATGGAAATGGGGAGTAGCAGCAGTTTAAAGAATTGCTCATACAACCCTTACACATCTTTTTTTTTTTAATGTAATTGGAGTGCAAATATGCATCTTTACTTTGAAATAAGGTATGCTACTCTCCACCTCTTGGAACTAGCGCATGAAATCTACACTTAAATATATACTTTGTTTTCTATACTCATACAGTAATTATTCGTGAAATCTACAGGTCTGCCATATTGTTATGATAGTATGACAGGAGTACACTTTCCTTTGTTTCATATTTCAGACCCATCTTTAGCAAGTTACTCACAGCTTCGTTCCCAAACATGGAGTACCACTTCATCCTCACACAGCGTAAAAATAAGAAATACTTCAAGTGATGTGTAAGATCAAATTGAAAGTTATTATTATAGTAGATTTTTTTTATTATCATGGTAGATTTATTAGTTTTTTGTTCCTATTTTTATAGCATATTTTTTTATTATCATAGTAGATTTATTAGTTTTTTGTTCCTATTTTTAATACTAGATTTTTTTTATTATCATATTAGATTTATTAGTTTTTTTTGTTCCTGTTTTTAATACTAGATTTTTTTTGTGCTTATTATTTTTTTTGTCTCCTACATTTCTTTGTTTTGTTCATATTATCACAGTAGATTTCTTTGTTTTGTTTTTACTGTGATAGTAGAATTCTTTGTTTTTTTTTGTGTTCTTATAATCACTGTAGATATTTCTTTATTTTCTTAATTCTTATTAATATACCTTTGCTGTTAAATTGTTGTTCAAATGAAATCAATCAGTGTAATGTAATCAAGTTGTGATAACTTTGCTCTTAGATTATTTTTCACTTTTAATCTGTCAGTGTAATGTAATCACAATGCAATAACTCTGCTCTGAAACTATTTTTCATATGTAAACTGCCAGTGTAATGTAATCGTAATGCATAACTTTGCTGTTAAATTTTTTTCACATGTAATCTGTCAGTCAATCAGTCAGTAATTTGCACATCCCTTGTGGAACTTTGCCTCCCTAACAGCACTCCTGTAGGCCTCTCGGTTGTGAGCAGGATGCCCTGCTGCTGATGCATCCATTTGCAGATTATCAACGATGTCTTGCAGCCATCTTCGCTTTGGTCTTCCTCTCTTTCTTTTTCCCATTATAATCTGTCAGTGATTTATCTTTAAACTTTCAGATTTTCTCCAAAGAGTATATCAACTTGCTGCTGACTGCATACTTCTTCTTCCTGGGTGTCCTTGCTCTGACTCATATAGCAGGGTAAGTTTATCAGTAATGTAAGGTTAGATTTAATGTCAAGTAATAATGAAGTAAGGTGTCATTCCTGTAGCCCTGTCATCTTGACTTAGAATTTGAGGGAAAAAGTAACATGACATTTAGTTACATGTCATTAGATTTATGTGTAGGTAATATCTGCAGTTTTTGCTGGGTTGGGTGGCTGAGTGGTTAACTGCTCCGTCTACTAATCTGCTTCAGATCCCAGCAGTGAGGATTTTTTTCTGGTGCCACCCCACCAAAAAGGCCCCAGGATCCACCCAGCCTCTAAAAATGGGTCCCAGAGAAATCTGGGAAGGTAAATGTGGCCAAGTATGATACTGACCACATCACACTTTCGTGTGCTGAAGGTCTTGGAAATATATGGGCCTGACAGCATATGCCAGTGTGCCTTATCGCATGGAAATGGGGAGTAGCAGCAGTTTAAAGAATTGCTCATACAACCCTTACACATCTTTTTTTTTTTTAATGTAATTGGAGTGCAAATATGCATCTTTACTTTGAAATAAGGTATGCTACTCTCCACCTCTTGGAACTAGCGCATGAAATCTACACTTAAATATATACTTTGTTTTCTATACTCATACAGTAATTATTCGTGAAATCTACAGGTCTGCCATATTGTTATGATAGTATGACAGGAGTACACTTTCCTTTGTTTCATATTTCAGACCCATCTTTAGCAAGTTACTCACAGCTTCGTTCCCAAACATGGAGTACCACTTCATCCTCACACAGGGTAAAACTGAGAAACAAGGTTTGTTTCTTCCAGTCCATGTTATTGTTTGCTTGTTTTGTATTGCATCAAGAAAATCATCCAACGTCCTTTTTTTCATAATCTGTTGTACCCAGGCAGTCCTTGTTGTTGACCTACTTTTTTTCCTCATATGTCTCTCACAAATGAGAGTCTGTTGATGTCTTCATGTACTGACTGCTTTCTATAAAAGTGTGCTGCTCTGCTTCTCATTTTGAAGAAACACATGCTCTAGTTTCACACAGAAGTGTTGCTGAATAATAGTGAGTTTATACTTTCGTTTGCTATCAAAATTTGTGTTGCTGATTGCTTGTTACATGATATTTTTTACAAAGTGAGTGTCTGATTTACTTTCTGCATTTTTTTCTTGTGGTGCAGCTGAAGTTAAATTCCCTGGATAAAGCTTGGTTTTTTTCCATGATAGGCATTGTTGGATGCCAAGTTCCCTGTATGAAGTTCAGTCTCCTCCATGATAAGCATTGTTGGATGCCAAGTTTCCTGTATAAAGTTCAGTCTTCTCCATGTTCAGTGGCTCATAAGTCATCACACCAACTTAGTTAAACCGCATAGCAAAGATCCAAACCTTTGGCCCAGTTTGTCTGAGTTTGTATATTTTCTGCTTTCATTACATTTTTTTAATGTACAGAAATAATAGTCTGATACACTTTGTAGAACAAAATTAAATGAGCTGAATTTAATGTTTATTTCAGACTTGATGAATTACGAATTTGACAGAAAAGACTTGGTTAGTCTGGCAATCTGTGGCATTGTGGGTGTTTGGTACCTGTGGCAGAAGGTGAATACGTGTAGTGTATAAAATACATTGAATATATAAAATTATTGCTAAATTGTTTCTCAGTATTATGTTTGGAATGAAGTGGATTAAATTCTTAATTTATCTCTCTCTCTGAACCTTAAGTGCCCAGGGCACATGGAGCTTCCACAAGGGTTTTCCACAAATGCCTGTCCTTCGCCTTTTTTCTGCTCTTGCCCAGGTGAGCCCTCTATTGCTCAACATCCTTTCTGTTGTTCTTCTCCATGTCTCTTTTGGTCTACCCTTACTTCTGTTCCCCTGTGGTGTCCATCTTAGTGCTGTTTTTGGTAGTGAGTTATCAGTCATTCGGAACACATGTCCCAACCATCGCTATCGTCTTTCCTCAATAATTGTTGTCAATGGCTTCATCTGCATTTTAGCCAATAAGATGTTATTTCTTATGGTGTTTGGCCAAAATATCTTTCTAATTCTACGTAAACATTTAGTCTGGAAAGAATTCAACTTGTTTTCTATGGTTTTGGTGATTTTCCAGCATTCACTTCCATAGAGTAGTACACTTAGAACATTACTCTTAAATATCCTGATTTTCATATTTATGCTTAGTTTATTTGATTTCCATATATTCTGTAGCATTGCAAAAGCCTGGTTTGCTCTAGTAAGTCTGCTGTTGATGTCCTCTGTGCTGTCTCCATTTTCTACTACTCTGCTGCCAAGGTATACAAATTCATTGACCTCCTCCACTAACTTGCTATCTACTTTGAGTACATTTCTGTTGTTCACATTTTGTTTCATTAACTTTGTCTTTCCTATGTTGATCTTTAGTCCTATGTTGTTTGCATTCTGAGTTAGCTTGTTTATTTTATCTTGCATATCTTTGTGACTGCTTGATAATAGACAAATGTCGTCCGCAAAGTCAAGGTCCTCCAGCACTGTGTCAAGGGTCCATTGTAATCCTCTGCGTTTGTCTGATGTTGCCTCCTTCATTAACCAGTCTACTGCCAAGATAAATAATGTTGGTGATAGTACACATCCCTGTTTCACTCCTGTTTGTACCCTAAAGCTGCTGGAGGTATGTTCTCCACAGATAACTTTGCACTGAAAACCCTTGTATAGGGCTTTGATTACATTAACTATTTTATGGGGGAGGCCATGCCATCTTAGGATTTTCCACAGTGCATCTCTGTTGACACTGTCAAAGGCTTTCTCAAAATCTATGAATAATGCATATGTTGTGCTATGCCACTCATTTGCCTGTTCTAATATTTGTCTAAGTACAAATATGTGGTCTATGCATGATCTTCCTTTCCTAAATCCTGCCTGCTCTTTCTGAAGTTTTTCCTCAAGTGTTGGTACAATTCTGTTGATGATTATTCTGCGAAATACTTTACTGGTGAGTGGCAGTAGGGTAATGCCTCTCCAGTTCCCGCAATCTCTGAGGTCACCCTTCTTTGGTAGTTTTACTATAAGCCCAGTTTTCCACTCATCTGGGGCTTTTTCTAGATCCCAAATTTGTTGTAATATCCGGCAAAGTTGTTTTGGTGTTTCTGTTTCTTCTGCTTTCAACATCTCAGCAGTCACTTCATCTTCACCTGGTGCCCTGTCTGATTTTAGCTTCTTTATTGCCTCCTTTACTTCACTTATTGTTATTGGTCCTGTATTGATGTTTAGTTCAGTTTTTGCTTCAGGTATGTCTATTGTTTGTGCTGCTTGTGTTCTGTTTAGTAGGGTGTTAAAGTGTTCCCTCCATCTTTCAATTTTTTCTCTTTCTCCACTGACCAGCTGTCCATTTTGTGTCCTTACTGCACTTTCACATCTTGTGTTGAAGTTACCTGTCATCTGCTTTGTGATTTTATATATGGTTTTCATGTCATTTGTATATGCTGCTTTCTCTGCTGTTTCTGCTAAGTTGTCATAGTATTGACGTTTATCTTGACGGCACTTCTTTGTCTTTTTGCGCATAATTACTTATAACTTGTTCTTTAAGCCGTTGTTATTTGGTGTTCAGTAATTTTTTCTTGATTTCTTTTCTTTGCTCTATCTTTTCTCATGTGGTCTTGCTTATCCATTCCTCTTTTCTCCGTTTCTGATATCCCAGCACCTCTTTTGCTGTTTCCTGTAGTGTTTTATTGAACTCTAGTATGGACATTTCTGCTTCGTCTTGTAGGACACTGAAGCGGTTCTTAAGTACTATTGAGAATTCATTTCTTGTTTGCTGGTCTTTCAGTTTTGTTGTATCAGAATGTATCTTTCTGTGTTCTCCGATTTTGGCTTTCCTTAATTTTAGTTTTATTTTTGCTACCAGAAGGTTGTGATCACTTCCTACATCTGCTCCTTTCCTTGCTCGCACATCTTGTAGTGACCGTTTCCACTTGTTGTTTATCAGTATGTGATCGATTTGGTTTTCTGTGGTTTTATCTGGTGACCTCCAAGTCACCTTATGGATGTTTTTGTGTTGGAAAATTGTCCCTCCGATGGTCATCATGTTTTCTTCACAGAAACTGCACAGTCTTTCTCCATTTTCATTTATTTCTCCAATTCCTTCTCTTCCCATGATTATTCTTCTATCTTCATTTCCTTCACCTACTTCTGCATTGAAGTCGCCCAAGATGAGTAGCATATCATGCCTGGGTATTGTTTCTACTTTGGCTTGGAGGCTGTTGTAAAAATTTTCTTTTAATTCCTCTTCAGCTGCTTCTTTTGGTGCATAACAAACTATAATAGACAGCTTCGTGAATCTTGAGTTGAACCGTGCATATAATAATCTCTCATTTATTGGGGTCCATTTCAGCAATACTCTTGATGCTTCTTTTGTTATAATTAATGCTACTCCTCCTTCATGAAGATCTTCTTTACCTGACCATATTATTGTATCTTCTGTGTGCTGTGTTGTTAATTTCCTTCTGCCTTGTCCTGTCCATCTTGCTTCTTGTATTCCTAGTATGTCTAGTTTGTATCTGTGCATTTCCTTGATGGTTTGTGCTAGTTTTCCAGTCTGGTTCAGTGTTCTTACATTCCAGTTGCCTATTTGCATCTTGTGTTTAGGTTCCAGGAAGTCTGCAGTCGGGCTGGGGACTTCCAGTGGCTGGCTTTCATCCACAACCTTCATGGGCTCCGTTTCCTGATAAGCATTTCTCCTTCCACCTGCATTTCTTTTTCCCTTGCTTCCGTTTCTGTAGCAGTCTGATAGTTTTTTTACCAGATAGGGTTGCTGGACCTATGCCGAACCCTCCTTAGTTGCCTTTTACGATCATGCGTGGTAGGGTACAGTGGTCCTATTCTTTGCAGATCCCGGGTACCACACGGGGGAAATTCTTAATTTAGCTTAGCTTAAACCTAGATGCTGTTGCTCACATCCGTTACATGGAAATGATTTATTCAGCCCATCTGTGTCTCTGCTTATCAACTTTCTCATCCTTCTCCCCCATTCTCAGTTTTCAGTCAGTTGTATCTTCATTCTTGGATCTGAGTGGTTAACATGTATCATTCTGTCACAGAAATCCACAAACTGTTAGCTAAGTATTTTTATAGTATCTGTGGTGGTGTAGTAGTCCTAAGAAGCTGGACTTCAGGATCCACTCCCAGTTTTCAGACAAGCCAGCGTGTCATTTTTCTCTTTCTCAGACATGTAGTTTTAATATTTCTTATTATGTTTGATTATATTTGTATTTAAATATTGCCACGCAGAAATGTCTTGCATAAGTACTGTGAACTCCATTTGTCCGGAACGAGAATTACAAGTTTTGTAGAGATGGGTGTAGAATATCCAATAATTCAGTAGAAACGGCATAAACAACGGAGAACTCATTTTTAAAGTGCATATCAATTGGATTACACGAGCATTAGTAGATAATCTCTCTCTCTCTCTCTCACACACACACACACACGAACCATTGATGAAATATATAAGTCGAGTTCTTTCTGTCCACTACACACAATTTCAATATCTGTTCACTAGCTCTCCTAAGTATCTGCATATCAGTCTAACTCGTAGTTTCATCACATCAGCATGACTATCTGATTCAGTATCTCTTTGTCTGTTTCACAAAGTGCACTTCGACTAAATCTGTCTCTCAAAATCTCCTACTATATCTGTCTGTAGCTGTTTTTCTGTTCCTATTTGCACAGCTCTCTTGGCCTTGGTATACCTGTCTGAGTGTCTTCATCTTCAAGTATTTTGTGTCTGAGTGTCTTCGTCTTGAAGTATCTTGTGTCTGAGTGTATTCATCTTTGATTATCTTGTGTCTTCGTCTTCTAGTATCTTGTGTCTGAGTGTCTTTGTCTTCTAGTATCTTGTGTCTGAGTGTATTCATCTTTGATTATCTTGTGTCTTCATCTTCTAGTATCTTGTGTCTGAGTGTCTTTGTCTTCAAGTATCTTGTGTCTGAGTGTCTTCATCTTCTAGTATCTTGTGTCTGAGTGTATTCATCTTTGATTATCTTGTGTCTTCATCTTCTAGTATCTTGTGTCTGAGTGTATTCATCTTTGATTATCTTGTGTCTTCATCTTCTAGTATCTTGTGTCTGAGTGTCTTTGTCTTCAAGTATCTTGTGTCTGAGTGTCTTCATCTTCTAGTATCTTGTGTCTGAGTGTCTTTGTCTTCTAGTATCTTGTGTCAAAGCTTTGTTCTGTCTCTGAGTCTTGCATGCATGCCTCTCCCCTGTCTCTCTCAGTCTCCTCGTTTTATCTTAGTCCTGTTTGGTGAAACCACCAGTAGATATTCCTTCCCTGCCCCTAATTGGTCCACTGGTTTCAGACTGCATACCGATTGATTCTTGAGTCCTGACCTGTGAGTTTTATGGTGTCGAAGGTCCATCCCTCTGTTTTATTGCCTCTAGCACTTTCTGCCTGTACCTGTTGACAGATTACTAGTTTGGTTGCCTCCTATCCATCGCCAACCAGTGGCTTTTCTTAAATCCTTCTAGTATCCCTGTAGTTACCACACCTTGGGTAAGTTCTTCTCGAGCGCTTGGGGTCTGTCGGGCAAGTAATTGTCTGTCTTCTTATTCTTAGCTTCATTTCGCCTACTATTTGTCGCCACCTGTTATTTCACTTGTGGGATGGTATTGCCAACCCATTGTACTTAAGACCATCTTTCTTTAGCCTATCTCTTCCTCTGCGTCATTGTGTCTGTTCTTTCTATTCATCTGTTTCTTCAGTTTACACTTGTCAGCATCCAGTTGTAATGGTCACTCGCTAGTATCAAGGGAATCGGTTTTCTAACTCATTTTCTAAGTTTCCTAACTTTTCTTACATATTTTAATGCTAACCCTTGTAACTATAATATGTTCATAATTATAATCATAATTCTAGGTTACGAGGCACTATGTTATATAGTCTCTCCCTCTCTTATTTTCTTCTCTCCCCTGTTCTTTCTCTCTCTCTCACACACAGAACTCTCTCTCTCACACAGACTCTGACTCTCTCTCTCTCTCACACAGACTCTGTCTCTCTCTCTCTCTCTCTCTCTCACACAGACTCTGTCTCTCTCTCTCTCTCACACAGACTCTGTCTCTGTCTCTCTCTCTCTCTCACTCACACAGACTCTGTCTCTCACTCACACAGACTCTGTCTCTGTCTCTCACAGACTCTGTCTCTCACTCACACAGACTCTGTCTCTCTCTCACACAGACTTTGTCTCTCACTCACACAGAACTCTGTCTCTCACTCACACACTCTGTCTCTCTCTCACACAGACTCTGTCTCTCACTCACACAGACTCTGTCTCTCTCTCTCACAGACTCTGGCTCTCTCTCTCTCAAGACTCTGTCTCTCATAAATATAGGAAGTAAAGGAGAGAGAGAGCTAGTAGTTTGCTGATATCTGGTTATCCTGCATATAAAGTGCTGGAAAATGATTTGTTTTATTTACTTTAGTTTCAGTTTGTAAAGATTTTAGACTGAGTAGTCTCTGTGACAGAAAGTTTGGAAAACAAGTTTTTCTATGTCAAATATTGTCAGCTTTCATCCAGTTATTGTCGAAAAGATAAAAACAATATTTTTAGAACATTTTTATGTCATCTGAATTGTACAAAATTTATTTTTAATTGTTTTCTTTTGTTTAGTTTAAATAATGCATATTTTTATAATGTCTGTGAACGTCTACCCAGCACTGGCTGGCAAATAACCTGTTTGGAATTGCCTTTGCCATTAACGGCGTGGAGCTGCTGGCCTTGAACAGGGTTAGCACTGGCTGTATCCTGCTTGGGGGCCTCTTTGTCTACGATATATTCTGGGTAAGGTTCACTTTACTCATTCATCTCTGTCTTTTTCTTGACTTGTTTCAGCATTGTCTGGACTTTTTTTACCCTTTTTTTTTTTTATCATTTTCTTGATGTGTTTGATTATTTTATTGACGTGTTTGATCATTTTCTTGACTTGTTTGATCATTTTCTGGACTTGTTTGACCATTTAAAAATATTTTGTTGTTATAATAGACTGAAAAATCTCACTGTATTGTATGAAAGTCAAGCAACTAATATTAACTCTTTCCGTGCCTGTCGTCAAATATCTGACGTTTCTGGTTTCTCACGTGGATGCCAGTCGTCAAAAATTTGACATTTGGTTTGTTTCATTAAAAAAACCTGTGTAACATTTAGATTGTACACATTTTGTGCATGTGTCTAGTGACACTTTTCAAAATGGCAAAAGAGTGCTTAGTTACAAGCAATGCCGAGTGAGAAAAAGGAAGAGAAACATCAAGAAATTTCAATTCTTTGTGAAGTAGATAGGGGTATGGACATGGCCTGTGACCACCTCACTGCTCTTGAATGTATCCCAAGTAGATCTAGACATATTAGATGACCGGAGAAGTAGTTATAATGTTATTTCAGACATTATTCTACCGATTATTCAACACTGAATCACAATACGACATCAACAGGTAGATCTTCGTGTCTCAGATGGTACGTATTGTACCTCTAGGCCTTTCCGATGGTAAGTTGGACACAATCATTGTCTAAAAACGTGACATTACTTTTTTTCCCCTTCTTCTTCTTCTTCTTCTTCTTCGTTCACTTCTACCACCAAAAACCGCACTGTGAACCTACTGAATTCACGCATGTGGTCCTCGTTAGGTCCCGTGGTCCCCTGTGTGGTCCAAAATAGACCACACGAGTTCCACGAAAGGACCACAAGGTGTTCAGAGTATCCCAGTGCTTTAGCCTGTATTCTTGGTGGGTCTCGGAAGCGGGATTGCGTGACACCGTGGTTTTCATTGCACCAGTTTGGTCTAGGGTTGGACTTTCTCACCGGAAGACCTCGGCGTGTTTGGAATATCAGTGCATCCCCGCTGGGTGAGAGGCGTTAGCCCACCCAGGCCAGAGTTGGACTTTCTCACCGGAAAACCTCGACGTGTTTTGAGATACCCATGTATCACCGCCGGGTGAGAGGTGGTTACCCATCCAGTCCAGGGTTGGACTTTCTCACCGGAAAACCTCAGCGTGATTAGGATACGCAGACATCCCCGCCGGGTGAGAGGTGGTTGCCTATCTAGACTTCCCTGGTCCAGTGTCTCCGACTTCAGCATTCTTTTTTTTTTTTTTTTTCCCCTAAAAAGCACTATATTTATGAAATCTTCATACATTTCGTTATATTTTGAAACATAATAAGTACATGGAAGTACTGTTTTCATTCAATTTTACAACTATACCCCCTATACATAAAAGACCCACACTTTTACTCCGGCACCTAACTGAATGTCTGTGTTTCTTCCTGAGGCACGAAAAGAGTTAATAGCGCTTGTACTAGTCTGAAGCTTTATTGTACAGTGTTTTGTTTCATAAACATGCTTGCAAGTTTTTATTTTTCTCCTTGTTAATAAAAACATAATTCCAACAAGCACAGCAATGTTGTGTGACCGCCATGTTCAGAGAAATTTTTTTTCAGCGTTTTACGCTGATGACAGACTTGTAATTTAAACAGGTCAGGATGAGTGTAATACTTTGAAAATATAAATGTCCTTTTATATTTTCTCTCATCATCATTCCTCTCACTTAATGAAAAGAAAGGAGTACAAACACTTGTTGACTGAGATGGTGGTGCAAGGCAGCCACTGCATTGTTAGCTCGCCCCTTTTATCGAGAATTTTATAGTAATGATTATGGCCAAAAAAAAAAAGAAAAACATTTTTGAGTTCCCCTTTCTAGATTTTCAGTCAGTCACACTGTACCTTCATTGTCAGATCTGAGCGTTTAATATGTACCATTCTGCCATAGAAATCTGCTCGGAGTTCAGATGTGTAATAATCTGTTTATTTCCTTCATAGGTGTTTGGCACAAATGTGATGGTAACTGTAGCCAAGTCTTTTGAAGCACCAATCAAATGTAAGCTTTTTTGTGAACTGTATGGTCTTCCATAGTGGAGAAATAACTCATTCAAAGTTGATATTTATGTGAAGAATGTAAGACCTCAGTGACCAGATTTATGTGAAGAATATAAGACCTCTACAACCAGATTTATGGCGGCCTGGTTAGCTGAGTGGTTAGGTGCTCCTGTGGTACCAGGTTCGGTCACAGCAGTGGGATTTTTTTCTGGTACACACCAAAAAGGCCCAGGGGTTCACCCAGCCTCTTAAAATGGGTACCAGAGAAATCTGGGAAGGTAAAGCAGACAGGCGTGATACTGACCACATCACACTTTCATGTGCTGAAGGTCATGGAAAATACGGGCCTAACACTGTATTTCCCAATATGCCTTAATGGCACGGGAACTGGTATTTTACCTACAACCAGATTTATGTGAAGAATTTAAGACCTCTACAACCAGATTTATGGTTTCCGTAAATTATTAGACCAGTATAACTTCCAGTGCAGTTTTCTGGCATCAAATCAGAATGGAGATTAATATTCAAGACCTGTATGACTTCCCTGACCTCCTTGACTCTATGTTCTGCCAGAAGAAATTTTGGTGCAAAGAAACTGGAGGGAAGTTACTCTGTAGTTTTAAAATATTGGTTGGATTAGAAATGTGCTACTTTTCATCTTCTTTAGACTGCGAACAAAGAAGAAGAAGAAGATCTTCTTTAGACTTTGCCAGAAATTGCTGTGAGCATTAATACCAACACTGGATGTGGGGTGAAAGAATTAACAGTCATCTCAGATTTATTGATTGTATAGGGTCTCACATTAACAATCATGTATAGGGTCTCATATTAACAATCATGTATAGGGTCTCACATTAACAGTCATCTCAGATTTATTGATTGCATAGGGCCATATGAGACCTTGGAGCTCTCACTTTTCTTCTGTTTTTATGTTCTGATGAAGAGGAATGAAGAAGCTGGTGGACTTGAGAAAGGAAGATTGAACACAAGCCTGAATATATTCAAGAGGTTCACTTGAAAAGACTTGGACACAAGCCTGAATATATTCAAGAGGTTCACTTGAAAAGACTTGGACACAAGCCTGAATATATTCAAGAGGTTCACTTGAAAAGACTTGGACACAAGCCTGAATATATTCAAGAGGTTCACTTGAAAAGACTTGGACACAAAATCACACAGACTCTGAGCAGCTGACTCTCAGCAGGGGGGGGGGGGGGGGAGTTTCAAGTTGGGGAGGGATGGGTTCTATAAAAGAATGTAGAATGTATAACAGTGAAAACTGAGGATTTGGAAACAGTCTGAGATAACATGTAGGAGAGAATTTTGGGGGCAGTCTGAGTTAATATATAGGAGAGGATTTGGGGGAAGTCTGCATTGACATAGGAGAGGATTTGGGGGAAGTCTGAGTTAATATATAGGAGAGGATTTGGGGGAAGTCTGCATTGACATAGGAGAGGATTTGGGGGAAGTCTGCATTGACATAGGAGAGAATTTGGGGGAAGTCTGGGTTAACATATAGGAGAGGATTTGGGGGCAGTCTGAATTAACATAATAGGAGACGATTTGGGGGAAGATTGAGTTAACATATAGGAGAGGATTTGGGGGCAGTCTGATTTAACATATAGGAGAGGATTTGGGAGAAGTCTGGGTTGACATATAGGAGAGGATTTCTGGGGAACTCTGAGTTGACATAGAGGAGAGAATTTGGGGGAAGTCTGGGTTGACATAGAGGAGATGATTTTGGGGAAGTCTGGGTTGACATATAGGAGAGGATTTGGGGGCAGTCTGATTTAACATATAGTAGAGGACTTGGACCAGGGACACTTAGAAGCAATAGATAGAGAAAGAAGGTGGTTAGGACAAGGCCACAAGAGAACTGGCCCTTCCTGTAGAAACTTGATGCATGTCTTAGCTTCATTAGCTAGGTCAGGTTAGTTGATGCATGTCTTAGCTTCATTAGCTAGGTCAGGTTAGTTGATGCATGTCTTAGCTTCATTAGCTAGGTCAGGTTAGTTGAGCATGTCTTAGCTTCGTTAGCTAAGTCAGGTTAGTTGAGCATGTCTTAGCTTCATTAGCTAGGTCAGGTTAGTTGATGCATGTCTTAGCTTCATTAGCAAAGTCAGGTTAGTTGATGCATGTCTTAGCTTCGTTAGCTAAGTCAGGTTAGTTGATGCATGTCTTAGCTTCGTTAGCTAAGTCAGGTTAGTTGAGCATGTCTTAGCTTCATTAGCTAGGTCAGGTTAGTTGAGAAACTGAAAGACTGATGTAAAAATGTGGAATAGCATTCAGTGAGGCATGTTGGTCATGCACTTGACAGTTTACAGACCTGAGTAATGCGTCTCCTGGGATCTTCCCACAAGATCTTGGTCTTGCTGTCAGATTATGCATCACATGAGACACACAAGTATGCCCTGAGCAGACAGAAAATCAAAATAAGTCCTCAAACCAGGTAATCATTGGAAAACTGGAGGGAAACAAAAGAGAACCCCAAGAGAAAAGCATCTTTATGGACTGTCAGAAGACAATGTTTGAATGTAAACATTAAGGAGCACACATGATGAAGAAGCATAATTGCCAGTGTTGTAGATATGGCACATGATGGTGATTTTGATCATTTTATGTTTTCAGTGGTGTTCCCACAAGATCTGCTGGAACATGGTCTTGCTGCAAAGAACTTTGCCATGTTGGGCTTAGGAGACATTGTCATTCCTGGGATATTCATTGCTTTGTTGCTGCGTTTTGACGTCAGGTTGGTTGACTTGTTGGCTGTGTCACTGTTGTATCTGACATGAGGTAGTGTCACATGTTTGCTGTGTCATTGTTTTATTTGATATGAGGTAGTGTCACATGTTGACTGTGTCACTGTTGTATCTGACATGAGGTAGTGTCACATGTTGGCTGTGTCATTGTTTTATTTGATATGAGGTAGTGTCACATGTTGACTGTGTCACTGTTGTATCTGACATGAGGTAGTGTCACATGTTGGCTGTGTCATTGTTTTATCTGATATGAGGTAGTGTCACATGTTGGGTGTGTCATTGTTTTATCTGACATGAGGTAGTGTCACATGTTGGCTGTGTCATTGTTTTATTTGATATGAGGTAGTGTCACATGTTGGGTGTGTCATTGTTTTATTTGATATGAGGTAGTGTCACATGTTGGCTGTGTCATTGTTTTATTTGATATGAAGTAGTGTCACATGTTGGGTGTGTCATTGTTTTATTTGATATGAGGTAGTGTCACATGTTGACTGTGTCATTGTTTTATTTGATATGAGGTAGTGTCACATGTTGGGTGTGTCATTGTTTTATCTAATATGAGGTAGTGTCTCATGTTTGCTGTGTCATTGTTTTATCTGATATGAGGTAGTGTCACATGTTGGCTGTGTCATTGTTTTATCTGATATGAGGTAATGTCACATGTTTGCTGTGTCATTGTTTTATCTGATATGAGGTAGTGTCACATGTTGGCTGTGTCATTGTTTTATCTGATATGAGGTAGTGTCACATGTTGGCTGTGTCATTGTTTTATCTGATATGAGGTAGTGTCACATGTTTGCTGCGTCATTGTTTTATTTGATATGAGGTAGTGTCACATGTTTGCTGTGTCATTGTTTTATTTGATATGAGGTAGTGTCACATGTTTGCTGTGTCATTGTTTTATTTGATATGAGGTAGTGTCACATGTTGGCTGTGTCATTGTTTTATCTGATATGAGGTAGTGTCACATGTTTGCTGTGTCATTGTTTTATCTGATATGAGATAGTGTCACATGTTTGCTGTGTCATTGTTTTATCTGATATGAGGTAGTGTCACATGCTGGCTGTGTCATTGTTTTATCTGATATGAGGTAGTGTCACATGTTTGCTGTGTCATTGTTTTATCTGATATGAGGTAGTGTCACATATTGGCTGTGTCATTGTTTTATCTGACATCATGAGATAGTGACATATGTTGACTGTGTCATTGTTTTATTTGATATGAGGTAGTGTCACATGTTGACTGTCAGTGTTTTATCTGATATGAGGTAGTGTCACATGTTGACTGTGTCATTGTTTTATTTGACATCGTGAGATAGTGTCACATGTTGACTGTGTCATTGTTTTATCTGATATGAGGTAATGTCACATGTTTGCTGTGTCATTGTTTTATCTGACATCGTGAGATAGTGTCATATGTTGGCTGTGTCATTGTTTTATTTGATATGAGGTAGTGTCATATGTTGGGTGTGGTGTCATTGTTTTATTTGATATGAGGTAGTGTCACATGTTTGCTGTGTCATTGTTTTATCTGACATCGTGAGATAGTGTCATATGTTGGCTGTGTCATTGTTTTATTTGATATGAGGTAGTGTCATATGTTGACTGTGTCATTGTTTTATTTGATATGAGGTAGTGTCACATGTTTGCTGTGTCATTGTTTTATTTGATATGAGGTAGTGTCACATGTTGACTGTGTCATTGTTTTATCTGACATCGTGAGATAGTGTCATATGTTGACTGTGTCATTGTTTTATCTGACATCGTGAGATAGTGTCATATGTTGACTGTGTCAGTTTTTTATCTGATATGAGGTAGTGTCACATGTTGGCTGTGTCATTGTTTTATCTGACATCGTGAGATAGTGTCATATGTTGACTGTCATTGTTTTATTTGACATCGTGAGATAGTGTCACATGTTGACTGTGTCATTGTTTTATCTGATATGAGGTAATGTCACATGTTTGCTGTGTCATTGTTTTATCTGACATCGTGAGATAGTGTCATATGTTGGCTGTGTCATTGTTTTATTTGATATGAGGTAGTGTCATATGTTGGGTGTGTCATTGTTTTATTTGATATGAGGTAGTGTCACATGTTTGCTGTGTCATTGTTTTATCTGACATCGTGAGATAGTGTCATATGTTGGCTGTGTCATTGTTTTATTTGATATGAGGTAGTGTCATATGTTGACTGTGTCATTGTTTTATTTGATATGAGGTAGTGTCACATGTTTGCTGTGTCATTGTTTTATTTGATATGAGGTAGTGTCACATGTTGACTGTGTCATTGTTTTATCTGACATCGTGAGATAGTGTCATATGTTGACTGTGTCATTGTTTTATCTGACATCGTGAGATAGTGTCATATGTTGACTGTGTCAGTTTTTTATCTGATATGAGGTAGTGTCACATGTTGGCTGTGTCATTGTTTTATCTGACATCGTGAGATAGTGTCATATGTTGACTGTCATTGTTTTATCTGACATCGTGAGATAGTGTCATATGTTGACTGTGTCAGTGTTTTATCTGATATGAGGTAGTGTCACATGTTTGCTGTGTCATTGTTTTATTTAACATCATGAGGTAATGTCATATGTTGGCTGTGTCATTGTTTTATCTGACATCGTGAGGTAGTGTCACCAGCTTGTTAGACCACCTTACTTATTCTTACAACTTTTCTTGTCCCATCACAAAATCTTGTTAATGATTCTAACTCTGTTCAGCACTGTTTCCTGATTTTTTATGCTTTGTAGGGAAAGTATCTCACAATCATGTCAAGAGTCTTGAATAAACTTGCATTAACTTCATCTTGAATTTCAGCCTGAAGAGAAGGAGCAACGTGTATTTCTATGCCGGTTTTGTGGCCTACTGCCTTGGTCTGGGGATAACCATGTTCATCCTGCATTTTTTCAAACATGCGCAGGTAACATAAGTATTTCATGATTGTTTATTGATTGATTATATTCATTGTCACAGTGCTGTAAACACTTAATGGATGTTTAGTAATTGATTATTCTCATTGTCAGTGTATATATATATATATATATATATATATATATATATATAACTCATTAACAAACATATGACTCCTGAGAACATAATCATTTATACAGATGGATCAGTGAGCAGGAGAACTAGTTCACAAAAAAGCTTACATGGCTGGGGCTTATACAAACATCTGCTCAAGTATGTGCACTGAAATAGAGGCCATCACACAAGCATTAAAATGGATAGTGACACAGAAAACACACCACATCACCATTATTACCAGCTCTCAAAATCTAGTAAGGAAAATGGAACAAAAAGCCGTTAGAAGTGAATGGCAAGAAAGAATAAATCCCACATCAAACACATCTCATGGATATTCTGTCCAGGGTATGCTCGAGTCCACGGAAACAACAAAGCCGACCAGCTGGCAGCAAGACCCAGACCAGAAGGCCTCATCAAAATGGACATATCTGACTTATACAAGTCCATCAAGCAACACCTGATGAACATATGAAAAGCAACTACCTCCAAAGTACCTATCACATACGACTCAATGCATTACATGTAGCCAAGGGCAGTAGGTGCAACTCCCAATAAATGCTAGATCACGGGCAACCACACAATCAACACAACATTGGAGCCATCTCCCTAAAAACACTGAAGGAGATCTTGATGTTAAAGGCTGAACACGTGTGGGTGGGCACCGAGTGTAATGTCCCCAGGACCAGCAACAGAGCTAGGCCCCTTTCTTACAGTTACAGATGACTGTCTTTTGGAGGAAGTTTTTGTGACAAAGCAAATCTTATTGCCCTGTTCTTTATAGAAAGCTTCACCTTGTTCTTTATAGAAAGCTTCACCTTGTTCTTTATAGAAAGCTTCACCTTGTTCTTTATAGAAAGCTTCACCTTGTTCTTTATAGAAAGCTTCACCTTGTTCTTTATAGAAAGCTTCACCTTGTTCCTTATAGAAAGCTTCACCTTGTTCTTTATAGAAAGCTTCACCTTGTTCTTTATAGAAAAGTTCACCTTGTTCTTTATAGAAAGCTTCACCTTGTTCTTTATAGAAAGCTTCACCTTGTTCTTTATAGAAAGCTTCACCTTGTTCTTTATAGAAAGCTTCACCTTGTTCTTTATAGAAAGCTTCACCTTGTTCTTTATAGAAAGGTCCACCTTGTTCTTTATAGAAAGGTCCACTTTGTTCTTTATAGAAAGCTTCACCTTGTTCTTTATAGAAAGGTTCACTTTGTTCTTTATAGAAAACTTCTTCACCTTGTTCTTTATGGAAAAGTTCACTTTGTTCTTTATGGAAAGGTTCACTTTGTTCTTTATGAAAAGGTCCACTTTGTTCTTTATGGAAAGGTTCACTTTGTTCTTTATAGAAAGGTCCACTTTGTTCTTTATGGAAAGGTCGGTGTGTTATTTCATCCCAGTCAGCAGGCTATAGATTAGTGGGTTTTTTTTTTTCTAGCATGATGGAGTCTCCAAGAATTGTGGTAGATTCTCCAAGAATTGTGGTAGAGTCTCCAAGAATTGTGGTAGATTCTCCAAGAATTGTGGTAGATTCTCCAAGAATTATGGTAGAGTCTCCAAGAATTGTGGTAGATTCTCTAAGAATTGTGGTAGAGTCTCCAAAAATTGTGGTAGAGTCTCCAAGAATTGTGGTAGATTCTCTAAGAATTGTGGTAGAGTCTCCAAGAATTGTGGTAGATTCTCTAAGAATTGTGGTAGAGTCTCCAAGAATTGTGGTAGATTCTCCAAGAATTGTGGTAGAGTCTCCAAGAATTGTGGTAGAGTCTCCAAGAATTGTGGTAGTCTCCAGGAATTGTGGTAGTCTCCAGGAATTGTGGCAGTCTCCAGGAATTGTGTTGGAGTCTCAAAGAGTCATGATGGAGTCTCCAAGAATTACAGTGGAGTCTCAGCCTGTCTTGTGAGTCTGCTGAAAGAATTAAAGAAAGTCATTAATAACCCACTTGGCATCTGTAGCACATCCAAGACCCAGCCTATCACTTTCTGGTTATCCTAGGAGGAGGTTGGTAAGATCCTGCGGCCTGACCACGGCATGATGGTCCTCAAAGGTAATGGAGCCAGCTGAGAAGCTTATTTCTTGGCCGCACTTTTTCCACGCAAGGCTATGTGACACCCATGTCTTCCTCGCTTGGCACCCACGGTTCAAGATTGTTGTGGCATCGGGTGCACGGAGCTCAAGTTGTTTCCAAGGAGATGAATAAATAGGCTGTTTTGTTACTTACTATGGCCGAGTACACTGCACATATTATAATCTGTATTTACAGCTCATCTTATTTTGTTTTAATGGCTCATCAGAAGAGCTTATGAATTATCTCTGATTGTTTTGTCTTCATTTCCCATCACAGCCAGCCTTGCTGTATTTAGTGCCGACTTGTCTAGGAATACCAGCCTTGGTTGCATTAGTGAAAGGAGACATTAAGGCCATGTTTGAGTGAGTCGAGTCTTTGATTATTTTTGTATGGTATGCCATATTATCATTTTGTAACTTTTGTAAATCCTCACACCAGTTGTATCCATTCTGTATGTACATAAATGAGTGCCCCTAGGAAATTAGCATACCGTAATAATGTCCCGCCAACTTAAATATCCACTGTCGGATGTGGCCTGTGGAAACAGGACCTGAGGAAGAAGCTGTGAGACCAAAGGAAGAAGCTGTGAGACCAAAAGAAGAAGCTGTGAGACCAAAGGAAGAAGCTGTGAGATCTAAGGCAGAAGCTGAGAGACCAAAGGAAGAAGCTGTGAGATCAAAGGAAGAAGCTGTGAGAACAAAAGAAGAAGCTGTGAGACCAAAGGAAGAAGCTGTGAGACCAAAGGAAGAAGCTGTGAGACCAAAGGAAGAAGCTGTGAGACCAAAAGAAGAAGCTGTGAGAACAAAAGAAGAAGCTGTGAAAACAAAAGAAGAAGCTGTGAGAACAAAAGAAGAAGCTGTGAGACCAAAAGAAGAAGCTGTGAGAACAAAAGAAGAAGCTGTGAGACCAAAGAAGAAGCTGTGAGACCAAAGGAAGAAGCTGTGAGAACAAAAGAAGAAGCTGTGAGACCAAAGAAGAAGCTGTGAGACCAAAGGAAGAAGCTGTGAGAACAAAAGAAGAAGCTGTGAGCTTGCCACAAAAACTGGAAAAACATCTTCCTGCTTTGCCTTCATAAAATTGGTCCTATCTTAGAATGACTGAAAAGTGAAGATGGAGAGGAAGAACTTCATGGCTGTATATTTGTCAAATGTTAGATAAAATAAACATGCTGGGTCAAGCAGAAAAGCTGAAAACACTAGCTTGAAGCAATGAGTCAGTGATCTTTATTTTCAGAGGGTAAAGAATTGGGCATGCAGACCTGTCTTACATTCTTCCCATACTTTTTCAGTACTGGGGGGGGGGGGGGGGTGATAATCTGCTTAGCTTCAGCATGGTTTGGCAGTGTAAATACACTTCTTTTTTTTTTTTTTGAATGTTGCTTGGTTTTGTCCCATAATTAAGTTTTATGTCTTGTTTCATTATGTCATTACCATACATATGTTTGTGAAAGACAAGATTTCTGCTGTTGTGTACATTTCTTATTGTTCATACATTTAAGCTGTGATGCCGAGTTTTTTTTTTTTTTTACTCCTCACAGCTATGAAGACCACACAGAGGCAACCCAACCCCCAACAGAAGAGACCGACAAGACAAAATAAAAGTTTAAGTGTTAAGAATATTGGCAGTCGGTCTTCATGTTTCCCACAGTCAGTTGTAAAACATCTGACATCTGCTTTAAATGCTGAATGCACTTGGGTTAAGCTGTCCCAGTCCGTGAAATTTGTTCTCAGTTTATTTTCTGTTGTAATTTTTACTGTAGCTTTGCTTGTATTTCGTTCTTGTAAGGTTCAGCTTAAAATGTTGTGCTGGGTGTGTTATCTTCGTTGACCTTTCACAAGGTGAAGTAATTCTGGCATTTAGTCTTTGTGGTAGTAATGTACTTGCACTGTTGGTTCTACATTTTGTTTGTTAGTCTCTGGCTCCGTCTGTGAGTTGATTGAGTGAATGACAGGTAATGACAGCTGCCAGAACTCTTTGTGGTCTCAGATATTCTCTGACTCCAGCACATCTAGTTCTAGTTTACCAACTGTCAGAAATGTTGGTTGGTGCATGAAACATACTGATACAGACATAGATTTTTTTTTGGTTACAACAGTTCTGAATTCATGAAATGTTGGTTGGTGTATGAAACATGCTGATACAGACATGCAGTAATCAGCATTGCAGTGACAAAAGGTGAGACAAACTGAAACAAGATGTTCAAGATCAGCTGAGATTCAGAGTGATGGGGGAATATAATGAAAGTATAAAAACCTGGCAGTTGAAACATTTTAACCTTAACAATAGGCTGCAACCAGTGGTTCTCAGACTACTTCAGGTGGCCACCCCTTGCTTCTCAGGTCACATCCATAGCATCCTCCTTCACCTAAAACACACACTTCCCATGAGAAGAGCAGGCATTGTCAGGATTAGCTTGGCCGGACGTGCCTTGAAACCAGCCCACAGAACAGCCAGAGATGTGTTACAGCATGTGCGGAGATGGCACAAGATGATGACAATGAAGATTAACTAAACTTTGTTGACAGTGGTTAGATGATTAACAGTTAAATGTGTCAACTCAGTTTACAATCCTGACAATTTGATTATTTTGAAGGATTTTTTGATCATTTAATTATTGTCATACATTTATTTATGATTTGATTATTATGAAATAATTTGTTGGTTTTCAGATTTGTCCTGATTATTTGCTTATTCTCAAAGGTTTAGTGACTGTTTGGTTATTGCCAAACTTCATAGTTTACCATTCAGGTTTGAGAACATAATTAGAGAAACAATGTTAGAGGAATTTGTTAGGCAAGCTGTTTAATGAGGAATCACAAAGTAGCAAATCCAGGAGAAGCCATATTGTCTGAGAAGTCCAGTCATGGGAAATTGCTCTGTTTGAGAACTTGCTTTGCCAGGAAAGGTAAATCTGAACCAAAATATGTTGGGTTTTTTATTTGTTCTGTGAGCATTAGCATCGAGTGAGTCTTTTATGATGGTTGAAAAGTAAGTATTGCTAGAGTTTATGTATTGTCAGCATATAGCTCATATACATTGATGCTGTTTATAGTGTTGTTGGTAAGTTGTAGTTGGTTTTCCTGTTCTCTGATAGGTCTGTATCTGCCCTAAAGGGACAGCAGTTGTGTTGTATAATAGTTTACAGCTAGGCTGTGCTATTTGCGCCTTTTGGCCTGACACAGCCAACTTTGGCTTATTTTTAGCACCAAGTTGACTGTACCACTGTAATCCCTGTTCACTTGACCCAGCTGTTACCAGGGGGCGCAGCTGGGAGATAGAGCATTGTTTTGACCAGCTGTAGGCCCGTGACCTCTATCTCATTCACCTTGAACGCCTGATTTGCTATCTCTGTAGTAAAATTTAGCACGAAGAATTCTGAAATCGAAATAAAGCATTAAATATGTTTGCTTTAATGTGTGATTTTATTTTTGATGTGTGATATGAGTTCTTCTTCCTTTCACAAGATGTGGTTTTCAATATGTGACAACTGCTGAAGTAAGGACAAAAAAACTTCATGTTTTTAACCAAAATATCAGTTCTGAGATTTTGGCGTTTTCTAAAACATCTTGCTTCTTTGGAGTCATATAAATATATATACATATGTATAGAGAGAAAGAAGGGTGGGTGGTTTTTTTTTTAATTGTAGGACAGGTTCACAGCAAGGTCCGCACTAACCAGCTTCTGATAGTGCTTAACAACAGACTTTCTCCTTTGTGGCTTATCTTGGGCCAGACATTTCATCCCATTTCAAGTACTAAACATTGTGCTAAAAAAAGAAAACGATGCTAACTACATTGACAAGTGCCAGTCCAGGTAATGTTTGATGAGCCTGTGTGGGTATTAGCTGAAAGCAGTCACATGGCACAGAGAATGCGGTTAGATTGGCTGTGCTGTTATTTTCAATCTTCTCTGGTTATGCACCTTTATTCTTGTCTTTCTTCATGAAACAAGATTTGGCCAAGTTTTTTTTAATGATTCATTTCTCTCCCCCCCCCCCCCTATTTGATCTTTGTGTGAGCCTCTCATGATCCTGTGCTAGCTAGAGTACCATTTTGTTGAGATAAATGCTGATAAAAATGATTTTCTTATGAGTTGCACGTATTTTAGACGTGTATTGTGGCAGGTTATGATATGTCAGAGCACAGTCAGCATTCACTTATGTTACAGATAAGTTCATTATTTTGAAAATCAAAAGTTTTGTATTTTTCCAAACTGGTCTTTATTTCCCATCATATGAAGGGGCACATAAACCATGTGAAGCTTGTGGTAGGAACATGGAAATTGTAACATATGTTGGTTTGTATGTTTGACAGCTTTTTTTTTATTCTTACTTTATCTTGATGACATTTATCCTGTGTTGTAAATGATCATTATAATGTGTGATGGTAGTTCAGACGCTTTCATGTTCAGTCTGATGTTAGGAATTAAGTCTCCGTGTAACATGAAGAGATTAAATTGTCCGGCCAGCTTGATCCTGGTCACATTTGTCTGCTGTCTTAAGTTTCTTGCACTTTGCCAAAAGATCATCTTTTGGGTGCCTGTCATCCAAAACATGATCTATTTTTCCTGGAAAAACACAGTCCTTGAGTGATTGTTCTTGCTGAGGCCAGCAGACTTTGAATGTCCGAATATATCTGATCATTTCCTCTTTTCTGCTGGCTTTGTTTGAACTGTGTAGAAATGTGCCATGTATGGCAACGATCATGTTTTTATTTCTCATTCAGTGACGAAACTCTCTGCGACCAGAAATATACCAGATATGTTGGCTTTTCTCAAGGGTGCCAGCACAGTGGAGTCCATCCCATTGTCCTACACCTGGTAATGAGTATCATTTAAAGAGAAACTATGGGGATGTGCACCAACTCTAGCCGACCACCAATTAGTCCACATCTGAGAATGATCAGAGAAGAAGAAAATTTAGTTCTTGGTTTTTGTTTTTAGTTTTATGAGCAAGCTCAGAGACCAGATCAGGATGCGTGCGTACACATATCTGCTGACAGCCTGCCCTGTACAGATCTGAAGCATGGACGTGTTCAAGATGTGTGCGTACACATACCTGCTGACAGCCTGCCCTGTACAGATCTGAAGCATGGACGTGTTCAAGATGCGTGCGTACACATACATACCTGCTGACACCCTGCCCTGTACAGATCTGAAGCATGGACGTGTTCAAGATGCGTGCGTACACATACCTGCTGACACCCTGCCCTGTACAGATCTGAAGCATGGACGTGTTCAAGATGCGTGCGTACACATATCTGCTGACAGCCTGCCCTGTACAGATCTGAAGCATGGACGTGTTCAAGATGCGTGCGTACACATATCTGCTGACAGCCTGCCCTGTACAGATCTGAAGCATGGACGTGTTCAAGATGCGTGCGTACACATACCTGCTGACACCCTGCCCTGTACAGATCTGAAGCATGGACGTGTTCAAGACACACAAGTACTGAGACCATGTAGCTCAAACATGGCAGGTTTTTTTTTTGTTTGTGTTTTTACTGTGGCTGCATCACTTGATCCGGTTGCTATAATCAGCCATGAGAAACGTTGCTACAGCCTCAACAAATGGGGCCAGCATCTTGTGAAAACAACTATTAGTTTATTTGATCAGGCAGCTGCATTCCAGATCCCTTCCCTCCCCACCTTTTAAAGATTAACAGCGCAGACTCAGTGTACATCATTCAAGATGTGCTATATTAACAGCGCAGACTCAGCGTACATCATTCAAGATGTGCTATATTAACAGCGCAGACTCAGCGTACATCATTCAAGATGTGCTGTATTAACAGCGCAGACTCAGCGTACATCATTCAAGATGTGCTGTATTAACAGCGCAGACTCAGCGTACATCATTCAAGATGTGCTGTATTAACAGCGCAGACTCAGCGTACATCATTCAAGATGTGCTGTATTAACAGCGCAGACTCAGCATACATCATTCAAGATGTGCTATATTAACAGCGCAGACTCAGTGTGCATCATTCAAGATGTGCTATATCAACAGCGCAGACTCAGCGTGCATCATTCAAGATGTGCTATATCAACAGCGCAGACTCATCGTGCATCATTCAAGAAGTGCTATATTAGCAGCACAGACTCATCGTGCATCATTCAAGATGTGCTATATTAACAGCACAGACTCAGTCTACATCATTCAAGATGTGCTATATTAACAGCGCAGACTCAGTCTACATCATTCAAGATGTCCTATATTAACAGCGCAGACTCAGTGTGCATCATTCAGGATGTGCTATATTAACAGCGCAGACTCATCGTGCATCATTCAAGATGTGCTATATTAACAGCGCAGACTCAGCGTAAATCATTCAAGATGTGCTATATCAACAGTGCAGACTCATCGTTTATCATTCAAGATGTGCTCTAAGTCACTTGCTGATGGCTCAGTTATTATTCAGAAACTGAATTCTACTAATTCGTTGTACTTGAAGTCAGTCTATATTCTTACGCTTAATCCTGTTTGGTTCCAAACATGGGTGTACTTCTTTGACTTCTGGTTGTGAGACACTAAGGCACAGTTTATGTTTACAATCTAGTGCGTGGAGTGAGGTCTGGCATGTTCTTTTATTTTTTAAAAGATGTATGCCACACTCTGTGAATCATTCTTCTACCTCATTCTGTGTTCTTTCTGCCATCTCTGAGATCATTGTGGTAAATTAAACTGTTGTCTCCTCTCAGACATGAACTCACTGACACAAACTGTTATCTCCTCACAAACTTAAACTCACTGACACAAACTGTTGTCTCCTCACAAACATAAACTCACTGACACAAACTGTTATCTATCTATAAGCACAAACTAATTCAAAAGGACAATTATATCCCCACAGACTGACCGTGATGAAGTTTACTTGGTGAGATATTTAAACAGATCAAAGCAAGTGCTAATTTTCCTGTTATATTTGTACATGCAGCATTCCTTGCCAAGTGTATCTTCTTTTTAAAACCTGAAATGACCTTAAAGTCATTTTTGTTATAATGTTGTTAGTATTTGACTGAAGTCAGTCAAGTGTGAAGTCGTTATACTTTCTTATCAGTTTTAATTTTGTCAGCTACCCTAAATTTGTCATATTTCTTGACGTTTTGTTTACCTTACAGTGTAAGTGAGACTGGCAGCTTTGATTAATATCCAGCAATATATGTCAGATTTCTCACTACAGGAAACTCGCATCTCTTTCCCAGGCTATGTAAGATGCATATCCTGTCATGTTTTTGGTTTTTGTCTTCTGTTGGTGATCGTAGAATATTTTGACATGTCTTTAAGCATTATGTTCCTGGGGATTTGTTTTTTTTTTTTTTGTAGCAAAAGTCAAAAGAGCGTTAAGAGTGGCAGGAGGATTATGGGATTTGAGTTGTGTTTTTGGTGTGGGTGCGCGCTTTATTCAGAGACTGAGAGGACATTAAACAAAAACAAAGTTTGTTTTGTTAAAACCGGGGTACAAGTTATCTGAATCAAATATATATATATATATATGTGGGTTATTTATGATGAGATATGTCATGTTGTAACGTATACATCTCAGGAAGATGTCATCCTTGTGCATACAGAGAGTGAGGCAATGTTTGTCTTAAGCTCCTGTCAGATTATACAAGTATGAAGTGTGAAAGAAAAAAAACATTGTGATGGGGAAATATGTTGTTAACATTTTATTATAAAAGCATGTGTTTGTTTTTGATAATGGCACATGTTTTCAAATATTTTTAGCCTCTCTCTTATTATTTAGCATTTCATGAACACGTAAGTCATCTACACAAACGTATCTTTTTTTTTTTTTAAATGAGACTATTGATAACCACAAAACTGACAGACTTTTCAGTTCACAACACAAAACATAAACACAACACAAAACATAAATAATTATTTTGCCTCTTTTCGTTTTTTAAATCAACTTTTCTAAATGGGGTGTGGTATTTTAATTATGATCTTTTGTGAAGTTTCAAACTGATTTGTTTTTAATGATCAGTCAGTCCATCTTTTTTCCCAGCTTACGTCGGCCGTAGAAATTATCGAAACAGTTGGTGCAATCTTCAACACATAGTGAAGTGGCTGTTATTAATACTGTTGTTAGTAAATCTGAACTCTGTCTGATCCATTCTTTAAAAGTGAAAGTAATTCTTTCATGTCAGTTATGTCTACATCTACATTTTCATTATTTGTGTTATTTCACTCTCGTACCCCGCACTTTTCTTCTCTTCTCTCTCCCCCCCCCCCAAAAAATATCTTCCATTCTGACGGCAACTTATTGAAAGTTATTTGAAAAAAGACATTTTAAATTTATGTGTAGCTGACTTAGAGCAGTTATTCTTTCCAGCATATAAGCGATATCTTTTTTCTTTTTGAAATGAGTCTTTTGAAACCATGAAGCAGAACCAGAACTTCTGATTTGTTTTGTATAAGAAATCTTAGACGAAGGATAGGAAGGGTTACAAAATCAAAGATTTCACTTTGTACAATGAATATGTTGTCATATGATTGTATAGGCCAATGAAGTTAATTTCATTTGTTTCACATTTTGTGCATTAAATTTGATTTGAACTTGTATCTTTTACTGTAATACTCCTTTAATTTGGTTTAGCTTAATGGTAATTGTTGCAGCAGTCGAAGTTCATGACAGAATGTCCGTTGTTTATGAAATAAAAGTCTGCAACCTCCAGCAAGTTCATGCTCAAAATCACTGACAGAATGATTGAGTGATTTCACAGCTGCACACTGACAGAATGATTGAGTGATTTCATAGCTATAGAATGATTGAGTGATTTCACAGCCGCACTTTGACAGAATGATTGAGTGATTTCACAGCCGCATATTGACAGAATGATTGGGTGATTTCACAGCTGCACTTTGACAGAATGATTGAGTGATTTCACAGCAGCATATTGACAAAATGATTGAGTAATTTCATAGCTGCACATTGACAGAATGATTGAGTGATTTCACAGCTGCACATTGACAGAATGATTGAGTGATTTCACAGCAGCATATTGACAAAATGATTGAGTAATTTCATAGCTGCACATTGACAGAATGATTGAGTGATTTCATAGCTGCACATTGACAGAATGATTGAGTAATTTCACAGCTGCACATTGACAGAATGATTGAGTGATTTCACAGCCACACTTTGACAGAATGATTGAATAATGTCATGGTTATATCTTTATAGAATGGTTTACTGATGCCATGATCACACCATGACAGAATAATTGAGTAATGTCACAGTCACATATTAACAGAATGAATGGATGTCACAGTCACAGACTGACAATGATTTAATGATGACACAGTCACACATTAACAAATATCATGGTCACTACCGTCAGTTAATGAGTGATGTCACAGTCACACACTGACATAGTGAGTGAGTGAGTGATGTGATGATCAAACATTGACAAATGAATGAATGATGTTACGGTCACACACTGGCAGGAAAAAAATCAGAACTAGCCCAGAAAATTAATGGAAAGAATCATAAATACAAGACTTGTATGACACATACAAAGCAAAAATCTGATAAAAAGACATCAAGATCTTTACCCTTGTATTCTGGGTAGCCAGTAATGGCTGGGTTAAAGGATGGTCAGTGCCCTTATAGTGTGCATAGCCAGTGATGGTTAAGTTAGGATTTAGAACTGAACAGGCAGATAAATATAGTTAAAAATGCTGAGAGTATAAAATGTAGCACAGTCTAAATTAATGCCTGTTTCAAGTCTAAAGATTTTTTTGTTTATTCGTAACATAGATATATTTCATGCTAGTCGCTTGCCAAAGTTATTCTTTTACTTTTCAGTTTTTTCTAGGACTCACTGCGACAATCAAAGAAAGAAACTTCAGCCATATAAAATATCAAGACTGAATTCAAGGCAATCCTTAACTTACTGTAAATGTTGCGTGGTACTGCAGTTGCTACAAATACGTGCACACACACACACACACACAATCTTATAAAAGTATTTTTTTCAGGTAACTTGTCCAGAGTTGAATGCTGTTGTCTTGATTGACAGGATGTCTGCTTCTGTGAGTGTGGAGTAGGATATCCAGCCCGTATGCTTGCTTCAGTGAATGTGACATCTAGGCATGATGCCTGCTTCAGTGAATGTGACATCTAGGCAGGATGCCTGCTTCAGCGAGTGTGACATCTAGGCAGGATGCCTGCTTCAGCGAGTGTGATACATGGAGTGTGACATCTAGGCAGGATGCCTGCTTCAGTGAGTGTGACATGTGGAAAGTGACATCTAGACAGAATGCCTGCTTCAGTGAATATGAAATCTAGGCAGGATGCCTGCTTCAATGAGTGATATATGGAGTGTGACATCTAGGCAAGATGCCTGCTTCAGTGAGTGTGATGTGTGAAGTGAGCAGGATGTCTACTTCAGTGAGTGTGGTGTGTGAAGTGAGGTATCTAGCCAGGATGCCTGATTTAGTGAGTGTGATATGTGGAATGTGACATCTAGCCAGAATGCCTGCTTCAGTGAGTGTGGTGTATGAAGTGAGGTATCTAGCCAGTATGCCTGATTCAGTGAGTGTGGTATGTGGAATGTGACATCTAGGTAGGATGGCTGCTTCATTGAGTGTGACATCTAGCCAGAAATCCTGCTTCAACAAGTGTGGAGTGTGATATAATGAGTAGATAGAGATGTATGGTGCAGTTTTACAAAGTGAGGGAGGGAGTGAGTAAAGTGAGAAAAAACGAATAGAAAGTATGAGAATGTATAAATGAAAAATATACAACATCCGATATTTCGGCATGAGCTTTTTTCGAGGATTACATGCACAAAGAGACACAAACACACAAATGAAGAACTTAATGTGGCCTCCTCCAGAAGTAGGAAGTATGTGTCTAGTCTTAGAAAAACCACGCCGACCACAACAAAGGATACCCGATAGAACCAATCAGAAAGAAAAGGAAAACAAGTGGTAGAAAGGTGAGGGGGAAAGGCAATAGAAACATGATAGCCGGTAGAGGTGTCGGGGGGACGCGGAGAGATAATGAATGAAGAACATAAACTGGTGAATAGGACAAAATCCTATAAACACCAATATGTTGCCAGAGAAGAAAAGAGGGTGGTGGTAGGGAGGGGTAGCTAGGAGAAAGAAAGTAGAGTTTTAAAAAAGCGGGGGGGGGGGGGTGGGGTGGGTGGTAAACTAAATAAGTTACAGAAAGCTGAAGACATTGTTAATTCCAGCTGGGTGGAGACAGCCAGTCTGGAAAATAAGGCGCTGTTCTAGGACCCTCCGAGATCGTACATCAGCAGAACAAGAGCGGATCGCACTAACAGAAATGTCCTGTTTTCCCTTGTGGTTGCCAAGGCAAAAATGTTTAGCCACAGGTGTCCAGGCCCTCTTAGAAATATCATTGAGATGCTGGCGAAATCGATCTCCTAAGCGTAAGCCAGTCTCCCCTATGTACTTCAAACTGCATTTTTACACATAATAGCATAAATAACATTGCGTGAAGTACAGGTGAAACCCTCCTGAACTGATAACGTGGACTTAGGGAAGGAGATCTGGCTAGCCTCGACAACAAACGAACAAGTGTTGCATCTACGGCGTCCGCAACGTCTGGTACCATAAAAAAGTGTCATCTGTCTTAAGATGACTACGAATTAAAAGGTCACTGAGGTTCTTGTTCCGCCTGTAGGCTACCAATGGAAGTTCCCCAAAAAGTTCACGTGTATCAGGCTCGGTCTGGAGGAGATGGAGATGGCGAAACAGTATGTTTTTTAACTGCCAAGCTATGAGGGTCACGACGACTGGTGTTAGTTACCAAGATCAAGTTGCATACTGAGCAGCTCAACTGACATTCTCCTTTCCCATGCCCCGGTGAAAATTTCTCTGCCCGTTTTTTTAATTAACCCTCTGTTCTCCGTGTACCCCTTTGCCTCGTCACGATTCTACTACAGTACTACCGAAACTACTCGATACAAGTCCAGTTGAAACATCTGATCCGAAAGTCATATCTCAATAAGAAAGAAACAGTAAAGGAAAAACATGTACCATCATTGTATTTTTCTAGATCGCAGTTATAGCACGGAGTAACATCTGGAAACTGGAAAATAGAACTAGCAGTTTCATTTTTCTTTTTTTGCGCGGCTCCAAAAATTTCGTGCGCGGTATGAGTTTTTCTGTGCGCGGCCGCGCACCTTAGAGGGAACAGTGCCCAGAACCAGACTGGCTCCATCAGCAGGCGCGCGCTTCAGTGGGAGCTGGAACGGAAGACGGAGCACGTATGGGAATGCCCGGAGTGCGGGGATGCCAGTCTCTGGTTACAGATTACAGAAATTCAGTTTTATAAAAAACATAGAAATAATGAAAAGAGTGGCAGAAAATATGATGCGGACGTATAAAAGAGCATCTAACAATCTAAAACTGTGGCAGATGCCATTTTCAAGGACCACATATAAAAACAACATAACATATACAAACACGAATAATAGATGAAAAAAAAAACGTATCTCTTTTGGTGAACAGAAGGTAACAAGTCAGTAGAAACAAACAAAAATCTACACACAGTGTCACACTAGAGGGGAGTGATGAGAGATAAGAGAAATGACGACTGTGGTTCGAGTGATAAAGGTAGATAAAGGTTTATGACTCAGTTAAAAAAAAAAAAAATAGAAAGAGTGAGGAAAATGGGTAGGAACAAACTGTGTAATGTCAGAATATCTATTCCTAAAAAAGTAATGTAAAGCGACAATTTGCAACGAGCCATAAAAACAATTTTCTTTTTGTGCCTGATAGCTGTTTTGACTTGGCAAATTCTATTCTTGATTTCAGAGCTGATTTCCCATCTGTCACAGAAGTGCCCACATATGTGTATGCACTTATTTCAAGGTTGTTCCTTGTACATTGCATAATATATATATATATATATATATATATATATATATATATATATATATATATATATATATATATATATATATATATATGACGGTGGCAAATATATTTGCCTACAACTTATGAAAGACTAACAATAAAAAAATACTTCATAAGTTAATTATAAATATTTATTTATTATCATTTTCTGCTGAGAAAGAAATCGAAATATTTGACAGAAGCAAGTCTATATTTAGATCATGACGCAAATATTATATTTAGACACTTCCTGTGGTGCCGGACTACTTTAAAAAAAAAATAGTAAAAGAAAATTCAAGATGGCGGTGTGGCATCCAGAAGAAAACGGACTTCAACAAATTTTGCAGTTACTAAAAGAATCACAGTCTCCTGATACAGGAACCCAGCGTGCCGTGCAGCAGGTAACATGTCGTGTAGTATATTTAGTGGCAGGAGAGCTGTTTCTGATTAATGACTAAAACTAAGAAATGAAAACGCAGCACTTTTTCCCCCCACTATTAACGAACCAGCGTGGAGCCGCTGTCAGTTTGTGATTGTGTTATATCATCCTTATCAAGAGCCTAGTCCGTGTTATTGTTAGGTTTTTCAAACTTAAATGACAGATTTATCAATATGAAGGCTTTAAAGATGTTTTTCTTGCGACCACGTGACGTAAAGATGGCGAAGGTGAGAGGAGGGAAAGACCAGGAGTTTGAGATAAGCTGAGTATATTATGATCTTCATACTGATATGTCTCAGGTTAGTGATACATGGGAACTACGCAGTACAAATGTCAGGGCAATGGGCGTTCAGAAATCTCCCACCCACGTTGCGATGTCTTAAGTTCATGCACATCTTGTCGTTTTTGAATTGTGTTTTACTTTTGGGAACATTTCAGAAACTGAGTGAGCTGAACAACTACCCAGATTTCAACAACTATCTGATCTTTGTGTTGACAAAGCTAACTTCAGAAGGTTTGTTCTCTGCTTGTCATGTGACACATACTGTTTTGTCTCTTGTCAGTGGTAAAACTATGTTATGTGTTCCAGCGAGATTTCATGTCTGACCCTACACATCTCTGCTTTCTCTCCATCCGTACACACCCAACTCCCATTTAAAAGGGTATATTATAAGAGAAGAATTCTGTCTCCTTGATAAAACATAACTCAAATGTATCTTTTGTTTGAAAGATAAGATGGTGAACTGTGAGGGTAAATCAGTAACTAACTTTAATTTTATGTTTAAGAAACATAAATCAGATGGTAGAAAGCTGTAGTTTGGCAGAAACGCAGATGAAGCCGCTGACAACAGTTATTGAGGAAAGACGCTGGCGGTGGTTGGGACATGTGCTCCGAATGACTGACAACTCACTACCAAAAATAGCACTAAGATGAACACCACAGGGGAACAGAAGTAAGGGTAGACCAAAAGAGACGTGGAGAAGAACAACAGAAAGGATGTTGAGTAATAGAGGGCTCACCTGGGCAAGAGCAGAAAAAATGGAGAAAGACTGTGCAGTTTCTATGAAGAAAACATGATGACCATCAGAGGGACAATTTTCCAACATAAAAACATCTATAAAGTGACTTGGAGGTTCCCAGATAAAACCACAGAAAACCAAATCGATCACATACTAATAAACAAGAAGTGGAAACGGTCACTACAAGATGTGATAGCAAGGAAAGGGGCAGATGTAGGAAGTGATCACAACCTTCTGGTAGCAAAAATAAATCTAAAATTAAGGGAAGCCAAAATCGGAGAACACAGAAAGACACATTTTGATACAACAAAACTGAAAGACCAGCAAACAAGGAATGAATTCTCAGTAGTACTTAAGAACAGCTTCAGTGTCCTACAAGACGAAGCAGAAATGTCCATACTAGAGTTCAGTAAAACACTACAGGAAACAGCAAAAGAGGTGCTGGAATATGGAATGGATAAACAAGAAGACATGGGAAAAGAAAGGAAATCAAGAAAAAATTACTGAACACCAGATCACAATGGTTAAAAGAACAAGTTTTAAGTAAGTATGCACAAAAAGACAAAGAAGTGAAGGAATCATGCCGTCAAGATAAACGTCAATACTATGACAACGCAGCAGAGAAAGCAGCATGCGCAAATGACATGAAAACCATATACAAAATCACAAAGCAGAAGACAGGTAACTTCAGCACAAGATGTGAGAGTACAGTAAGGACACATAAGGGACAACTGGTCAGTGGAGAAAGAGAAGAAATTGAAAGATGGAGGGAACACTTTAACACCCTACTAAACAGAACACAAGCAGCACAAACAATAGACATACCTGAAGCAAAAGCTGAACTAAATCAATACAGGACCAGTAAGTGAAGTAAATGAGGCAGTAGAGAAGTTAAAATCAGACAGGGCACCAGGTGAAGATGAAGTGACTGCTGAGATGTTGAAAGCAGAAGAAACAGAAACACCAAAAAAACTTTGCCGAATACTACAACAAATTTGGGATCCAGAAAAAGCTCCAGAGGAGTGGAAAGTTGGCCTTAGAGTAAAACTACCTAAGAAGGGTGATCTCAGAGATTGCAGGAACTGGAGAGGCATTACTCTCCTGCCACTCACCAGTAAAGTATTTTGCAGAATAATCATCAACAGAATTGTACCAACACTTGAGGGAAAACTTCAGAAAGAGCAGGCAGGATTTAGGAAAGGAAGATCATGCATAGGCCACATATTTGTACTTAGACAAATATTAAAACAGGCAAATGAGTGGCATAGCACAACATATGCATTGTTTATAGAGTTTGAGAAAGCCTTTGACAGTGTCAACAGAGATGCACTGTGGAAAATCCTAAGATGGCATGTCTCCCCCATAAGATAGTGAATGTAATCAAAGCCCTATACGAGGGTTTTCAGTGCAAAGTTATCTGTGGAGAACATACCTCCAGCAGCTTTAGGAGTGATGCAGGGATATGTACTATCACCAACATTATTTATCTTGGCAGTAGACTGGTTAATGAAGGAGGCAACATAAGACAAACACAGAGGATTACAATGGACCCTTGACACAGTGCTGGAGGACTTGACTTTGCGGACAACATTTGTCTACTATCAAGCAGCTACAAAGATATGCAAGATAAAATAAACAAGCTAACTCAGAGTGCAAAGAACATAGAACTAAAGATCAACGTAGGAAAGACAAAGTTAATGAAGTAAAATATGAACAACAGAAATGTACTCAGAGTAGATAGCAAGTTAGTGAGGAAGTCAATGAATTTGTATACCTTGGCAGTAGAGTAGTAGAAAATGGAGACAGCACAGATGACATCAACAGCAGACTTACTAGAGTAAACCAGGCTTTTGCAATGCTGCAGACTATATGGAAATCCAAAAAACTAAGCATGAATACGAAAATCAGGATATTTAAGAACAATGTTCTAAGTGTACTACTCTATGGAAGTGAATGCTGGAAAATCACCAGAACCATAGAAGACAAGTTGAATTCTTTCCAGACTAAATGTTTACTAAGAATTAAAACAATATTTTGGCCAAACACCATACGAAATAACATCTTATTGGCAGAAATGCAGATGAAGCCACTGACAGCAATTATTGAGGAGAGACGCTGGCGATGGTTGGGATATGTGCTCCGAATGACTGACAACTCACTACCAAAAATAGCACTAAGATGAACACCACAGGGGAACAGAAGTAAGGGTAGACCAGAAGAGACATGGATAAGAGCAACAGAGAGGATGTTGAGCAATAGAGGGCTCACCTGGGCAAGAGCAGGAAAGAAAAGGCAAAGGACAGGAATGTGTGGAAATTCCATGCGGAAACCCCATGTGCCCTGGGCACTTAAGGTTCAGAGAGAGACCAGATCAAAGATAGTTGCTTCCTTGTAAGCATACATAAGAGAAGATCAGAGCACAGTTATTCTTTATATTGTGAAGAAGAGGAATCTGTAGATATTCATTGCAGAATGAACAGTCATTAGTGGACATGAATGTGTCGCTTTTGCAGGTGTATGAGTGGCATAGGAAGTTACAAGTGGCGTGTTAATGTGGCAGATGTACCTTGCTATTTCTGGCAGTACACTGTGAATACACCAGATGTATCTTGCTATGTCTAGCAGTACACTGTGAATACATCAGATGTATCTTGCTATGTCTGGCAGTACACTGTGAATACACCTGATGTACCTTGCTGTGTCTGGCAGTACACTGTGAATACATCAGATGTATCTTGCTGTGTCTGGCAGTACACTGTGAATACATCAGATGTATCTTGCTGTGTCTGGCAGTACACTGTGAATACATCAGATGTATCTTGCTGTGTCTGGCAGTACACTGTGAATACATCAGATGTATCTTGCTGTGTCTGGCAGTACACTGTGAATACATCAGATGTATCTTGCTGTGTCTGGCAGTACACTGTGAATACATCAGATGTACCTTGCTGTGTCTGGCAGTACACTGTGAATACATCAGATGTATCTTGCTGTGTCTGGCAGTACACTGTGAATACATCAGATGTATCTTGTTGTGTCTGGCAGTACACTGTGAATACACCAGATGTATCTTGCTGTGTCTGGCAGTACACTGTGAATACATCAGATGTATCTTGCTGTGTCTGGCAGTACACTGTGAATACACCTGATGTATCTTGCTGTGTCTGGCAGTACACTGTGAATACACCAGATTCTAATGCTGAAGTGGAACAGTAGAAGCTCTCTTAACCGGCACTGCCAAAATGACACTTTCAAAGCCCCATATTTAAGCCAGAAATTTAGGCCTGTGAGATAACCTCATGCATGGACTTGCACTCTGGCAACACTGCTGTATGTACAGCTGGGGCACACAACTCCTGGATGTCTACTTCACACAGTACTCCCAGCAGCTCGTTGACTAAGTGAGATCATGTGAGTTGTTTTGTATTTTGCGCAAACAAGCTGCTTTCGTTTGAAGATGATGAATCAAATGATGAAGATTTTCATGATTTTAAACCACATCCTGTCTCTGACAGCTTGGATTTAGTAACACATAATGGGTGGATGCGGGTTTGGGTGGATGTAGTAACATATTATGAGGAGGTGCAGGCTTGGGTAGATGTAGACATTTCTGTTCCCATCACTCTCGCTCTTGATGATGATGATGATGATGATGAAATAATTGAGCATATACTGGGAAAGAAGAAAGATGATGAGGAGGAAGATGAAGTTGGGGATGACGGCACACACAAAGGATTGCAGACTTTCATAAGATTTGCTGAGCAATGTTCATCTGTGTCAACAGAAGATATTATGAAACTTCATTATATATGCAGTGAATTTTTAATGATTTTTTAAAGTTATTTAATTATGGCTGATTATGAGGTTCTCATGCTGCAGTTTCTGCAGGTAGTCTCACAAAACATGAATGGGTGAGTTCTTGAAGTGTATGTTCAGTTATCCGGCAAACTCTGGTATCTGGAAATGTGAAGTCCTGTTGTTGCTGGTTGGGGAAGATTCTGCTGTATACAGGAAGAACCACAGCTGTCAGTCAGTGAAATGAGTGGATAATTGAAGATTACTCATGGCTCGGTGCACCAGAACATTGACAAAGTGCTGTGCTACTGAGAAGTCTCTGCCAGACAGGCAACTGGCTCCTCTTCTAAAAGAACATGATGAAAATGTTTTTGACACACTCTTTGTAGCGTTTTGAAGCTGAAACAGATGGCTCAGTACAATGTGTAGTCACTGGAAATGAATGACGGCTGTACTTCTTCTTTATATTATTGTAGAAAAACTGATTCTGCCTGTCAGGATAGACAAGACCAAGTAGTAAGACAAGTCTCTCAGGATAGACAAGACCAAGTAGTAAGACAAGTCTCTCAGGATAGACAAGACCAAGTAGTAAGACAAGTCTCTCAGGATAGACAAGACCAAGTAGTAAGACAAGTCTCTCAGGATAGACAAGACCAAGTAGTAAGACAAGTCTCTCAGGATAGACAAGACCAAGTAGTAAGACAAGTCTCTCAGGATAGACAAGACCAAGTAGTAAGACAAGTCTCTCAGGATAGACAAGACCATGTAGTAAGACAAGTCTCTCAGGATAGACAAGACCAAGTAGTAAGACAAGTCTCTCAGGATAGACAAGACTAAGTAGTAAGACAATATCCACCCTTCAGGTCCCAGGCTCTCACCTCCACAAAGATAGCACTTGCCGATGTAAGCAGAACTCACTCCGTTCTGAGTGACACAGAACTCACTCCGATCTGGGTGACGCAGAACTCACTCAGTTCTGGGTGACGCAGAAATCACTCCGTTCTGGGTGACGCAGAATGTTTATTGGGCGAAATGTGAGAGGTGATGTGTGCTGGCTTGATAAGTGTGCCATATAGAAACTCAGATTACTCAGCTCACACTCAAGCATACAAACCTTGACAGGATAACAACTATAGATCACAGAATTCATCTTGAAAGGATAGCAACTATAGATCACAGAATTCATCTTGAAAGGATAGCAACTATAGATCACAGAATTCATCTTGACAGGATAACAACTATAGATCACAGAATTGATCTTGACAGGATAACAACTATAGATCACAGAATTCATCTTGACAGTATAGCAACTATAGATCACAGAATTCATCTTGACAGGATAACAACTATAGATCACAGAATTCATCTTGACAGGATAACAACTATGGATCACAGAATTCATCTTGACAGGATAGCAACATCACAGAATTCATCCAAACTGTTGGAAGTTCTCATCAAAGATATGTCGAACATTCATAATTTTCATCTTAACAATAAGCCTTCCTGACCAGTGACAAGACAAATGCACATTTGTTGTGTACAAGTGTTCAGATAATTCTCTCCAGCATCTCACACAACCAGTCCTAGCTCCTTACTCTCCCATATTCACATGCTGGTCATTTGCTGGTTCCCTGAGATCTTTGCTGAGAGGGACAAAACTTAGTAACACTCCCACTGTAAACAGACAGGGGCATAATCCAAAACATGCATGTGAACGAACAAAACATTTTACACATGCTGTTACAGCATGCTGGGTGCATTGCTCTCAGCCAGAGACAGAGCAAGAGAGAGTGGCAACATTCTTCCTTGCTGAAACCAGAGAAGTACCAGGCACTTCCACTGACTGCAGAAGTGATGCTCACATTCTTCTGAGGACTGTAAAGATTCCTGACCCAGAGGACTGTTAAGAACATTCCTGACCCAGAGGACTGTTAAGAACATTCCTGACCCAGAGGACTCACTATTAACAGAGAAGCAGTCTGTGATCTGGCTGAGAACAACTTGAAACCTGCAGTCAGGCCAGAGCATTGCAGTTTGTTCACTTCTGCTATGTTTTTACAGCAAAATTGTGTGCAATTCACACAGCACATGCAACGGCTCCACAAATTATGAATTTGGTTTTGGAGTGTCTTCCATATCCTGCATATTCACCTGACTTTGCACCATGTTATTATCACCTGCCTCAGAGAGACACTAAGGAGGAAGAAGTTCAGTATGGATAGAGAGATTAAAGAGGTCATGCATATTTGACTACAGGGTCAGTCAGAACATTGTTTATTCTTGAGGACACCAGGCATTAGTGAAGAAGTGGCAGTCCTGTATTAAGTGTAATGAGGACTATGTCAAAAAGTGATAAGGAGTTTTCTGTCACATTTTTATATTTTATTTAAACGAGATGAAAAAGGAAAAAAAAACAAAGATTAGTTTGTGACAAAAAAAGCTATAAAATATTTACTTGTATGGAAACTGGGTCTAAGAATTGAGAAAAAAAAAGTTTTGGCAGATTTTTTTCAGCTTTTAGAAAAAAGTAATCAAAACAAGAGAACTAAAACTTTCTTACTGTCTTTGTTGTCTTCTGCCTGTCTTTAGTAATTAGTAAATAAATCATATTTCACATTTTCATACACATACTCCAGAGCAGACACATTAGAATGTAGTGATGGCCATGATCAGAGCACTCGCAGGCTTTTTAAAAATCAGAGAACTGATGGAAGCTTTTGAACGAGCAGGTGATAAAAAGCTGATCCTATACAGCGTTCATTTGTGGAAAACCCTTGCGGAAGCCCCATGTGCCCTGGGCACTTAAGGTTCAGAGAGAGAGAGATACAGCGTTAAAGTGACAGTATGTGGAGTCTTTTCTTGGTGGAAATTCAGTGGTGTATATTTAACAGTGAATCAGACACGAGATCAGCTCACGTACTGTTGATCATCCATGGCCAGGCCAGCCATCTTCTGACTGCACAGACAAGGGCTCACATTTGTTTCTAATTTTTTTTTTATGAATGTTGAGAGTATATATATATATATATATATATATATATATATTAATGATGTTGAAAGAGTATTTAATGTTATTTTGACTTTGATGTTAAAGTACATTTTTTTCATATGTTTGATGTTAAAAGTATGTTTAATTTGTAAAATTATGTTTGATGTTAAAAGTATGTTTAATTTATAATATTATGTTTAATGTATAATGTGGGTGCATAGTGGTTAGAATACTCATCTTGCAACTGAATGGTCAAGGGTTTGAATCCCCAGCTGAGCAGGATATTTTTTTCTGACCAATATGGCCCAGAGGTCGACCTAGCCTTGTAAAATGGGTACCAAAGAAAATCTGGGAAAGGAACTGGCCACCCTACCTCATACACCAAATTCCTCAATGAGGTCTCTGAAACTTCATCTCCTACGGCATTTGGTATGGGGCTACCTTTACCTTTATCTGTAATGTAGTTCCAAAATTGAGGAGGTATTTCATGAATGTTTGTAGCTGAGATTGGCGTGGCCTGCTGAGTTTAACTCTTGATATTTTAGATGATCCAACACGTTCTTTGAGTGGTCTGATCCTGAAAAACAACGTCCGGGCACACTTTGAACAGTTCCCCCCGGAGGTGACGAGTTTTATCAAACAGGAATGTCTGAACAGCATTGGAGACCCTTCACCTCTCATCAGAGCCACCATTGGCATCATCATCACAAACATCATCTCTAAGGGAGAACTGTACAAATGGCCAGAGGTCCTGCCACATCTCTGTGCCTGCTTGGATTCAGAAGATTACAATACCTGTGAGGTGAGCAGACATTCTTGGGTTTTTGGCTCCCCTGGTTTATGAGCTTTCTCTCTTTTCCTTGTGCAAGTAATGTAAATCTAAAAAAAAAAATGTCTGGACACATCCTGAGACATAACTAAGAAATATGAATAGAACTTCAGCAGGCAGAGAAGAGGATGGTATGAGGAAATTATTGCAGTGCAAAGTTTAATGTTTCACGGTCAGTCCCAGCGCTGGATGTAATAGAAAGAATATACTGTGAGGCAAGAATGTATAAAATAGGAAAAAAGTAGGAGCAGCTTTATTACTTAACGATTACAAAGTTGTGACATTTCGGCGTGAGCCTTAATCATACAAAAACATACAGGACGAAGAAATAGGGAGAGGAGATAAAGTATAGGTTTACATGAATACTGTTTAAAAAAAACAAAACATTTTTTTTAAAGGAGTACTTAGCTGTAAATTGCAAGGTGTGGCTTGTCTGGCGGTGTGTGTCAGGAATGGATCTGGTAGGACGTGGAAATTGTTTAAATAGAGACCTGTGACATGTGGTCGGTGGGTTGTAACTGGGGGTGGTGGATGGGGAACCGGGGAGGGGAGAGAGAGTGACGCACTACTGGCCTAGCTAGGAGAATTTGAAACAGGTGATTGGGGAAGAGGTGTTGCAGAGAAAATAGCGGGGTTGCAGAGTGATGCTGTGAGGAAGTTTTTCAGTAAGAAGGGGTGGATTTAGTGGAGAGGTACTATAATGATTGAAGAAGATGATGTTACGTGTAACTAAACAGCAAGTTTGACCCATGTGGTTCCAGCGTCCCATAATTTTGAATGCAGCGGTTCTCAAGTGCCAGGCGGCTTATGTCATCTGCGTGACATTGTTTAATGGCTGTTACCAGAAAATCAGATTTGCCCGAGGGATTCACATGCGAGTCCCGAAATGTGATATATGTCATCGTGTGCAAAAGATGCAGGATAACATATATCGGTGAGACTGGCCTCAGATTACGGTGAGACTGGCCTCAGATTAGGGGACCGCATGCAAACACATCTGTACGACATCACCCAGCATGCTTCGAAACCAGTCCCAAATCATTTCAATGGCCCCAACCACAGAGGCAAATCTGATTTTCTGGTAACAGCCATTAAACAATGTCACGCAGATGACACAAGCCGCTTGGCACTTGAGAACCGCTGCATTCAAAATTATGGGACGCTGGAACCACATGGGTCAAACTTGCTGTTTAGTTACACGTAACATCATCTTCTTCAATCATTATAGTACCTCTCCACTAAATCCACCCCTTCTTACTGAAAAACTTCCTCACAGCATCACTCTGCAACCCCGCTATTTTCTCTGCAACACCTCTTCCCCAATCACCTGTTTCAAATTCTCCTAGCTAGGCCAGTAGTGCGTCACTCTCTCTCCCCTCCCCGGTTCCCCATCCACCACCCCCAGTTACAACCCACCGACCACATGTCACAGGTCTCTATTTAAACAATTTCCACGTCCTACCAGATCCATTCCTGACACACACCGCCAGACAAGCCACACCTTGCAATTTACAGCTAAGTACTCCTTTAAAAAAAATGTTTTTTTTTTTTTTTAAACAGTATTCATGTAAATCTATACTTTATCTCCTCTCCCTATTTCTTCGTCCTGTATGTTTTTGTATGATTAAGGCTCACGCCGAAACGTCACAACTTTGTAACCGTTAAGTAATAAAGCTGCTCCTACTTTTTTCCTATTTTATACATTCTAGTATCACAGCTTTACTGCAGTGTTCAGTGTATAGTTGTATACTTATACACCAATTATTGGTATACTGTAAGGCAGTGTTGATGGTCTTCAAGTTGAGAATGTTCAAGTATGTGATGGATAAATTGGTATTCTGTATATTATAATCTCAAGCAAATGATAGATAAATTGGTATTCTGTATATTATAGTATCAAACAGATGATAGAGAGATTGGTATTCTGTATATGATAGTATCAAACAGATCTATCTCTTTCATAAAACAGGGAGCTTTCGGAGCACTTCAGAAAATCTGTGAAGACAGCACAGAAGTCCTGGACAGTGATTTGGCAGACAGGCCACTCAATGTTCTAATTCCAAAGTTTCTTAATTTCTTTCGGCACCAGAGTCCAAAAATCAGGTCAGGCATCAGCTGGATGTGTAGTAATGTTAAACTACCTTCCAGTGAGTTTGTCATTATTTTTACAGTGCCTATTTGAATATGAGGGAAGATTCATAGAAGATAACTGTAGAAATAAAAAGGTGAGAACTATCCCTTTATAAGAAGATGGTAGAAGAGTAAAGATGAAAATAAATGATAAGTAAAAATACATTGACATGTAATAATTAAGCAGTAGTGAAAGAGGACTATAGGGCTCAATGTAGAAAATAGAAATGATCTAAAACATATCATGAATTCAGTATGGAAATATTAGTGTCTCTTTACAAAGATGGGGGTTATATGGCATGTAGCTTTTGTTTCCTAAAATAATATGTCTATTTACAAAGATGGGGATTATATGGCCTATGGTTTTTGTTTCCTAAAAGAAATGTCTATTTACAAAGATGGGAATTATATGGCATGTAGTTTTCAGTTTTCCTAAAATAATGATTATTTTTATGCTGAATTATGTGTTGGCAATAATTTCCCTGTCACAGTTGAAAAAGCCATATTTGATAATGCAGTTAGCTGCTGTTCATGTCAGTTGTGTTGAGACAGTAGTTGGTTTATCTCTAGTTTTAGTTCAGTAAGTTTTGTTGCGTGTTCTGCTCATATTAAATTTCATATTTTGTCATCAGGTCTCATGCCATTGCTTGCGTGAACCAGTTCATTATTAACAGAACCCAGGCTCTTATGCTCCACATAGACACTTTTATTCAGGTTGGTATTGGTGCCAGTAGCACAGCCGTGGGCTTTCTTTCTCCCATTATTTTTCTCTATCTTATTCTCTGGCAGTCTTGTAAGCGCACACCTCTCTGTCATGTTTTTCCCTGTTTTGTCACATTACAAAAATCATACAAGTCTCTGTTTTTTATAAGCTCCTTTGATAGAAGGCTATGATGGCTGTTTATAGCACATGTACAGCATGTTATGCTGATTTTATTTTAGTTTTACTCAAGCGCAGGCTGCATTGAAAGATTTTTGCTCATGGCTTATGTTTTTTTTTTTTTTTTGTTATTGCCGTGACAGAATCTATTTATTCTTGCTGACGACAAAGACACAGAAGTGAGAAAGAATGTATGCAGAGCCCTGGTCATGCTGGTAGAAGTGAGGATTGATCGTCTCATGCCACACATTGATCATATCATTCGGGTGAGTCATCTTTTCCTTTGTGCATATTTGTTCATTAGGTGCTGTGCTGTCCTCATCTTGTGTGATATTTGCTTTTTCTGATCAGTTCAGATGCTTTTTCTTGCTAGTTTTCTCTCATCTGTGCTTGTACATCTATTTAAAACGTTGACAGTGCTATGAGGTAAAATTTCCATGCAGAGATTCATGATTAGTTTATATACAAGACATAAATATATGCTGATTTTGTTTGTTGCTGTTTATGAGAATGACATGTCAGTGGTTTTTTTTTTTTAACCATTTAACACTCACGTGTACTCAGTAAAGTAAGTTTCTGTTAGAAGGAGTTAGTGGAGCTGAGTAAATCAGATTAACAGAGGATCATTCATTCATTCCTTTGCATGTCCCTTGCGGAACTTTGCCTCCCAAACAGCACTCCTGTAGGCCTCTCGGTTGTGAGCAAGATGGCCTGCTGCTGCTGCCTCCATTTCCAGATCGTCAACGATGTCTTGCAGCCATCTTCGTTTCGGTCTTCCTCTTTTTCTTTTTTCCCATTATGTATCCTTCCAATACGGTCTTCTCTAAATTATCATGACGTTTAATGTGTCCAAAATATTTAAGTTTTCTCTCTTTAATCCTCTTTACTAGCCAGCCTTCTTCAATATTAAGCTCTTGTAGTTTAGACATATTTGTTCTTTTTTGTGTCCACGATATCTGACTTATTTTTCATTTGTTCTGTTCTCCAGTTTTCTCCTGCTGTGTCCCTGCTTCCATCTCCCTCTCTGCTCTCTCTGTCTCTCTCTCTGCTGTCTGGTGTCAGCCATTGACATTACATACAAAGCTTGTTTCTGTAGTCTGCTTTCAGATTTCTTGCCTTTGTACTAAATATAATTGTTGATCTACAGTACATGATGGAGCGCACACAAGATGAAGATGACACAGTTGCCCTCGAGTCTTGTGAGTTCTGGCTGTCGCTGGCAGAGCAGAAAGTGTGCAGGGAAGTCCTCGGCCCTCACATAGATCAGCTTGTGCCAATACTTGTTAAAGGAATGAAGTATTCTGAGATTGACATCATCCTTTTGAAGGTGTGTTGTATTTTACAGAGCAGTTGTAGTTTGAACTGCCTTTTATAGTCGTCATTTGTATAAAAGTTGAGTATTGTAGGCTGCCACATGCATGAAGCTGGGTTTTTGTTGTTGTTGTATCAAGATGTCGTCGTCTTGGTAAGCAGGATGTTGTGGTTGTAGGGATCAACAAGTGGCGAGAAAGCTTACTCTGCTTGTAGTAGCATATTTTAATTATTGAACTGTGTAGTCAGAATTTTCTGGTAGACATTTACTGTATAGTGAGAAATCAGCCTGCATTGATTTGTTTTCTTCAAGATATGTCTTGAGTTGCATGATTCATGCAGCTGTGAAACTATTGATGTAAACAGTATTAGTCATAGCTATCTGCTTGAACACAAACAGGGAGATGTGGAAGAGGATGAGATGATACCAGACAAGGAGTCAGACATCAAGCCAAGATTTCACAAGTCAAGAACACATTCAAATCAGAAAAGTGACGATGGAGAGGTGCGTAAACATTGCTGATTTTTTACTTGTTACTGTAGACTTTGACTTTTCTGATTTCCAGGTTTGTGAGTTTACAACCATATTAAATATTAACATTCTTTGTTCAATGTGTTAAATTTTAGTGTTATTGTTTTTACAAAGATCACAGATGTATGGGGGTTTTTTTTTTTAGATGTTTGTGCTTGTAAGGTGCATGTGGACATGTAACTTCTGATAAGATTGATCTAATAAATCTTATGCCCATGGTTGGTAGATCATCCATCTTTGTTATTGCTGGGCTGTGATTTTATTTTTTTAATTTACACAAATATTCCAAGTAACAAAAACTTTTTTTTTTCATCTGCCACATGATTTTTTAATGAAATATGTGGCAAATAATTGTGCAAATAGGGTATGGCATTTTATTGTTTGATAATGAAAAGCAACATGTTTGTATGATCCTGGTATGATAATGCTCTGTTGTATCTCCCAGGATGGAGAGGCAGACGAAGGTTATGATGATGATGACTCACTGTCTGACTGGAACCTCAGTATGTACAACTGTCAGATCATTAGATTAACACACCGGTTCTTAGAGTACTGTGATTGTTCAGATGATGATTATTAGATTAGCACACAGGTTCTCAGAGTACTGCATGACAAGTTTATTGTCTTTAGAGAGCTATTAGTGTTATTCATACAGTGCTGGTCAAGATACCACATACACCTACCCTCTTGTGGTGTTTTCATAATCAGGCAGTTGTGTCACTTAACCTATATGATGGCATGGTGATGGGAGTGTGGGGAGGTGCATGCTCTGTGTGGTGATGGAGTGTGGGGAGGAGCATGCTGTGTGGTGACGGAGTGTGGGGAGGTGCATGCTCTGTGCTGATGGGAGTGTGGGAAGATGCTTGCTCTGTGTGGGGATGGAGTGTGGGGAGGAGCATGCTCTGAAAGTGCTGTGTGGGAAGTAAAGCAGTTCTAATCCACTCACAGGCATCCTGCAAGCCAAGATCTTCACTGTATATGTTAGCTGCTTAGATCTTCATTGTATATGTTAGCTGCTTAGATCTTCACTGTATATGTCAGCTGTCTAGATCTTCACTGTATGTGTCAGATGCTTAGATCTTCACTGTATATGTCAGCTGTCTAGATCTTCACTGTATGTGTCAGATGCTTAGATCTTCACTGTATATGTCAGCTGTCTAGATCTTCACTGCAGATGTCAGCTGGCAAGATCTTCACTGCAGATGTCAGCTGGCAAGATCTTCACTGCAGATGTCAGCTGGCAAGATCTTATGGCAGATGTCAGCTGGGAAGATCTTCACTGCAGATGTCAGCTGGGAAGATCTTCGCTGCAGATGTCAGCTGGCAAGATCTTCTCTGCAGATGTCAGCTGATGAGATAATCACAGCACCAGTTTCTAGGATGTTCACTGCAGGCATCAGATGCCAAATAAGATTACAAAGGAAGATATGCTGAACATGATATATAAAAATGAAGGATGTTAGAAGTGCCTAGAATTGTCCAGGAAATTCAGCCTTTGAACTTTATTCTACTTAGCATGCTATTGTAGGGCTTGTCAGATCTGCTGTTGTAGTTTAAAATTACTATATTACAGGAAAGTGTTCGGCCGCAGCCCTTGATGTCCTGGCCAACGTGTTCCACGAGGAGATTCTTCCTGTCCTGCTTCCAATCCTGAAAGAGACATTGTTCCACGTTGATTGGGAGGTGAAGGAGTCCGGTATCCTGGTCTTGGGCGCCATCGCCGAGGGCTGCATGAGTGGCATGATCCCACATCTTCCTGAACTCATCCCCTACCTCATCAGTTGTCTCTCGGACAAGAAGGCCCTTGTCAGATCAATAACCTGCTGGACGCTAAGCAGATACGCCCACTGGGTGGTTGGCCAGCCCCACGACAGCTTTCTTAAACCTCTTATGTCAGAGGTAAATCATTGTGGCTTTTTCTGTTGTAGCAGCGAGCAGTATGAAACTTGTGAGTGAGAATCGTATTGTTTCCCGACATAACTATTTTAAACTCTTCATACTTTGTGTGGCTCCTCTCAGTTGTAGAGTTTTTTAGATAAGCAAGTTTTAGCATTCAAGTCCTGCTTTCAATTGTTCTTACTCAGGCCTTTCGGTTTTGTCTGGTTATTTGCAGGAACAAAATTTGAAGTTTTTTATTTTGCTAAGTTATACTTTAAGAGCTGGAGCAGGTGATCAGAAGGAAAATACAAAAATATTTATTACCTATTAAACAGTGCTCAAAGCCAGACCAACAATTTTTTTTTATAATCAAACATCACATCCTCCATGTTTTGTATGGTTATATGTCATTTTATTATTACAAGCATCTTTCTAGAGAATACATGTGCACACCCACCAAGCACACTTGCTCTAAATCTGTTAACTAGAAGTTGATTCAGTCAGCAGTTTCCCTGAAACACAGACTAAACTGGGAAAAGGTTACCATAGAGTTGCATTTTGTGTTTTGACCACACATTTGTAATAGAGCATGTTGTGTAGTGTTTTGTGTAGAAACTAATGCTGACATGCTTGTCTGGCAGCTGTTGAAACGAGTCTTGGACGCCAACAAGAGAGTGCAGGAGGCTGCCTGCTCAGCTTTTGCTACCCTGGAAGAGGAGGCCTGCACAGAGCTGGTGCCTTACCTAGGCTTCATTCTGGAAACACTTGTCTTTGCTTTCGGCAAATACCAGGTCAGTGTGGTTTTTTTACTGGGTCACGTGAAGGCTAAGAGGTCATGCCTGAGTTAATATGTTTGGTGAATTCATGTGTACAAATCTAGGCTTTGGTGTTTTTGTTACGCGTTAACATTCATCTTCAGAAGGATATGTCCCGTGTATATTTCTTTTGCTGCAGAAAGTGTTCAGGTATAACCACAGATTCATCCACTTCATATAACCACAGGTTCATGATGAAATCCCACTTAGTTTATAATTGCTCTGTTGAAGCTTTGGTAGAGATGTTGCAGATTCAGAGTAAAATGATCTGCTTTTTGTAGATTGTTGTGTCATTCATTTTCATTCAGTTCAGTCATGGAGCATGGCTGAAACATATTGTTCACAGCTTAGTTTCATTCACAGTGTTCACAACTTAGTTGTTGCAGTCAGTGTTAACAGGTCAGTTTTAGTTGCAGTGTTCATAGCTTAGCTTCATTCACATTGTTCACAGCTTAGTTTTAGTTAAGTGTTCACACCTGAGTTTGAAATCATGTTCGCAGCCTAGTTTGAAATCACATTGCTCACAGTTTAGCTTCAGACTAACCAGGAAGGTTATCTGTCTTGTGAACAGAGCATCACATTTTTTTGTTTTCAGCATAAGAACCTCCTCATTTTGTATGATGCCATTGGGACTCTGGCTGATTCCGTGGGTCATCATTTAAATAAACCAGTAAGTAAAGAGTTGTAAATCTTATTAAATTTTCTTTTATTCTGCTGTTCTGTCAACCTCTGATTTCCTTTTGTTCTGCTGTTCTGTCAACCTCTGATTTCCTTTTATTCTGCTGTTCTGTCAACCTCTGATTTCCTTTTATTCTGCTGTTCTGTCAACCTCTGATTTCCTTTTGTTCTGCTGCTCTGTCAACCTCTGATTTCCTTTTATTCTGCTGTTCTGTCAACCTCTGATTTCCTTTTATTCTGCTGTTCTGTCAACCTCTGATTTCTTTTTATCCTGTTCTGCCAATTTGTCTTCCCTTTATTCTGCTGTTATGTCAGCCAGTGCATCTTCCTTTTATTCTGCTGTTCTGTCATTCTCAATGTCGTCCTTGTATTCTTTGAGTCCCCTTGTCTTCCTTCTTTCTTGGTATTCTGTCAGTTTGTTATTATATAAATCTTCTATTTATCTTGTTTTCTGTCAGCCTCTTTGTCTTTTCATTCTATGTTTCTATCAGCTTCTTGCTATTGTCCTGTTCTTTGGCCTCATTTTTTTCCTTCTATTCTGTCAGCCTCTTTGTCTTTTCATTCTATGTTTCTATCAGCTTCTTGCTATTGTCCTGTTCTTTGACCTCATTTTTTTCCTTCTATTCTGTCAGCCTCTTTGTCTTTTCATTCTATGTTTCTATCAGCTTCTTGCTATTGTCCTGTTCTTTGGCCTCATTTTTTTCCTTCTATTCTGTCAGCCTCTATGCCATCCTTCTGTCCAGCTGATCAGCTGTCTCTAGTGCTGTTCAGTGTTGGAACAAAGAAGTACACTAAATAGTTCAGCCAGTTGCAGATAACACTTGGGTGTTACTTTGGAAAGGTTGACCCACATGTATAGAACACATAGCTGGTACTACTTCTTTCTGTTTCGTGCCATTAGTCATCACAGAAGTCAGTTGTCTCTAGCATGTAAGTATTGTGTCTCAAGAGCGAGAAGCTGAGAACATCACTTTTTATTTCTTTAGGAGTATGTGAACTTGTTGATGCCTCCACTGATCCAGAAGTGGAACATGCTGAAAGATGAGGACAAAGATCTGTTTCCCTTGCTGGAGGTGAGTCTGTGACTTCTAGAACAAAAATCTCAGTCACAACTTTTCATTTATATAAGATTTTCAGAGAAACATCTCTTTAATGTGTTTTTTTTTTTTTACTTAGAAGTGTTTTATTTGCATTTTAGTGTTATTAGTGTATGTTGGAAGAACTTTGAAGGGCATCTATTGAGAGTGACTGACATTTTGTTGATCTCATCTCATTTGCCATTACTGACATTTTGCTGATATTATGTTACATGTCAAGAGTGACCGACGTCTTGTTATTGTTTTAGTGCTTATCAAGTGTGGCCACAGCCCTGCAGTCAGGTTTCCTGCCGTACTGCGAGCCAGTTTATCGAAGATGTGTGTGTCTTGTGGAGCAGACCTTGACTCAGAATTATGTAAGCAGTTACCACTTGGCTGTTTTTCTTATCATCACAAGTTAAGCTTTTTCTTTGCAACCATCACAGATAACATATTTCTTCATTATTTATTGTGTTTACACGTCCAGCTGAAGCTCTGTTACATCTTTTAGCTGTTTATTCATTGCTTTCTGCCATTTCTTGTGCCCAGCTTGTCTCTGCACGAAAATAATTACATGCTGCACAAAGCCCAACAGGTGCATATCAAAATGTAATGTACTGATGACCTAACTCTGGATGTGATGACAGCTAAAACAGTGATGACATGATGTTTTGCTTGTATTTGTACTGTCTGATCCAGCATACTTTAAAATTGCTGTATGATTATACATTTGATATTTATTTCTCTAGATAAAATGGGATTTTGTCATCTGTTACGTTACTTTTGTATATCCGTTGGCTGGCTGGCTTGTAATACAAGGTCCGACAATTAAGTAATGAGACTGATGTTGTTATGGCTAAGACAAAAATGCCATCTATGAGGCAAAGAGTGGAATCCAAAGAGGCAGCCTTCATCTGTGATCTGGCAACTTCTCATCACTGCTCGATAAGCAGACGACAAACAATCCGCCATTTTGTTGACCTAGTTAGAGGTGCATTGTTATATAATCAGTATGGAGCAAAAAGCTAACATTAAATTATGTTTAAAACTCTGAAAAAGTGCCATTGAAACAGTTGAAATGATGCAACAAGTTTATGGGGTTAATTGTTTACCTTGTACACAAATATTCAGGTGGTAGTCAAGATTCAGAAGTGATGTGGAAACAATTACAATTGTAACCAGACATGGACACCCAATTTCTGTTCGTAATGAGGAACTCATTGCAAAAGTCAGAGAACGGATACAAGAGGATTGTTGTTTGACTGTGAAGATGATGGCAGATGAATGTGGTGTTAACCGAGAGGCCATTCGTAAAATTTTAATGGAAAATTAAGCAAGAAAAATGTTGCTTGCCAGTTTCTATCACATACACTGTCTGATGACCAAAAACATCATCGTGTTGAGCATGCAAAAGACATCATCAAAACATGTCGCAGAAATAAACATTTCTTAAATTTGATTGTTGCAGAGGATAAAACGTGGATTTTTCGCTATGATCCCACAACTAAAAGCCAAAGCACTCGGTGAAGGTCATCATCATCATCACCAAAAGGCAGAAAATTTCATCTTCAAAGGTCGAAAGTGAAGACAATGTTGGTGTGCTTCTACAACAGCAAATGAGTTATTCACAAAGAATTTATCCCAGAGGGACAGACTGTCACTACCAAAGTTTATTTAAGTATTTTTAAATTCCTGTTGAAAAGGATTCTCCGAGTCCAGCCCGAATATTCAACACCAAGCAGTTTTTCCTTCTTCATGATAATGCACAACTCACCGGGCGGTAGTTGTACAGGAATTTTTGGCCCCAAAAAAAAGTGTGTGTTCTCAACCATCCACCCTATTCCCCAGATTTGTCTCCCTGCGATTATTTTCTATTCCCAAAATAATATTAACATTGAAAGTACACTTCTTTGACGATACTGATGACATCCAAAGGGCTGTAACATCAAGTTTAACTGCCATACCAACAGAAGAACTGCTGAAGTCTTTCCAGTGTTTGTCAGATTGTACCACTCACTGTATCAATACATAAGGGGCTTACTTTGAATAAAGTACAGGTTATATCTTAAACTGATGTATATTTTATTTTTTATGTAATTAGTCTCATTATTTAATTGTCTGACCATGTATTTTGTATTTCCAGTGACCAGCTTGTCACAGAATATGCAATTTCACTTGATCTGTCTGTTTAACAGTTTTAGATTTCCTTTGATTTTCTGTTATATTTTAGATTTCCTTTGATTTTCCTGTTATATTTTAGATTTCCTTTGATTTTCCTATTATATTTTAGATTTTCTTTCACCTGCCTATTATATTACTTTGTCTGGTTAGGCCAACCTGACCCAGCCAGAGCAGTATGACCCTCCAGATAAGGACTTCATGATTGTTGCTCTGGACCTGCTGTCAGGTCTTGCTGAAGGTTTGGAAGGACACATTGAAGGACTGGTTGCTAACAGCCCCACTCTCAAGCTACTTTATCAGTGCATGCAGGTGTGTACATGTCACCTGCTCAAGGTTTGTTTTTTCTTTAGCTTCTTTTGCTTGGCTTTAAAGATAGACATTTTCATGTGGGCCTTCAGTTTCTCTCTTGTTTTATACATCTTTCTTGATATCCATGTGCAGGATCCTATGCCAGAAGTCAGGCAGAGTTCTTTTGCTCTTCTGGGAGATCTGACAAAAGCTTGCTTCCAGCATGTTCGTCCATGTATTGGTAAGTTCTTCTGTGTTTCTGTTCTTTGTTTACCAAACACCGTTCATGGATATTTATATTCTTTACAGATCAAACATCCATCCATTTCCTCGTGGATTTGTATTTTGTTTACTTAGCAAACAAAAGTATAAAAGTAGGGAAAAAAAAAACTGAGGGCTTGTACCAGTATTCCCACATCAGGAAGGCCTTTGTTCTCTGAAACCGATGATGAAATTTGAAACTTGTATCATTTCTTGTTTCAGCCGACTTTATGCCAATACTTGGTGCCAACTTAAATCCAGAGTTCATCTCCGTGTGCAATAATGCAACATGGGCCATTGGAGAGATTTCCATCAAAATGGGTTAGTTCTTTTGTCCATCGCTGAGAAAGGTGTAATTGTTTGCAACAGAATCACACATTAGTTTAGTGGTGGCTTTTTCCAGCTAATCATCATTAGAATGCTGTTAGCATGTCTAGAGTTTGTTCATTTTTTTTGTTTTGTTGTCAGTAATTACATGCCACTGAAGTTATTATTTTGTAGCAGCAAAGGATTAGTAAGCAGATTTTGTACAAGACCTTATAGTGTCAGTACCAGGTTGTCTGATGTACTTTCCAAATATTATCAAGTTGTGTAATTGTTCTGTAGTTTAAACATATTATTGGAGAATGAAAAATGAGAATATGTATAAAGTGAGGAATTGTTTGCACACACGACCAGCGTTTGAGAGAATGCCACTAAATGTTGGTTTGGTTTCAGGAGAGAACATGCAGCCATTTATTGGAATGGTTCTGGCACAGCTGATTGACATAATCAACAGGTCAAACACTCCGAAAACTTTGCTGGAGAATACAGGTGTGTGTTTTCACGTTTGTAGCCAGTCTCAGCGTTTACAGTAGTAGCAGCCACATCTTGACTGAAAAAAACTGCATCTTGTGAATATGATTTATAACTATCCTTCTTTCTCTCTCTTTTTTTTTTTGTGTGTTTTTTTAAAAAATTATTTTAAAATGTTACTGTAATCATCGAACTGTCAGGATAGTATCAGAGCTTTTTTATTTGTGATATTTTTGCACGTTGGATAGATTATGTTGTATTATGAAATAATATTTCATAAACATTTATTTTTAGATTTGCTGGACTGATAAATTCATTTAAGAAAAGAATGTTCTTAACTGTTTAGCATTACTAAAACATTCCCCAGCATAGCGGACCTGCTGGTTTCGTCCTTTCAGGAGCTCTGTATGGGAAGCTGATGTAGGCCTAACTTCTAGTTTTATGTGTAGGGTGTTTTGTTTGTTTTGTTCTGCTCATCTGTGTGCAAAGATGTGATCTGTACTCTGGTATTTAGATGTCATCTGCTGTGTGCGCAAAGATGTGATCTGTACTCTGGTGTTTAGATGTTGCCTGCTGTGTGCAAAGATGTGATCTGTACTCTGGTGTTTAGATGTCATCTGCTGTGTGCAAAAATGTGATCTGTACTCTGGTGTTTAGATGTCATCTGCTGTGTGCAAAAATGTGATCTTACTGACAGCTTTCCCCACTGTGGCAGTCTCATAGCTATCTTCTCTGTTTCCTCAAAATAGTATGTCATGTACCTATTTTCACAGCAAGATCAAGCAGAGGAGGCTGACAGGAGCTCGCCACACTACAGCATTCTCATCACAGTTCACTGTACTGCAGCGCTGTTTTCACAGTTCACTGTTGATATATCATTGATTTATTTCAGTATTTTATCCAGACCGATATAAATCTTTTCCATATAAATTACTGTACTGACAATAAGGGGCTAATAATTATTGGTACAGATTACTATTTGAACTTACTTCAGTGAATTTAAATCCAGAGATACAAAACCTATGGCACTGTTGTATTGAACTGTGCTGTGAATTGTCTCTCAGTATTGTCAGAAATATTGACTATTTATTGGTCTTAAAGTTTGTTGTAAAAATAAGAATGTGTTAGTAATAATTTAGTCTGTTGTGATTTTTTGTATGTAATGCTATTTCATATTTGAGGTTTACATGTTGGCAGAGAAATGAACCGAGAAAATGTTTGTGACATTTCTTTGTACAGTTTTATCCACAGTGTTTGAAGATGTGACACTCTGACAAGTATTGTGTTAATGTATGTATTGTTTATTGTTGTTATGTTCTTTCTTTCCATTATATTTGACTTCTTCGTGCGTTGTGTCATCGTGTCGTCATCGTCGTGGTTACATAGCCATAACTATTGGGAGGCTGGGCTTAGTTTGTCCCCACGAAGTGGCTCCGCTCTTACAACAGTTTATCAGGCAATGGTAATTTTTTTTATTTTATTTTTCTACAAATTTTTTCTTGTGTTCAGACTTCAGACTTTGTGAAATGTTACAGTTGTTTTCTTGTTTCCCTGCTCCTCCTCCTCCTCGTGAACTCGGGTACGGTTGCCTGCTGGTGGCATTCACTTTTACTTAACAATCCAGCTGTTCCATCGTTGCGCTGACCGTGTCATCTGGAGCGCTTTTGCCGTGCAGGCGCATATTCTCAGTGCTTTCCCCAACAGTGATGTGCTGGGTGCCAATTTTTACAGCTGAGTCAACTGTGAGGGCCTTCTATAGTGGGTCTGCAACCCACGGTCATAGCAAATGGATATAGTTCATTACTGGCTGTGCCGTTGTTTTTTTTTTTTTTTAATTAAAATTCCTATTCTTGTGGCAGACACGACTTTTGCCTTTAATTGCACCTTCCTCTCAATTATAATTAGCAGATGCACATATTTTGATGATGTATTCAACAATTTTTTTGTGTTAGTTTGTTTTTCTCTAATGTAACAGATGTTTAATGTGTGGTTACTGTTTACAGTTAACATTTTTGTATGCAGTGCGTTAATGTTGATGTGCTGCGTTGGTTGCTTGCTGCCAGGGTAAGTCCCCAGTGCCATAGAACATTTCAGCCACACTTACAGAAATAACAAAAAATTTACATGAGAAATTTGTTACTAATTAAATTTGCTGTGGGTTAGCTTTGTTATATGTTATACCTGTATCATAACTTTGTGGAGATTGTTCAGCATTCAGTGGTGCTTCTTTGCAGGTGCACATCGCTGCGGAACATTAGAGACAACGAGGAGAAGGACTCTGCGTTTCGTGGCGTGTGTCTCATGATAGGAGCTAACCCATCAGGTGTTGTGCAGGACTTCATCTTCTTCTGTGATGCTGTGGCATCATGGGTGCACCCCAAGCCAGACCTGAAAGAGATGTTTTATAAAGTGAGTCTGTCACATACATCAGTTGTAGCATAAGTTTTATAGTGAGCCTATCACATATGTTAACTGAAGCATAAGTTCTACTGTAAGCCTGTCACATACAAGGCCTGACAATTAAGTAATGAGACTGATTCCATTAAAAAAATAAAATAAACAACAGTTGAAGATATAATGTGTATTTTATTCAAAGTAAGCCTCTTTATCTGGAGGATCATACTGGTCTGGCCGGGTCAAGTTGGCCTAACCAAAGTAATGTAATATGCAGGTGAAAGGAAATCTAAAATATAATAGGAAAATCAAAGAAAATAAAAAAATCTAAACAGGTAGGTCAGTGTAAATCTAAAACGGATAGATCAAGTGAAACTGCATATTTTGTGACAAGCAGGTCACTGAAAGTACAAAATACAAGGTCAGACAATTAAGTAATGAGACTAATTCCATAAAAAAATAAAATAAACAACAGTTGAAGATATAACCTGTATTTTATTCAAAGTAAGCCCCTTATACATTGAGAAAGCGAGTGTCATGATCTAACAAACACTAGAATGATCTCTGCAGTTCTTCTGTTGGTATGGCACTTAAACTCGATGTTACGGCCCTTTGGATGTCATCAGTATCGTCAAAGAAGTGTCCTTTCAATGTTAACTTTAATTTTGGGAATAGAAGATAATCACAGGACACATCTGGGAAATAGGGTGGATAACTGAGAACACACGCTTTTTTTTTTTTTTGAGCCAAAAATTCCTGTACAACTACCGCCCGGTGAGCTGTGCATTATCATGAAGAAGGAAAAACTTTAAATAAACTTTGGTAGTGACAATCTGTTCCTCTGGAATAAATTCTTTGTGAATAGCTCCTTTGCTGTCATAGCACACCAACATTGTCTTCACTTTCAACTTTTGAAGATGAAATTTTTTGCCTTTTGATGATGATGATGATGACTTCCACTGAGTGCTTTGGCTTTTAGTTGTGGGATCATAGCGGAAAATCCACGTTTCATCCTCTGCAACAATCATATTTAAGAAATGTTTATTTCTGTGGCACGTTTTGATGATGTCTTTTGCGTACTCAACACGCTGATGTTTTCGGTCATCAGACAACGAATGGTAGAAGCCAGCAAGCAACTTTTTCTTCCCCAAATCTTCCACTAAAATTTTACGAATGGTCTCTCGGTTAACACCAAATTCATCTGCCATCATCCTCACAGTCAAACAACAATCTTCTTGTATCCGTTCTCTGACTTTTGCATTGAGTTCCTCATTACGAACAGAAATTGGGTGTCCATATCTAGTTGCATTTGCAATCATTTCCACATCACTTTTGAATCGTGAATACCACTTGAATATCTGTACACGAGATAAACTATTATCCCCATAAACTTGTCGCATCAATTCAACTGTCTCGGTGGCACTTTTTCAGAGTTTTAAACATAATTTAATGTTAGCTTTTTGCTCTGTGCTGATTACGTAACTGCACCTCTAACTAGGTCAACAAAATGGTAGCTTGTTTGTCATCTGCTTATTGGGCGGCGCTGAAAAGTTGCCAGATCATAAATGAAGGTTGCTTCTTTGGATTCCATGCTTTGCTTTATAGATGGCATTTTTGTCTTAGCCATAATAAAATAGTCTAATTACTTAATTGTCGGACCTTGTATATCAGCTATAGCATACGTTCTATTGTAAGCCTGTTACATACATCAGTTGTAGCATAAGCTTTACTGTAAGCCTGTTACATATATTAGTTGTAGCATAAGTTCTGCTGTAAGCCTCTTACACATATCAGTTTTAGCATAAGTTTTACTGTAAGCTTGTTGCATATATCAGTAGTAGCATAAAATTGTAAAGTGAGACTGCTGCGCACATCAGCTGTAGCATAAATTGTAAAGTGTAAGCCGCGCAGATCAGCTGTAGCATAAATTGTAAAGTGTAAGCCGCGCAGATCAGCTGTAGCATAAATTGGAAAGTGCGACAGCTACACAGATCAGCTGTAGCATAAATTGTAAAGTGAGACCGCCACACAGATCAGCTGTAGCATAAATTGTAAAGTGAGACCGCTGCACAGATCAGCTGTAGCATAAATTGTAAAGTGAGACCGCTGCACAGATCAGCTGTAGCATAAATTGTAAAGTGCGACAGCTACACAGATCAGCTGTAGCATAAATTGTAAAGTGAGACCGCCGCGCAGATCAGCTGTAGCATAAATTGTAAAGTGAGACCGCCGCACAGATCAGTTGTAGCATAAATTGTAAAGTGAGACCGCCGCACAGATCAGCTGTAGCATAAATTGTAAAGTGCGACAGCTACACAGATAAGCTGTAGCATAAATTGTAAAGTGAGACCGCCGCACAGATCAGCTGTAGCATAAATTGTAAAGTGCGACAGCTACACAGATCAGCTGTAGCATAAATTGTAAAGTGAGACCGCCGCACAGATCAGTTGTAGCATAAATTGTAAAGTGAGACCGCCGCACAGATCAGCTGTAGCATAAATTGTAAAGTGAGACCGCCGCACAGATCAGCTGTAGCATAAATTGTAAAGTGAGACCGCCGCACAGATCAGCTGTAGCATAAATTGTAAAGTGCGACAGCTACACAGATAAGCTGTAGCATAAATTGTAAAGTGAGACCGCCGCGCAGATCAGCTGTAGCATAAGTTCTAAAGTGAGACCATCACATACATCAGCTGTAGCATAAGTTCTAAAGTGATACCATCACATTCATCATCTGTAGCATAAGTTCTAAAGTGAGACTGTTACATATATCAGCTGTAGCATAAGTTCTAAAGTGAGACTGTCACATATATCAGCTGTAGCATAAGTTCTAAAGTGAGACTGTCACATATATCAGCTGTAGCATAAGTTCTAAAGTGAAACTGTTACATATATCAGCTGTAGCATAAGTTCTAAAGTGAGACTGTTACATATATCAGCTGTAGCATAAGTTCTAAAGTGAGACTGTTACATGTATCAGCTGTAGCATAAGTTCTAAAGTGAAACCGTCCGGTGAAGTATAAGTTTTATTCTGCTGAGGAAAGATTCAAGGATTATCATGACTTGAAGTTAGCTTGATGTTGTACTCACAGCTTCACATCTTTATATTTATTGCTGAACCTATTTGTTGCCTGCACATTTTTGTATTTGAGTTTTTCTTCTTTTTGTTTATCTTGAACTGTCTTTCTTGTTTTATATAGGATGTTCATGCTAGTTTAGTTACGTGTTTTATGTCTTGTGCTTTCTCATGGTCATCAGATCCTGCATGGCTTCAAGACTCAGGTTGGTGATGATAACTGGTCAAAGTTTTCTGATCAGTTCCCACAGCCATTGAAGGAGAGGCTGAAAGCAAACTTTGGGGTTTGAAAACTCATTCAGCAGGTAGACTTAGCCTGTAGTGTCTTAGTTGTTTCTTGTCTTAGTGCTGTAGTTTTTACTGTAATAGTTTCACATGTACAAACAGTATCTTCAGTGTCAACTGAGGGAGGTCAATCATGTGTGCTTTTCCACTTTTTCTACTGATCTTTGAATTAATCACTGGTCTCTCATTGCCAAGGTCGGGTACCTTTAACCTTTGAATTAATCACTGGTCTCTCATGGCCAAGGTCAAGTACCTTGAATTAATCAGGACACCCCCCCCCCCCCCCCCCCCCTCTTTTCAGATCTGAAGTATTGTTTGGATTTTGTGGCAGAATGTGCTGGTAGCTTTCTTAGGGCCCTTGGAAGCAGTTTTCAAATTCTTTGGTAACTTTCTGTTCTGTGTCCTTGTTCAAGTAGAGCAACTTCCAGCCACTGACAGACGGTTGTCTTGATAAACATGGTGCCACATTCAGATCTCATAGGACTTTCTTCTAGCTTCTTTCCTTCTTAATGGTCAAGATATAAAGTATAATCTTGTGTCATGCACCAGTGTCACAAGTTTTTCTTCTCCAAGGAATCATTCCTTGCTCAAGTGAAAGCTGCTGTTTGGACTTGAACTAAAAGAGAAGAGGTTTTAAAAGAATATTTTCTTACACAGTGTTAGCTTATAAGGAAGGCAGTGGGGACAACTAGTAAGAAGTGTCAAGCTCTTATATATGACACTCATCAAACACAGAATCTTCAGTTATTTTGCTTTACTTTATGTCTAGTGCCAGAGGGGATATTTTGATAGTTTGTTTTTTTTTAAATCTGTGGAGCAGATAAGAGCTAGCACCATAAAAGTAAACATGTCAGTCAGTGACACAAGAGCTGCAGGATATCATTTATATCAGTTCTACTTCCATTTCTTGACATGAATCTGTTTCTCACATTATTTTCTTCAGATGAGAAGACAGAACTCCTCATGGCCTCTCATCTTCTGACATTTCTGGAGTTGTTCAAAGTCTTTCAGTGGAGAGTGCAAGAACTAGCCACACATCATTGTCATCATCATGATCACAAGCTTGCGGTCTCATGTCCTGGGGCTCATCAAGCACCCATTTTGGATTTCGGCCAACAGCTGCAACGCCACATGGTGATGCTGGAGCGGGCTGTATGCGTGACATATCACATTTACAAACATGAACTTTCGTTCTTTTCTTGCTACAACTGCTTGGATGTTTCACTTTGTTCACATGATTCTCATCAGATTAAAAAAAAACTAGTTTGAACAAGAGAGAGATATTACCTCTCAAAGATTTCACTTTTTTTTTTTTCTAGTCTGTTGTGTGTTGTTCTTCCATTTGTAGAACTAGTGTGTATCTGAACTGACTGATATATGGATGGATGGATGGGAAGGTCAGGAGATGTATTTAGTGCTGATATTCAAGTTGTTTATTCTCATTTTAGTATGTTTGTGGTTATGTTTGCTTTATGTGATCTTCAGGCCTCAGCCATTTTGTGTGATACCTTCCCTTCAAGATAGGGGACTTGATCTGTCAGCTTAGCTCAGATATTTGTATATTCTACAGGGTCTGTATGTAAGCATTGCTCAGTCAGTTTTCTGTCATGTGTCAGACCTTTTCAGACTTCAAGTGGTAACAGTGAAAACAAGTAGTATTGTCTGTGTGTTGTGTCTGATACGTACAGACACTGGCTTCGTTAGTTTGTTCTAGTCATGTTCATTGTTGCTGCCCCGCACCAAGTCACCTGACTGACAGCACTAGCGTCCGACATGCCCCACTCACACAGGGATCTGGATCATCTACAGTATACAAGATTTATATGCTTGTCTCATGTTTTATGTTTTTAATGAAATCCTTGTAATCTGTCATCATTCTTAGCTGTTATGGTATAGAACTTGGATCCATACTTAGCTGTCATGGTAAGAACATAGATCCATACTTAGCTGTCATGGTATGGAACCTGGATCCATACTTAGATTTTATGGTATAGAAAAGATCTGGCAAAAACCTTTTTGATAATAAGATAGCAACTATGTTAAATGAATAATAAGATAGCAAATATTTTAAATGAAAGATAAGATAGCAACTGTGTTAAATGTAAAATAAGATAGCAACTATGTAAAATAAGATAGCAAATATTTTAAATGAAAGATAAGATAGCAACTGTGTTAAATGTAAAATAAGATAGCAACTATTTTAAATGAATGAAATATAGCAACTGCGTTAAGCTTTTTCTGGCTAAGAGGTCAGTCAGTCATTTGCATGTCCTTTGCGGAACTTCACCTCCCTAACAGCTCTCTTGTAGGCCTCACGGTTGTAAGCAAGATGCCCTGATGCATCCGTTTGCTGATTATCAACGATGTCCTGCAGCCATCTTCACCTTGGTGTTCCTCTTTTTTCTTTTTCCCATTATGTAACCTTTCCAAGTCTCTTCTCTAATTTCTCATGACATTTAAATGTGTCCAAAATATTTTCTCTGTTTAACCTTCCTTACTAGCCAACCTTCTTCAATATTAAATTTATGTAGTATGGTTATGTTTGACTAAGAGGAGATAAATATATTTATTTTATAGTTTGACCAAAATAGTTTTGTTTTTTTTTTTGCAGTTTGTACAGCTAGTCCCTGAACAACCCAGAGTACATTAGGGACTAGATGTATAGTAAGTTTTTGATGAGAAATCGGGTTGTGTTATTGAGATAAAGAGCAAGTTCTTGTCTGGAAAATTGCCTCTTACTATGCATGGCAGTAGTGTGTGTGTGTGTGTGTTTTTAATCAGATAAATATGGGGATACAAATTGCACTTTATTGTGTGTAATGCTTTTTTATATGTCAGGTTGATGAGAGAAATGAAGTGAGAGCAGTGTTTGTGACATTTCTTTGTACAGTTTTATCTAAGATGTTTGAAGATGTGACATTCTGACAGGGACATAAACAGTTTATTGAAAAGATTGATGTATTTTTGACTGGGCAAACTTGGACTTGTTTCTCATAGTTTTCTAGGATCAGAGTAAAGTTTTGTACTTGTTTGTTTGTAAGTAATTGTGATGTGCATGTACAAGCTTGGGCTTATATTTTCCTTGTTGCTGCCACATACATACTGCTTGTTGAGTTCTCTTGACAAGAGAAGCATATTGTATTGGATACTAAGGATGCTATTTTCACAAAATTATGTAGGATGTTCTCATTGTTTTATGTTAGCTGGAGTTATGTTTTAACTATGGTCACATCATGCCTGGCCTGTTACAGCAATTTGCTAGCTGGTGGGCGTGTCCACAAGAAAGAAACCATTATTGTATATTTATTTGCTTTATATTGGGAATATAAAATCATGTAACAACACCCACATGGGGTAACAGTAAGTGGTAGACACCCACATGTAATAACAGTAAATAGTAGACACCCACTTGGGGTAATGGTAAATAGTAGTAATTCTGAATACATTTGTAGAAAATCTTTTCTCTTGTGATTAGATTTTGGATCCTAGAAAATATTGTCAGGAAATGAGCCTGTGTTTCTGGTGATGAACTTAACAAAATGCTTGACTAGTTGATGGTTTGTGTTGGGTTTAAATATTGCCTTATTTTGTTTTGAAGAAATGAGTCTGTATGTTACTTGCTTGTTAATATTTATTTCTTGTAGTTTGTATAAATGAGTATGTGTAAATAAGAGTAGCCATGTAAATATTAGAAAGGAGCACTTTTATGATAGCTTTAATCTATCTCTAGCTTTCCACTAAAGAGGACAAATTAGTGGGCATACCATCCCTTGATGAAGTTGAAATGCTTGCCAAAAACAGGAAAACTTGGCAAACTACCATGCCAGCTCTGTGTTACGTTTAGTGGCATGTAAGATAGAAGCATTCCTCATTTATATCTAAATATTCCATTGCTTGTGTGTAGAACTTCCTTCCAAGCAGGCTCTTCTGAGATATCTTGTCTGAACTGACTTGCTATTATACTGTTGGCCAGAGCTTGGCTTCCACAGTTTATTTTGTGCTCACTTTCACATTTCTGTCTATAAGTTTCATTTGTGACATTCTTGCTTTCCACAGTTTATTTGTGCTCACTTTCACATTTCTGTCTCCAATTATCATTTGTGACATTCATGGCTTCACTTCAGTTTTTATGTAAATAGACAACAAATTAGATTTTTTTTTTAAAAAATAAATGCCTAAGAAAAATACTCTGTATAAAGTGAAATGAGTTCAAGAACAACACAGAGATAAGACAGATGAGTGAACAACCTGTCTTATGGGTGATCATAGTCACATGATGGAAAGAAATGGTCAGAGAATCTCAGAACAAGCTATCAAGTGGAACACAACAGGCCAAAGAAAAAGAGGTTGACAACATGAAACTCTAAAGAGGACAAATTAGTAGACATAAAATCATTTGATGAGGTTGGAAAGATCATCAAAAACAGGAAAGCTTTGCAAACTACTGTACGAGCCCTATGTGATGTTTAGTGGCATGGGAAGGATGTGAGATGCTGTTTTTATGTGAGTGATAATCTAATGTTAAATTACTTGCATGTTTTCAAATGTTTTTTTCTTCTTTTAATGCCGTGTGTGTACATTGAGAGGAGGGTGTTGTAAGGTAAGAACTTGAATAAACATCTTCCTTTTATATCTTGCGTACTTGTTTAGTGCTTTATAGTTTGTAGTAAGACATCAGATGTAACGTTGCCAACTGGAGTCACAACCATGTCAGTTTGTAGAAAGACACATAATAATCCTGATTAGAGTCGCACACAATGTCAGTTTGTAGTAAGACATGCAAAATTCTGGAGTCACACAAGATAGACAATATGAAGATATCGGATATAACAAGGTTATTCATAAGTCTGTAAAACATTTCAAAACTTCACAACAAATTAACGGATCATGATTATTCTTACGCCAAGAGAAATTCTTCAAATTTTCTTTTTTAAATAAAGACCACACGCAGGACTCCTGTGGTTTGCCGCTAGGAGGCAGCAGTAGCAAATATGGCGTTCAGTAAACGTGAGCAGTCATTTTGTGTTTTGGAATGAGCAAGAACCATGTGACTGCAGCGACGAGAGCGGAATTTCAGAAGGCAGTGCCTGTTTTCAACAGTATCAAGAAGTAGTGCGCGAAATTCTGGTGTGAAGGCTGTCTGTGCACAACTCCTCGGCAGGGACGTCCAGGACCAAGTGAGGAAACATTCACGTTAGAGAAGCTTACCAGCGAAGCTCCCAAAAGTCCACTACACGTGCAAGTTCACAGCTTGGAGTCTCGCAATCAACAGTATGGTAAGAGATTAAAGTGTAAGCCTTGCAAGCTTCAGCTGTGTCAGTATCTCAGCGAAAATGACAAAGATGTGCGTCTGAATTTCTGCATTGAAATGCATTTGTTGTTAAATTGACGGCTTCGCAGACTCATTCACCTTTAGCCACGAGGCTACTTTCTGTCTGTCTGGAAAGCTGAAACGGCACAATGTGCTCATCTGGGGGGGGGGGGGGGGAGCCGAAAACCCCTGCGTAGTCAGAGAACATGTTCGAGACCCACCTAAGGTGAATGTCTTCTCAGCTATTTCGAAAGAGAAGATGTGTGGACCGTTTTTCTTGAGCCCGCCATCACTGGGATGATTTACTTGGACATGTTTGAAAACTGGCTGATGCCCCAGTTGAGTGAAGACATGGCTGCATCTTTCAACAAGCTCACACCCACAGAGACCTGCCAGGACATATCAATCAAAATTTGCCAAAGAGATGGATAGTGAGCAGAGGGCAGGACGACGTGTTAATGGGGTGGCCACCCCGGTCCCCTTGCCACTTTTTCTTGTGGGGTTTGTGAAGGACATCGTCTTTGTGTCAGCCCTCCCCGCCGCTCTCCAGGATCTTGGCAACCGTGTCCCCGCTAATCTCCATGATCTTGGCAACCTTGTCCCCGCTAATCTCCAGGATCTTGACAACCGTGTCCCCGCTAATCTCCAGGATCTTGACAACCGTGTCCTCGCTAATCTCCAGGATCTTGGCAACCGTGTCCCCGCTAATCTCCAGGATCTTGGCAACCGTGTCCCAGCTAATCTCCAGGATCTTGGCAACCGTGTCCTCGCTAATCTCTATGATCTTGGCAACCGTGTCCCCGCTAATCTCCAGGATCTTGGCAACCGTGTCCTCGCTAATCTCCAGGATCTTGGCAACCGTGTCCTCGCTAATCTCTAGGATCTTGGCAACCGTGTCCTCGCTAATCTCCAGGATCTTGGCAACCGTGTCCTCGCTAATCTCTAGGATCTTGGCAACCGTGTCCCCGCTAATCTCCAGGATCTTGACAACCGTGTCCCCGCTGCTGTGACTCTGGCCGACCTTGATAGACTGGCCCGCCTGTGAGATAGAATGGATTATCGCAGAGATGTCTGCCGCATAACCACAGCTGTGAAACAGGTACAAACACTTGGTCAGATTATCTGTAATTCAAGTCTTAAAAAAATGGTATCCATTATTTGTAGTTTATTTATTGCGAATATTTGAAATGTTTCACGCATTTATGAATAACACTGTATAGCTGACACACAAACATGTCTCAGTTTGTAGTAAGACGTCAAGATGCAATATTCCTGACTGGTGTCTACAACAAAATATGTCACGGTTTGTAGTAAGACGTCAAACTGAAACAGTATGAAGACATCAGATGTAATATGGCTGACTGGAATCTCACACACAACGTCACAGTAAAATAGGTTTTATGAATGTTGTAGTCGTGTATTTACTACACACTAACATAAAACACGTGGTTTGCCCACACACTGTACTGTGGTAGCATGTGTGTGTGGCTCTGTCTAAAAGTAGTGAACACTTCATTCACTAGAATAACCTCACTATGTACGGAGCAGATTTACTAGACTGCTACACAAGTGGCACAACAGCCTTCACATTGTTATACATCGTGCTCAGTGAAGGGAATACCAGGCGGGTCAGAGGCGCCTTAAAACCTCTCCCTCCCGCTGCCTTGCGGGTAGGACAGGGAGTCCAAAGGCTAGCGGAGAGTCCGTACACAAACCGACAGAAGGCAACGGGAAACCACTGTTGTAGTTCCCAAGAACAATTATGCTTATTCAGATTAATCGATTCATCATGAACGACGTTAACAGATGTTCCTCTGGAACAGCCTCGTCCGGTAGGGCAGCTCACGAGCCACAGGTGAGGCCAGATCGTCATCAAGCTACTGGTGGCAAAACTAACAAGTTCAAAATAGCAACATGGAATGTTAGAACTTTATTCCAGGCTGGAAAATTAGAAAATGTAAAGATGGAAATGGAAAGGATGAAGATCAACATATTAGGAATGAGTGAAGTTAGATGGACAGGTGCAGGAAAGATAAACTCAGATAAATATACAATAATATATTCAGGAAGTGAGAAACATGAACGAGGAGTAGGAATTATATTTGAACTGTAGGATATTTGAACATCTCGGACAGAGTCCTGCTAGCCCAACTGAAAGGACAACCAATAATCATAAATATTATACAAGTGTATGCTCCAACATCTGAAAGTTCTGAGGAAGATATACAGATATTTTATAATGACATAGAGACAGCACTAAAACACACAAAGTCACATGAAGTTACCATAGTCATGGGAGATTTTAATGCCAAAGTTGGTAAAGGAAGAACTTCGGACATCGTTGGTGACTATGGACTGGGGGAGAGGAATGACAGAGGTTATAAACTAATTGAATGGGCAAGAATACATAGCATGGTTGTAGGAAACACCTGGTTTAAACAACATCCTCGAAGACTGGCAACGTGGTGCAGCCCAGACAAAAAGACATTTAACAAGATAGACTACATATTAATCAACAAACGATTCCGCAATGCATTACTGACAACAAAAACCATGCCAGGAGCTGATTGCAATAGTGACCATGATCCACTCTGTGGAAAAGTTAGAATAAAGCTAAAGAAAGCAGGCAGAAAAGTGAGAAACATCAAACTGAATACAGAACTTCTTAAAAATGACCAAGAACTGCGAGAACAATACAAAGTTATTATAACAAATAGATACAATGCAATAGCAAAGATAAATAGTATAGATGAACAATGGGAAATGTTAAGAGATTCTATCCACCAAACTGTTAAGGAGATAATACCACCGAAAAAAGAAGCCCCTAAAAATAAATGGATGACAGACGACATCTTAGGACTGATTGACAAGAGGAGGAGGAGTAAAAATAACGAGGAAAAATATAGCAAGATAAATAAAGAAATAAGACGCAAATGCAGAGAAGCAAAAGAAGTGTGTTTAAATGAACAGTGCAGACAGATAGAGGACGCTCATAATAAAGTCAGCAAAAACATGCATAAACGAATTAATGAACTCACAGGCAGGAAAACAAAATATACCACAGGATGCCCGAAATCGAAAGAAGGTAAAATGTTAATGGGAAAAGAAGACATTGTGGACAGGTGGACAGAGTATATCGGTGAGCTATATGGAGGAGAAAGACCAGAATTAACACCAGATACTGAAAACTGTGATGGACCGCCAATACTTGAAGATGAAATCATAGATGCCATCAAACACATGAAGAAAGGAAAAGCGACTGGGCCTGATAATATAACAATAGAAGAAATAGAGGCACTAGAGGAGACAGGAATAAAAATAATAACCAAGTTACTGAATGATATTTACAACAGTGGTTATATTCCCAGTGACCTGATTAAATCCACGTTTATAGCACTATCAAAGAAACCAGGTGCAAAGGAATGTGACGACCACCGGACTATCAGCCTCTCATGTCACATAACGAAGCTACTTCTGAGAATCATTATGAGAAGAAGAAGGAAAAAAATAAAAATGGAAATAGCAGATGAACAGTTTGGATTTGTTGAAGGAAAGGGAACACACAATGCCATTTATGCTTTACGAACACTAACAGAAAGAGCTTTAGAAGTACAGAAAGATCTCTACTTATGCTTCATTGATTACACCAAGGCATTTGACAAGGTGAAACATAATGAAATTATTAAAATGCTTGAAGACATCAGTATAGATGGCAAAGACTTGAGGATTGTAAAACATCTATACTGGCAGCAAGAAGCAGCAGTTCGAGTTGAAAATAGAATTGGAAAATACCAACCTATAAAACAAGGGGTGCGACAAGGATGTGTACTATCTCCAGACCTTTTTTTCTCTGTACAGCGAGAATATTCTAAGAACAATCATCACAGAACCAGGCATAAAAATTGGAGGATACAATATTAACAACCTTCGGTATGCTGACGACACAGTACTGGGAGCTGAGAACCAACAAGACCTGCAAAATCTCTTGGATAAAGTCGCCAAAGAAAGTGAACAGAAAGGCCTTACTTTGAACATCAAAAAGACAGAGACTATGGTTATATCTAAGAAACAGAATCCACCAGCATGCAGTATTAAATTAAACGGAACCATTCTAAAGCAGGTGCAGAAATTCAAATACCTTGGAGCAGTAATAACTTCAGATGGGAAATGCAGAACAGAAATTAAGAACAGAATAGGTCAAGCAAAGACTGCATTTCAGAGAATGAGAAACATATTAGCCAACACATCCTTATCAATGAATGTTAGAAAACGAGTCCTAAAATGCTATACTGAACCTATCTTGTTATATGGAAGTGAATCATGGACAATAGGCAAGTCTGCACAAAAATCATTGGAAGCAGCAGAAATGTGGTTTATTAGAAGAATGTTGCGAATCCCCTGGACAGCAAAAATAACTAATGAAGAATGTAGGAGAAGAGCTGGAGATAAAAAACCTTGTCAGAAAGATAAGAGAGAGACAATGTACTTTCATAGGACATGCAATGAGAAGAGGGGGCATTGAAAATATTATAAGAACAGGAAAAATAGAAGGAAGAAGATCAAGAAGAAGACCAAGAGAAATGATACTGGACAGTCTGACGGGATGGTGTGAGAGGAGATCACCAACTGAACTGATGGCCTGCATGAAGGATCGGGTACTCTGGAGAAGCATAATAGCCAACGCCAGTCGGCACGGCACCTGATGATGATGATGACAACGAAAACCCAGGATGACAACCATTACATTTCCGGACACACATGATCAGTTACATGTAATCAATTCACTCACCACAGATGACACTCAACATGAATCCAATTATCACAGGATTCACTAGATACAGAAATCACAAAAGTTTAATGATGAGTTCCCATTTGTTACATGCATGTTGCAGATGGATGTAGTGTGAAACCGATGGAAACAATTAACTTGTCTCTCTTGTCTTGTCCTTCCTCATTTACTGCTAGGTGTAGAGATGAAGTGCAATTGTCTCCCAATGGCTCACCTGTTGGCTTCGTACATTGAGATGTTCAGAGACTCTGCTATACCATCGGTCCATCGTTTTCATGGGCGGCCCCTTCCTCTGCCCTTGTGTGGTCTGTAAAACATTGCTCTCTGTGGTACACGTTCTGTTGGTAGTCGTGATACATGACCGAACCATTTTATTTCCTGTTTTTGAATATAGTTCTGAACAGGTTCAACTCCTACTTTATTTCTAATGACATCATTTCTGATTCTGTCCATTCTTGATATTCCAAGAATTCTTCTCAAGAATCTAATTTCAGTTGTTGTAATTTTCCTTTTGTCTTTTTGCTGTCGATGTCCATGCCTGGCATTGGTAGCACAAAGTTGGTATGAAGATTATCTTATAGATAGTTCTTTTGTTTCCAGTGAGACATGCTTGTTGTTTAGTATGGGAGACATTTGCCAGTGCTCATAGATATAACATGAAGTGCAATAAGAACAAGGAAACAACACGAGGATATAAAAATGGTCCGGGCGATTAGCGTCGTCGTGGGACCCTCACTAACATACAACATAAAAAAAATAACATACCTCATATACACTGAAGAACTCCAATACATTTTTGTCCTGAAAAGGACAATCAACTACAACACTACATAAATAACTTCACAATCAACTACAACACTACATAAATAACTTCACAATCAACTACAACACTACATAAATAACTTCACAATCAACTACAACACTACATACATAACTTCACAACCTTGTGCCCTAAAAAGAACAATCACTAACAAAAACTACATTTCAACTAACAGAGGTACAACCTCACTGAACACAACTGAAACTACTTCTCACCTACATTTACACTGTTACTCTGATGCTTCTAACATAATCACTCTCATCCTAATCCTAATCTTATCTTATAATCATACAATCCTATCCTATAATAATCACTATGACTTTCTCTGAGCCTTAAATATTCCCTACAAAATCTTCCCAATTTTTCTAACTATTCCATCATGAAACACTATATTCACGTGAATTTACATGTTTTGATAAACTTTAGTTTCTAAAACAAACAATTTCCTAACAAAAATCTGTCACATTAATTAGACATTCCAGAGTTGACCTTTAACTTTTTCCTAACCTTACCTCAGATATCCCGTGGAAACTTCCATCACCTGTCAAGGTTATCTGAGCTGACTTTCTTTCTGCCGTGGACAAAAAATCAGTATTACAAGTGACTGAACCAAGTACCCTTACTTTTACAAATTACTACTTCCCTTTGACTGATCTAAGAATATACTATCACAACAGCTTGTAGTAAGACTTCACATGGAGTGTTCCTGACTGAAGTCACCAAAAACAGCATGTCACAGCTAGGACACAGGACAACAACAGATGTAGGACACAAAACAACAACGGCTATAGGACACACGACAACAACGGCTATAGGACACACGACAACAACAGATGTAGGACACACGACAACAACAGATGTAGGACACAAAACAACAACGGCTATAGGACACACGACAACAACAGATGTAGGACACAAAACAACAACGGCTATAGGACACACGACAACAACGGATGTAGGACACAAAACAACAACGGCTATAGGACACACGACAACAACAGATGTAGGACACAAAACAACAACGGCTATAGGACACACGACAACAACGGCTATAGGACACACGACAACAACAGATGTAGGACACACGACAACAACAGATGTAGGACACAAAACAACAACGGCTATAGGACACACGACAACAACGGCTATAGGACACACGACAACAACAGATGTAGGACACACGACAACAACAGATGTAGGACACAAAACAACAACGGCTATAGGACACACGACAACAACAGATGTAGGACACAAAACAACAACGGCTATAGGACACACGACAACAACGGATGTAGGACACAAAACAACAACGGCTATAGGACACACGACAACAACAGATGTAGGACACAAAACAACAACGGCTATAGGACACACGACAACAACGGCTATAGGACACACGACAACAACATGTAGGACACACGACACAACAGATGTAGGACACAAAACAACAACGGCTATAGGACACACGACAACAACGGATGTAGGACACAAAACAACAACGGCTATAGGACACACGACAACAACATGTAGGACACAAAACAACAACGGCTATAGGACACACGACAACAACGGATGTAGGACACAAAACAACAACGGCTATAGGACACACGACAACAACAGATGTAGGACACAAAACAACAACGGCTATAGGACACACGACAACAACGGATGTAGGACACACGACAACAACGGCTATAGGACACACGACAACAACGGCTATAGGACACACGACAACAACAGATGTAGGACACACGACAACAACAGATGTAGGACACAAAACAACAACGGCTATAGGACACGACAACAACGGCTGTAGGACACACGACAACAACGGATGTAGGACACACGACAACAACAGATGTAGGACACAAAACAACAACGGCTATAGGACACGACAACAACGGCTGTAGGACACAAGACAACGGCTATAGGACACAAGACAACAACGGCTATAGGACATACGACAACAACGGCTATAGGATACAAGACAACAACAGATGTAGGACACAAGACAACAACGGCTGTAGGACACAAGACAACAATGACTGTAGGATACACGACAACGGCTGTAGGACACAAGACAACAACGGATGTAGGACACACGACAACAACGGCTGTAGGACACACGACAACAACAGCTGTAGGACATCATCTGACAGACTACCCAGGTTCAACAAATCCACAAGGATACTTTTTGTAAGTGTCTCAAAACATCCTTATACAATTCAAATAACTTTTAATGGTGAAACACAAAGGTGATGGATCTGTGCAAGTGCAGCTGATGATGACGGCATTCAGTGCAACACATTGATGGTGGAATTTTAAAAAAATAGCTCCATATACTGGTAGCAAGCAACTTGGGTCAGCTGATCCAGCAAACAAGAGATTTCCCAGCTCTACGTCAGGTCATGGCTAACACAAACACTACAGTTTGCTTCTAGAGCCAGATTCGGGCTGTCAGATACCAGGGTCATACCGAAAGTCATGAGCACAAAAAAAAATTTTTTTTTAATCAGAATTTATAGATTGAGAAAATATAAATGTATCACCTTCACTGCACCCTTTGCACTTCATGTAGAGGTCAAATGACGTCACCATCACATGTCACATGACCACGCGGACCAGAAACAAAATGGCGGTTGCTGAAGTTTCGTTTCGTCAACGTGCTGTTATTGAGTTCCTCCTTAAAGAGGAAATCCCCGCTGCTGAAATTCTCCACAGAATTCAACTTTCTTATGGAAATGTGTGTATGGGTGCTAGCAGTGTTAGGAAGTGGGTGGAAAATTTCAAAGATGGAAACACGAGTATTCAAGATATGCCTCGCAGCGGTCGCCCTCGAACTGCGTCCACTGAACGCAATGTGGAAAGGATTGATGGCATCATTAAACAAGACAGACGTGTCACAGTATCTGAAATCGATGCAAATCTTGGAATAGGACACAATACAGTACAGGAAATGACTGAAACCATAGGCTATAGAAAAGTTTGTGCCCGCTGTGTCCCACGTTTGTTGACCGAAGATCACAAAGCTGTGAGAAAAACTCTGCTCGCCGGACAACTGAGGAAATTCAGAAAATAGGTTGGGAAATTCTTCCACACCCTGGCTATAGCCCAGACCTGGCACCCAGTGATTACCATCTTTTCGGTTCTGTGAAAGAACAAATGCAAGGCCATCACTACGACATAGGAGAGAACGTCCAGAAAGCAGTGCGTCTGTGCCTTCGGTCAGCTGGAACGAAATTCTACTGGAAAGGTATTTTCAAACTTGCAGAGCGATGGGAAAAATGTGTGCAGAGAAATGGAGATTATGTTGAAAAGTGAAGAAAAGGGTGCAGATTAAAACGATATTTTATCTATAAATTCTGATTTTAAAAAATGTTTGGTCACGACTTTCGGTATGACCCTCGTACTTTCATACAGTCACAGAAATACGTTCTCTTACAGTTCCCCATGTGCCTGAGTTCACACTCACGGGGAGTCGCGTTTTAGCTGGCCCTAAATCTACATTTATGGATAGATTGGGAAGAAATAGATCAACCCAGCTGTTTCAGGCATTCCCTTGGCATGTACTACCATGCTGCGTGGCCAAGATCTCGCGATCCCCATGACCGCCAGCCCAGATTCTCCCCTCCAAGGACACTGCGTGCCAGTTAATTCAGCGTCTTACACACATTCATACACCACATCAAAATGAAATACATATCACCAAGTCAGCAAATCAATTTACATCCATTTATTAACACTATATATATATATATATATATATATATATATATATATATATATATATATATATATATATCACGTGACGCCACCACAGACGTTACATACACAGGACATCAACATATATCATTATGATAATAACAAGGTATGGCATAGATACACTTTATTATCATTAACTAAATATCAACTAAATCAGTGGACCAGATTGGCCTGGGCTCCTCTGCCCCTACTAAACAATTATACATTTATCTTAATATTCTGCTGATGCACTGGTAACACATTTCATCCGCTGCTGCCATGAAATCCCCACCCCCTATCTTACATAAAACTTTCCTGCGACAATGGACTGAATAAAATATTTCAATTTGTGTGAAATATTCTGGCCAAACACCATAAAAAATAACATCTTGTTGGCAGAAATGCAGATGAAGCCACTGACAACAATTATTGAGGAAAGACGCTGGCGATGGTTAGGACATATGCTCCGAATGACTGACAACTCACTACCAAAAATAGCACTAAGATGGACACCACAGGGGAGCAGAAGTAAGGGTAGACCAAAAGAGACATGGAGAAGAACAACAGAGAGGATGTTGAGCAATAGAGGCCTCACCTGGGCAAGAGCAGAAAAAAAGGTGAAGGACAGGCATTTGTGGAAAACCCTTGCGGAAGCCCCATGTGCCCTGGGCACTTAAGGTTCAGAGAGAGAGAGAGAGAGAGAGAGAGAGAGAGAGAGAGAGATTTGTGTGAAATACACTGAATACATATTTCCACTTTTGTGCTCATGCAGTGAATAACATATTTCAACTTGTACCAACGCACTGAATCTCCTCCACAACCTAATGAAGTTCACTTTATCTCCTCTCTCTATTTCTTCGTCCTGTATGTTTTTGTATGATTAAGGCTCACGCCGAAACGTCACAACTTTGTAATCGTTAAGTAATAAAGCTGATCTACTTTTTTCCTATTTTATACATTCTGGTATCACAGCTTTACTGCAGTGCTTCGTGTATAGATGTATACTTACACACTAATTATTGTGGCGACACGTCAGAATTGGTGCGAACAAATACGCCACGCACTGTATGGTCCCATTTCCTGCGCGACTCCAGCCTGACCTAGATATGATAAGGATAAGAACTAGAAAAAAAAAAACAAAAACTTCAGAACCCCATGCTAACCCACTTTTCTTGTGTCAAAATCTCTTGGACATCTACAAGAAGATAAGAATATTGCTTATTTGAGATGGTACAAAGACAATAATTAACAAGTCTGCCTCCGCGATTTAGATCTTAAACTCTTATAGTAAGTTCTTGTTCGAAATTTTCAGTCATCGTCAATACCAAACACACATAATTTCCTTGGCTTGCCAGTCTGTCAGTGACCTCCACCATGACAGACGCTGAGAGTAGCGATGAAGCTGGTGGATTGTTTCATCCTGTAGCTTGAGTTGTATATTGTTTCGTCTTGTAGCTTGTCTTGTAGATTGTTTCATCCTGTAGCTTGAGTTGTATATTGTTTCGTCTTGTAGCTTGAGTTGTAGATTGTTTCATTTTGTAGCTTGAGGCGGTAGATTGTTACGTATTGTATGTACTGTAGCTTGAGTTGGTAGATTGTTTCGTCTTGTATGTCTTGTAGCTTGAGTTGATAGATTGTTTCGTCTTATATGTCTTGTAGCTTGAGTTGATAGATTGTTCCGTCTTATAAGTCTTGTAGCTTGAGTTGATAGATTGTTCCGTCTTATAAGTCTTGTAGCTTGAGTTGATAGATTGTTTCGTCTTATAAGTCTTGTAGCTTAGCTTGAGTTCTGATCAGAGCTATTACAGCGATCGCCAAAATTTTCGGAGAGCGACATTGAAACAACAGTAGTCCACGACCCATGAAAATAATTAAAAATTGAAATTCAATCAAAATTAATTAACTAATCTATTTCAAGGCCCCTAACATAATGTAACATTGCCATTAATCACAAAAAATATACACACCGTGCAATGCCACTTTCTAAATAATCTGACATTTTCAAGATATACATTAAGAATACAATTACTTAAAAAAATATTTCAATGTACACAGCGAGTGTGATTGCTGTCGTTTTAATATTTAGAATTGAAAACATAAAGTAGAAATGTTCTCTTAAAATTTTGTAAAGAGAGAAATGAGATAGGTTCTGTGGCGAGCTAGGGAGTTGTTTCGCTCTCTATGGTATATAGTTTCTGCTTGAACACAGTACCAAAGTTTGTGGCACGTATTTCGTCTTTGATCATTGTACTCTTCATTTGAAATCTGATCAGCTGGGGCTGATATTGTTTCCTTAGACATGGCATTAACAGCAGGAAGAGCGAAGACGAGCCAGTCTGTATCCTAGCCTTTCTGGTGTGCCTGTTGTGTTGTCCTGCCTGTCGTGTCTGTGCTGCGGTGTCTGTCTTGCCTGTCGTGTCTGTCCTGCCTGTCGTGTCTGTCCTGCGGTGTCTGTCCTGCCTGTTGTGGCTGTCCTGCCTGTTGTGCTGTCCTGCGGTGTTTGTCCTGCTTGTCGCGTCTGTCCTGCGGTGTCTCTCCTGCATGTTGTGCTGTACTGCGGTGTCTTTCCTGCCTGTTGTGTCTGTCCTGCGATGTTTGTCCTACCTGTTGTGCTGTCCTGCGTGTCTGTCCTGCGGTGCCTGTCCTGCCTGTTGTGCTGTCCTGCGGTGTCTGTCCTGCCTGTCATGTCTGTCCTGCGTGTCTGTCCTGCGTGTTGTGCTGTCCTGCAGTGTCTGTCCTGCCTGTCGTGTCTATCCTGCGGTGTCTGCCCTGCCTGTGGCTTCTGTCCTATCTGCATTGTCTATCCTGCCTGTAGTGTCTGTCCTGCCTGTGGTGTCTGTCCTGCTTGTGGTGTCTGTCCTGCGTGTGGTGTCTGTCCCGCCTGTGACGTCTGTCCTGCCTGTGGTGTCTGCCCTGCCTGCGATGTCCGTCCTGCCCGTGGTGTCTGTGGTGTCTGTACTGCATGTGGTATCTGTCCTGCCTGTGGTGTCTGTCCTGCCTGTGATGTCTGTCCTGCCTGCGATATCCGTCCTGCCTGCTATGTCCGTCCTGCCTCTGGTATCTGTCCTGCTTGTGGTGTTCGTCCTGCCTGTGGTATCTGTCCTGCCTGCGATGTCCGTCCTGCCTGTGGTATCTGTCCCTCCTGTGGTGTCTGTCCTGCCTGTCGTATCCGTTCTGCCTGCGATGTCCGTCCTGCCTGTGGTGTCTGTACTGCCTGTGGTGTCTGCCCTGTCTACGATGTCTGTCCTGCCTGTGGTATCTGTCCTGCCTGTGGTATCTGTCCTGCCTGTGGTGTCTGTCCTGCCTGTGGTATCTGTCCTGCCTGTGGTGTCTGCCCTGTCTGTGGTGTCTGTCCTGCCTGTGGTGTCTGTCCTGCCTGTGGTGTCTGCCCTGCCTGTGGCGTCTGTCCTACCTGTGATGTCTGTCCTGCCTGTGGTGTCAGCCCTGCCTGTGATGTCTGTCCTACCTGTGATGTCTGTCCTGCCTGTGGTGTCTGTACTACCTGTGGTGTCTGTCCTGCCTGTGGTGTCAGCCCTGCTTGTGGTGTCTGCCCTGCCTGTTGTATACTTCTGTCTGGTGTTACTGTTGTTGCTATGTTGCATGTTTGAGGAGGACTAACGTATTCTTCAGGGTGGTGGACTCTTATTAGAAGTGATTTTTGTTTTGTTAGGTCGGCTCAAGGCTGAAAGGAAACCACTGTTTATAATGTGTCAAACAAACTGATGCCTTTATTCCAGAATGTTCCCAGAGGCCCCAAAATGATCGTGTTCTGTTTTATTTTGCAGCTGCGTGTCGGTGGTTTCAGCTGGGACGAGGCCGGAGAGGGTCAAAATGGCGACCATGAAAAACAAAGGGAGGTCGTCTTTAGTGGTGCTGCCAAAAAATTATGGTAGGTCCTGTTAGATGTGACAAAAAATTGAGATAGGTCCTGACTGTTAGATGTTACAAAAATTTGAGATAGGTCCTGACTGTTAGATGTGACAAAAATTTGAGATAGGTCCTGACTGTTAGATGTGACAAAAAAAATTGAAGTAGGTCCTGACTTTTAGATGTGAAAAAAAAGAAGAAAATTGAGGTAAGTCTTGAGTGTTGGATGTAATTACTAGTTTAATTTACATCCTCCACGACAAGATAAGAAGTTTGACAGAAGAACGTCAATCTCTCTTACCATACCGCACTGACTCCACGTGCAGCCTCTTGCTTTGGGAGAGGAGGGGGTGAGCGCGGGCGGGGGCAGTTATAAGGAACAGTAAGCTAGAAACTGCCAAGACCCTGGTGTGATTTTCTCTAATATACATAACATAATATACACAACAGTATACAAGTTGCCCTTTTTGCATGTTTCCTCTGATGGTGGAGTGCTCCAAGATGATTGCTGGCGAGCCTTGTCTGAGACTTCAAGCAAACAGAGAGCCTTGTCTGAGACTTCAAGCAAACAGAGAGCCTTGTCTGAGACTTCAAGCAAACAGAGAGCCTTGTCTGAGACTTCAAGCAAACAGAGAGCCTTGTCTGAGACTTCAAGCAAACAGAGAGCCTTGTCTGAGACTTCAAGCAAACATAGAGTATTATCTGAGACTTCAAGCAAACTGTAGTAGTCCATTCTCCCTCCAAACCCGTGCTGGTTTTAGGTAGTATTTGTCGAACTTGAATTGCCGACGAGGAATTTTCACTTAACGCAAAGACTTTCTTTCTCTCACTCACTCACTCACTCACTCACTCAAGTGAGGAGTATTTTATCAGCTGCTGTCAACAAAGCAAGCTTTATATCTTATACTCCTTCTTGAAACTTTAGTTTCACAACATAAATATACTGCGTGGAGGAATGTTGCCAGAAATGTTAAAAAATACGTATACTAGGATGTATTCTATTTTCAAATGATATAGTCTTTTTTCTCATAGTTTGAAGTAAAGGAGTTTAAAAAAAATTGTTTTACTAGCTATGTCTTTTCTTCTTAAACTGTTTTTATATGTAAGAGAGAGAGAGAGAGGGACTGAGTGAGACAGAAAGAACGAGAAATTATAACGTATTACATGACTTATAAAACTGAAATTATTGTAATAGGGAACGTTAGATCACAATAGATATAGTAATGGAAGCCAGCAACGTGACATATTATATCACAATAGATATAGTAATGGAAGCCAGCAACATGAAATATTATATCACAATAGATATAGTAATGGAAGGCAGCAACGTGACATATTATATCACAATAGATATAGTAATGGAAGCCAGCAACATGAAATATTATATCACAATAGATATAGTAATGGAAGGCAGCAACATGAAATATTATATCACAATAGATATAGTAATGGAAGCCAGCAACATGAAATATTATATCATAATAGATATAGTAATGGAAGCCAGCAACATGAAATATTATATCACAATAGATATAGTAATGGAAGGCAGCAACATGAAATATTATATCATAATAGATATAGTAATGGAAGCCAGCAACATGAAATATTATATCACAATAGATATAGTAATGGAAGGCAGCAACGTGAAATATTATATCACAATAGATATAGTAATGGAAGCCAGCAACGTGAGATGTGAGTGTATCTTCTCATCTCTAACTTCCAGTCATCGTGGCGAAGCGAATATCCGAAGGTGGAGACCTGCTGCTGGTGAAGCAACCTCCAAATGTGGCTGTGGAATGCGAGTCAGATAGGAGAAGGGGGCGTGTCTGCGTCATGGGTCCGCTGGTAAGCAAAAATGTCAGCTTTTCATCAACAGCCAATCACAAGATAGAATGTTGTAACCAGTAGTATCACGTGAATGGTAGATATATTTTTTAAAAATGTCAGTCAAATACAGTGAATTTCAAACAATCTCAAAAACTTTGTACTAGTCATTTTTTGCTATTCTGTGGTCACCAGGACCGGCGTTAGCTAGTTTATGATCACCAGGACCGGCGTTTGCTAGTTTATGATCACCAGGACAGGCGTTTGCTAGTTTATGATCACCAGGACCGGCATTAGCTAGTTTATGATCACCAGGACCGGCGTTAGCTAGTTTATGATCACCAGGACCGGCGTTAGCTAGTTTATGATCACTAGGACCGTCTTTAGCTAGTTTATGATCACCAGGACCGGCGTTAGCTAGTTTATGATCACCAGGACCGGCGTTAGCTAGTTTGTGATCACTAGGACCGGCGTTAGCTAGTTTATGATCACCAGGACCGGCGTTAGCTAGTTTATGATCACCAGGACCGGCGTTAGCTAGTTTATGATCATTAGGACCGGCGTTAGCTAGTTTATGATCATTAGGACCGGCGTTAGCTAGTTTATGATCACCAGTGAGGGTCCAGCGAGAGGTCACACTGGGTACACGCAGGATTAGAAGGCCAGCATTTTAAAAACTCATTTATTTTAAACCAAAAAAATGTACACAAACATGGATTATTCCATTTTATTTCACAAATTTTACATTTCTTTCATTGAGAAGAATTTCATTGAACAGAATGAGACGGGTTATCTGCAGAAGTCGGTCAAACAGTTCAGTTGCCAAGAAAAACGATAAGATCATTCAACGAGGGAAACAGAATTAAGTGTCGATAAGTATCTTGTAAGAATAAGTATCTTGTAAGAGTAAGTATCTTGTAAGAATCTTTGTTCGCGCATCATCTGGGGAGGCATTTTGTTGTAGATTTCCGAATTCTGGATGAACCACGGTAGAGCCTAGAGCCACGGTAGAGCCTAGAGCCACGGTAGAGCCTAGAGCCACGGTAGAGCCTAGAACCACAGTAGAGCATAGAGCCACGGTAGAGCATAGAACCACGGTAGAGCCTAGAACCACGGTAGAGCCTAGAGCCACGGTAGATCCTAGTGCCACGTTAGATCCTAAAACCACGGCAGATCCTAGAGCCACGGTAGAGCCTAGAGCCACTGTAGAGCCTAAAACCACGGTAGATTCTAGAGCCACGGTAGAGCCTAGAGCCCCGGTAGAGACTAAAACCATGGTAGAGCCTAGAGCCACGGTTGAGCCTAGAGCCACGGTAGAGTAACCAAGAAGATTGCCAGGAACCCAGGCACTAATGAGAGCTTTTACTGCTTCTTAGTCTGGTCTTGTGACTAGAACTGTTCAGGAAACTATTGAGCAGACATTCCGGTCAAAGGATCTAACCATGGACGCGCACCAGAGAGCTGGGCTAGGGGTTCGAGACAAAGAACTAGGTCAAATCTGCAAGATGGTCAAATTTTCGACATTTCCGGTGGTCCCAAGCTACCGTATGGTCGAAAATTCGACAATTGTTTGTTTCATTAAAACAAGCGGTGTAACATTTAGATTGTACATATTTCGTCCGCGATTCCGGTGACACTTTCAAAATGGAGAATGCGTGCTTAGTTACGAGCGATGCCGAGCGAGAACAAGGACGCGAAGCATGGAAAATTTTCAATTTTTGATGATGTAGATAGGGGTATGGACATAGCCTATGGCCACCCCGCTGCTCTTGAATGTTTTCTAAGTAGATCTAGACATATTTAGATGACTGGAGAAGTAGTTAGGAGTAGTTAGGCGGTTAGTTCAGACATTCATTCAGCGAGAATGCAATACGGAATCACAATACGAGATCGACAAGTAGATCTACACATCTCAGATGTTAAATAGGGGTAAGTAGCGCGGATCTAGACCTAGCCGATGGTAAGCTGGCCACAATCAGTGTCTAAAAACATCACATTACTTCTTTTTTCCTAAAAAAACTCTGCATTTATGAAATTTTCATTCATTTAGCTATACTTTGAAACATATTAAGTATACGGAAGTACATGGAATTACTGTTTTCCATTCCATTTTACAACTAGACCCCCTTACAGTCAAGACCCACGTTTTTACTCCCGCACCCAGCGACACGTCGGTGTTTTTCCTTCCGCACGGGAAGAGGTTGAATCAGAACTGCAAACACACGAGGCAGGCGGATATCTGTACTGGAACAACTAACCAACTTTCAGCGAAACAACGGATTTTAAGACATCACGATATCTGAATTCAGGTGTCCAGTTTATTTCATTGAAACAAAAAATGCAGACAGAGTTATGAAAAATAAACTGGTAGTCATCCAGGAAACATTAACCAATAATTTTCTTCTCACAGGCAGAGTTTATCAGAATCAAAGGAGGGATGCGCTTTGGTAAGCCGATCACGTGACAACGATCTCATGTTTCTTTCAGGGAAAAAAATGTTCCATCCTTCTCTCCCATTCTAGACTCTGCTCTCCCATTCTAGACGCTGCTGGTTTTCAAGTAGTTGTTTGTCTTTCACAATTTCTTACTAGTCCACACTTTTTATGTAAACGTCTATCTATAGGTCTGTCTTTCTGTCTGTCTGTCTTTCTTTCTATGTCTGTCTGTCTCTGCAAGACGTATATATAGATGTCTGTCTCTGTGTACGTGCTACGTTGGGCAAGCAGATGTCTACTAGCGTGAGCAGTGTATATTCCCGGGTGAGTTAGAGAAGTACATCACCAGTTCTTTGCGCTGAGGGAGACACTAAGAGAAGATAAGAGCATCATTAGAAGTGTCCGGACTACATGTCCTTCCTAACCTAAACTAAACTAATCTAAAATACAATAACTAGCAAGCTAACCAACCAACAAACCTACCAACCAACCAACCAACCAACCAACCAACCAACCAACCAACCAACCAGCCAGCCAGCCAACCAACCAACCAACCAACCAGCCAGCCAGCCAACCAACCAGTCAAACAACCAACCAGCTAACCAATCAAGCAACAAACAAATCAACAAGCCAAAGAACCAACCAGCCAGCCAACCAAGCAGACAGCCTATCAACCAACCAGTCAGCCGGCCAGCCAGCAAACCAACCAACGAGCCAACCAACCAACCAACCAACCAGTCAGCCAACCAGTCAGCCAAACAACCAACCAGCCACCCTATCAACCAACCAGTCAATCGGCCAGCCAGCAAACCAACCAACCAACGAACCAACCAACCAGCCAGCCAACCAGTCAGCCAAACAACCAACCAACTAGCCAGCCAGCTAAACAAACAGCAAACCAACGAACCAACAAGCTAACGAACCAACCAATCAACCAGCCAGCCAACCAGTCATCCAGCCAACCATCCAAAAAGCAGACAACCGGCCAACCAACCAATCAACCAGCCAACCAACCAGCCAACCAACCAACCAACCAACCAGCCAAACAACCAATCAACCAACCAATCATCCAACCAACCAACCAACCAACTAGCCAACCAGCTGACCAGCCAGTCATCCAACCAATCAGCCAGCTTACCAACCAACCAACCAGCCAGCCAATCAGTAAGGCATCCAACCAGCCAACCAACCAACCAGCCAACCAAGCAACCAGTCAACCAGCCAGCCAACCAACCAACCAGCCGACCAATCAAACAATCAGTCTACCAGTCATCCGACCAATCAACCAGCCAACCAACCAGCAAACCAGCCAACCTACCAACTAACCAGTCAGACAACCAATTTTGGGTTAAAATATATGTTTAACGCCACCCCCTCCCTCTTTAGCTTGACTGAATGTCCTGTGTTGAGTGTCCTGTGTTGAGTGTCCTGTGTTTGAACTTAGAAAAATCAGTAGAATTATCTTCATTATATTATATATGTCCATCCTTGATTCACTCACTCGCTCGCTCACTCACTGATTGACTCACTCACTCACTCACTGACTCACTCACTCACTGACTCACCGACTGATTGACTCACTAACTCACTGACTCACCGATTCACTCACTCACTCACTCGTAGAATCAGGAAACTGTCCACCAAAAGATGGACAGAAGGACGGGGGTGTCTTCAAGTCAATCAGACCAAGCGCAGCTTTCCTGTACCAGAACTACAAGCTGGACATTACAAGTCTTCAATCTAAATCAGGTCAGTTCATGTCAGAAACTTTGAGTGAGTGAATGAGAGAGAGAGAGAGAGAGAGAGAGAGAGAGAGAGAGAGAGAGAGAGAGAGAGAGAGGATTATGTTGAGTATTAGCTGTTATGATTGACTTGCTATTTTTGGTTTGGGTGAATTTTTCAAAGATTACTATTTTCCATCTATAAATGCACGTGTGAGTATGTTGACTCAAGATCAAAATGTGAATTATTAAAACACTGATAACGCCTTCTACTTCTGAAGGCTCAAACAATAGAAACAGGAATGTGGAGCACTGTAACCGCATGGTCTGAACTCAAAATTCAGTTATAATTAATCTTTCCTTTCTCTACAGTCATATTTCCTCCCTACTCTGTCCTCATGCTTGTAGATTTTCTGCACTGTTACAAACCCTTTACTCCAACTACATACATCTACTTTCACCAGCTATAATACAAACCCTTTACTCCAACTACATACATCTACTTTCACCAGCTATAATACAAACCCTTTACTCCAACTACATACTTCTACTTTCACCCACTATAATACAAACCCTTTACTCCAACTATATACATCAACTTCACCAACTATATTACAAACCCTTTACCCCATTTACATTCATACATTCATCTACTTCACCCACTATGTTACAAACTATTTACTGCAACTACATTCATCTACTTCACCAACTATATTACAAACCCTTTACCCCAACTACATTCATCTACTTCACTCACTATATTACAAACCCTTTACCCCAACTACATTCATCTACTTCACTCACTATATTACAAACCCTTTACCCCAACTACATACATCTACTTCACCCACTATATTACAAACTCTTGACTCCAACTACATTCATCTACTTCACCAACTATATTACAAACCCTTTACCCCAACTATATTAATCTACTTCACCCATTATATTACAAACCCTTTAACCCAACTACATTCATCTACTTCACCCACTATATTACAAACCCTTTACCCCAACTATATTAATCTACTTCACCCATTATATTACAAAACCCTTTACCCCAACTACATTCCTCTACATCACCCATTATATTACAAACCCTTTACCCCAACTACATTCATCTACATCACCCACTATATTACAAACCCTTTACCCCAACTACATTCCTCTACTTCATCATATTCTTCTTATATCCTTCCAGTGCCGTTAAACGTGACATAGGGCTCGCAAAGTAGTTCGCCAATTTTTCCTGTCTTCGGCGAGTCTTTCAACCTCATCAAAGGATTTTATGCCTGTTAATTTGCCCTCTCTTAACAATGTCCTCTTCAGAGTTCCACGCGGTCTGCCCCTTTTTCTTTGGCCTGTTGTGTTCCACTTGATAGCTTGTTTTGGGATTCTCTGATCATTTCTTCTCATCATGTGACCAACATATGTCCATCTCCTTTTCCTGATCACCCATGAGACTGGTTGTTGTTCAGTCATCTGTCTTATCTCTGCATTGTTCTTGAATTCATTCCACTTGATGCCGAGTATTTTCCTTAGGCATTTGTTTTCGAAAGAGTCTAATTTCTTGTCTATTTCTTTAGGTGTTTTCCAGCTTTCATATGCATAAATGAGCGTGGATATTACATTTGAATTATAAATGAGGGTGGATATTACATTTGAATTGAATAGTCTTAACTTTGTTTTTGTGCTTATAACTTTTGAATTCCATATGTTCTCATGATTCTTGAAGACTGATGCTGCTTTTGCAACTCTGATCCTAACTTCCTTTCTAGTGTCACCATCCTGGTCTATGTAGCTGCCAAGGTATGCAAAATGATTGACTTCTTCAATATCTGTCCCTTCTATGTGTATTTTTCCATTTTGATTAAGGATAATTTTCATTATTTTTGTTTTGTCCTTGTTAATCTCAAGTCCTATTTTGCTAGCCAGTGAAGACAGGATATCTGTTTTTTCTTGCATGGAACTCACACTATTACTGATACACATACATACACACACAGCATTGAACATTATTCATCATGAATCACGATCAGATGAACACAGATACTGGCCGGCTGGGCTAAGTGCTACACACGCAACCAACACAGACGAGACTGACTCCCCCCCCCCCCCCCCCCGCATTCCTCGGTATTTATAGTACACGTTCGTCACGTGGCCAGACGCGCGCAGACAGTCTTGCTCAAATTCTGAGCACGCGGCTCGTCCACACACTCCACATTCTGCTTTATGCAGAGAGAGAGAGAGAGAGAGAGAGAGAGAGAGAGAGAGAGCAAAAAGAAATTAATAATATTCTAGACAACAAAAGAGTCAAGCTGAAATAAAAAAAAAACAAACTAGACCTTCTAATATAAATGTGGCTTGGCCTCAGTGTAATTTCAGTCATCAGCGAGAGAGGCTGTCGAGCAGAAAGATATTCTCTCTCTCCCTCTCTCTCTCTCTCTCTCTCTCTCTCTCTCTGTGTCCAACATTGTGTTGCCTTATCATTTCACAATGAGCTGACATCACAAAACTGTAGTTTATCACTTCACCATGCCCAACTGTCTGTCTGTCTCTCTCTCTGTCTCTCTCTCTGTCTCTCTCTCTGTCTCTCTCTCTCTCTCTCTGTCTCTCTCTCTGTCTGTCTGTCCAACATTGTGTTTCCTTATCATTTCACAATGAGCTGACATCACAAAACTGCCCAACTCTCGTTGTCTCCAACTTGCCAGAAAAGCGGGAAAAGCCCAAACACGAGCCACAGTCTAAGGAGGATCCTGTCCCTAAAGAGGAGTCACAAGTGAAGGAGGAGCCAGTGCCTGAAGAGGAGCCAGAGCATAAAGCTGATACACGGCCTAATGAAAAGTCAAGGACAACAGTCGAAGAGGCAGATCAAGGGAAGGCTAAAGTGAAAGTACCAGAGCCGATCAAAAGGTCACTTTCGGAGGAACTGGACGCGTACAGAACGAAGTAAGCATTAATGTTTCCTCATTTGTTGAGTAACTAGTGTGATCAGTTAACATTTTGAGTGACTAGTGTAATCAGTTACTTGTGTAATTAGTTAACATTTTCAATAATTAGTGTGATCGAATAACACTTTCCGTAACTTACATAATCATTTATCATTTTCAATGATTTGTGCAATCAGTTAACATTTCCAGTGTCTTGTTCCAGTGTCTTGTTCAAGTGTCTTGTTCCAGTGTCTTGTTCAAGTGTCTTGTATAAATTAACATTTAGACTGGGAGTCTGCTCTAGAGCCGGTCTACTAATCTGAGAGCTGAGACTGTGGTGCAGCTGGTTATGAAGGAATGTTTACCTTGCATTTTCTTCAAAAATTTGATTGAATGATGCAGATAACAATTACATTTTATATCCTTCCCATGCCTTTAAACGTCACATAGGGCTCGCATAGTTGTTTGCCAAGATTTCCTGTTTTCGGCGAGTCTTTCAACTTTATCAAGGGATGTTATGCCCACTAAACTGGCTTCTCTTAACAATGTCCTCTTTAGAGTTTCACGTGGTCACCCTCTTTTTCTTCGGCCTGTTGTGCTCCACTTGACAGCTTGTTTTGGTATTCTCTGATTGTTTCTTCTCATCACATGTCCTACATATGTCCATCTTTTTCTGATCAACCATGAGACAGGTTGTTGTTTGTTCGTCTGTCTGATCTTGCATTGTTCTTGAATTCGTTCCACTTGATGCCGAGTATTTTTCTTAGACATTTGTTTTCAAAAGAGTCTAATTTCTTGTCTATTTATTTAGTTGTTTTCCAGCTTTCACATGTATAAATGAGGGTGGATATCACATTTGAATTGAATAATCTTAACTTGTTTTTTGTACTCATAACTTTTGAATTCCATATGTTCTCAAGATTTTTTAAGGACAATGTTGCTTTTGCAATTCGAATGGTTCTAAGAACTGTTATAGCCGGAGGTGGGGTGGAAGATACGCTCTCCACTCCAATTAAATGTCTCCAAAGCGTGCGTCTCAAATAGCATCTGACAGTCAAGTCCAGCTGTGAAAAGGTGATGGAAAGGATAAAGTGAAGATTAATCGGTATGTCCAGTAGTCTCGCGACAAGAGCTACTCATACCACGGCACCTCTGCTCTAGAGGCCAGCCACGTCCAATATACACCCATACTGGTGAAATATGCCTAAACCGGCTTAACCCGAGGTGAAACTTGATGACAACTCATGTCACGGTACCCCCGCTCTAGAGGTCGAACGCGTCCTAAACGCGCCCATACTGGGAAAACACGTCTTAACCGGCTTAACCCAGGGGTGAAACTTACTAGTGGCGAGGATTCCTAAACGCGCCCATACTGGGAAAACACGCCTTAACCGGCTTAACCCAGGGGTGAAACTTACTAGTGGCGAGGATTCCTAAACGCGCCCATACTGGGAAAACACGCCTTAACCGGCTTAACCCAGGGGTGAAACTTACTAGTGGCGAGGATTCCTAAACGCACCCATACTGGGAAAACACGCCTTAACCGGCTTAACCCAGGGGTGAAACTTACTAGTGGCGAGGATTCCTAAACGCGCCCATACTGGGAAAACACGCCTTAACCGGCTTAACCCAGGGGTGAAACTTACTAGTGGCGAGGATTCCTAAACGCGCCCATACTGGGAAAACACGCCTTAACCGGCTTAACCCAGGGGTGAAACTTACTAGTGGCGAGGATTCGTCCTCCTGGACAAAAGCTCTGTCCTGGTCACAACAAGTAAGGGTAGCGGCCACGACCATAAAATGCTGAAGTCGGAGACACTGGACCAGTGCAGTCTAGACAGGCAACTACCTCTCATCCGACGGGGATATATGCGTATCCTAATCACGCTGAGGTTTTCCGGTGAGAAAGTCAAACTCTAGGCTGGATGGGCAACCACCTCTCACCCGACGGGGATATATGGATATCCAAAACAAGTTTTTCGGTGAGAAAGTCCAACTCTAGATTAAATTGGTGCAACGAAAACCACAATGTCACGCAATCCGGCTTCTGAGACCCACCAAGAATACCGGCTCAGACCCTGCGATATTCTGAACCTCATGTGGCCCTCTCGGGGACCATAGGAGGACCACAGGGCCAATCAAGGACCACAGGAGTAAATTTAGTAGGATCACGGGGCGATCTTGGTGGTAGAAGTGAACGAAGAAGAAAAGGAAGAAGCAATTCGAATTCTAACTTCTTTCCAGGTGTCATCATCCTGGTCTATGTAGCTGCCGAGGTATGCAAATTGGTTTACTTCATCAACAACTGTTCCTTCTACGTATACTTTTCCTTCTTGGTTAATAAGAAGTTTCTCTATTTTTGTTTCGTCTTTGTTCATCTCAAGACCTGGCAAAGGTCAAACCCCCGTTTCATGCTATTAAGGCACATCGCGGATAAGGTGTTAGGCCCATAGTTCCATGATCTTCGGCACATGAAAGATAACTCTGGACGGAACAAAGACCAGTCAGTAGCACTGTCAGGCACCATGTGACCACATCACCCTTTAGTTTGCTGACATGTCAGGAAAATTATAGGCAGTAACACCATATCTCTGTGTTTCTCTAAGGATAATATGGCCACTAACACCATATCTCTGTGTATCTCTAAGGATAATATGGCCACTAACACCATATCTCTATGTATCTCTAAGGATAATATGGCCACTAACACCATATCTCTATGTATCTCTAAGGATAATATGGCCACTAACACCATATCTCTATGTATCTCTAAGGATAATATGGCCACTAACACCATATCTCTATGTATCTCTAAGGATAATATGGCTACTAACACCATATCTCTGTGTATCTCTAAGGATAATAGAGCCACTAACACCATATCTCTTTGTATCTGTAAGGATAATATGGCCACTAACACCATATCTCTGTGTATCTCTAAGGATAATATAACCACTAACACCATATCTCTGTGTATCTCTAAGGATAATATAGCCACTAACACCATATCTCTGTGTATCTCTAAGGATAATATGGCCACTAACACCATATCTCTGTGTATCTCTAAGGATAATATAGCCACTAACACCATATCTCTGTGTATCTCTAAGGATAATATAGCCACTAACACCATATCTCTGTGTATCTCTAAGGATAATATGGCCACTAACACCATATCTCTATGTATCTGTAAGGATAATATGGCCACTAACACCATATCTCTATGTATCTGTAAGGATAATATGGCCACTAATACCATATCTCTATGTATCTGTAAGGATAATATGGCCACTAACACCATATCTCTATGCATCTCTAAGGATAATATGGCCAATAGCATCATATCTCTATTTGTCTATAATGATAATATGGCCACTAACACCATATCTCTATGCATCTCTAATATGGCCAATAGCATCATATCTCTATTTGTCTATAAGGAGAATATGGCCACTAACACCATAGTTCTAAAGGCGTGACAGATCAAGGAAGATATGACCGTATGTCAGTGTGTCTGTGAGTGTATGTTTGCGTGTCTGTATGTGTATCTGGGTGTGTCTGTCTGTATATGTATGTGAGTGTGTCTGTGTGTCTGTATGTGAATGTGTGTATTTGTGAGTGTGTTTATCAGTGCATATGAGTGTGTCTGTGAGTGTTTGTGTCTGTATGTGTATGTGAGTGTGTGTCTGTGTCTGGTGTTAGTGTCCATATTTTCCTTAGAGACATACAGAGGTATGGTGTCAGTGGCCATATATTCCTTTGAGGCACATGGAGATGTGTTATTGCCATTTTTTCTTCAGGAACAAAAAGAAGCATGGTGTTAGTGGCCATATTATTCACATATGCCTCTAAAGAGAGGCTACTAACACCATATCTCTATGTGCATCTAAGGATAATATGGAAATAAATACCATTTCCTCTAAGGAAAATATGCCCACTAACACCATATCTCTATACGCCTCTAAGGAATATGTGGCCACTAAAACCATATCTCTATGTACCACTAAGAAAAATATGACCACTAACACAGTATATCTATGTGCCTCCAAGGAAAATATAACAGCTAACACCATAACTCTATGTGCCTCTAGGGAAAATTTGGTCACTAACACCATATGTGCCTCTAAGGGAAATATGGACACAGACACCATATTTCTATGTCTACTGAAGAAAAATCTAGGCATAAACACCATATCTCTATGAGCCTTAAAGGAAAATATGGTCAATAACATCATATCTCTATGTGCCTTAAAGGAAAATATGGCCACCAAAACAACATCTATTTGTTCCTTAAAGGAAGATATGGCCAATAACATCATATCTCTTTGTTCCTTAAAGAAAAATATGGCCAATAACACCATATCTCTTTGTTCTTTAAAGGAAAATATGACCAATAATACCATATCTCTATGTTCCTTAAAGGAAAATATGGCCACTAACATCATATCTCTGTGTGCCATAAAGAAAGGTATTGGCACTAACTCCAGATCTCTATGTGCCTTAAAGGAAAATATGGCCACTAACACCATATCTCTTTGTGTCTCTAAGGAAAATATGGCCACTAACACCATATCTCTTTGTGTCTCTAAGGAAAATATGGCCACTAACACCATATCTCTTTGTGTCTCTAAGGAAAATATGGCCACTAACACCATATCTCTTTGTGTCTCTAAGGAAAATATGGCCACTAACACCATATCTCTTTGTGTCTCTAAGGAAAATATGGCCACTAACACCATATCTCTTTGTGTCTCTAAGGAAAATATGGCTACTAACACCATATCTCTTGTGTCTCTAAGGAAAATATGGCCACTAACACCATATCTCTTTGTGTCTCTAAGGAAAATATGGCCACTAACACCATATCTCTTTGTGTCTCTAAGGAAAATATGGCTACTAACACCATATCTCTTTGTGTCTCTAAGGAAAATGGCCACTAACACCATATCTCTTTGTGTCTCTAAGGAAAATATGGCCACTAACACCATATCTCTTTGTGTCTCTAAGGAAAATATGGCCACTAACACCATATCTCTTTGTGTCTCTAAGGAAAATATGGCCACTAACACCATATCTCTTTGTGTCTCTAAGGAAAATATGGCTACTAACACCATATCTCTTTGTGTCTCTAAGGAAAATATGGCCACTAACACCATATCTCTTTGTGTCTCTAAGGAAAATATGGCCACTAACACCATATCTCTTTGTGTCTCTAAGGAAAATATGGCTACTAACACCATATCTCTTTGTGTCTCTAAGGAAAATATGGCCACTAACACCATATCTCTTTGTGTCTCTAAGGAAAATATGGCCACTAACACCATATCTCTTTGTGTTTCTAAGTAAAATATGTGCACTAAAACCATATCTCTATATACCTCTCAGGAAAATATGGGTAATAGCACAAAATCTCTATGTGCCTCTAAGGTTAATATGGCAACCAACACCATATCTCTATGTGCCTCTAAGGATAATATGGCAACCAATACCATATCTCTATGTGCCTCTAAGGATAATGTGGCAACCAATACCATATCTCTATGTGCCTCTAAGGATAATATGGCAACCAATACCATATCTCTATGTGCCTCTAAGGATAATATGACAACCAATACCATATCTCTATGTGCCTCTAAGGATAATATGGCAACCAATACCATATCTCTATGAGCCTCTGCAACTAATACCATATCTCTATGTGCCTCTAAGGATAATATGGGCAATAGCAACATATCTATATGTGTCTCCAAGGAAAATGTAGGCAATAACAACATATCTATATGTGTCTCTTATGAAAATATGGGGAAAACGCAACATCTTTATGTGTCTCTAATGAAAATATGGGCAATAACAACATACCTGTATGTGTCTCTAAGGAACATTTTTCCACTACCACTATATCTCTATGTGGCTATAAGGATGATACGACCACTAACATCATATCTCTATGTGCTTCTAAAGATAATATGGCCACTAACACTATCTCTATGTGACTCTAAAGATAATATGGTCACGAGCACCATATCTCTATATGCCTCGAAGGACAATATGGCCACTAACATCATATTTCTATGTTCCTCTAAAGAAAATATGGGCACTAACATGATATCTCGGTGTGCCTATACGAACAATATGGGCACTAAGACCATATCTCTATGTGTCTCTGTGGAAAGTATGGGCACCAACACCATATCTCTCAGTATCTATAATGAAAATATGCCCACTTCCACCATATCCCTAAGTGCCCCTAGGGAAAATATGGCAACTAACACCATATCTCTCAGTGTCTGTAATGAAAATTTGGCTACTTCCACCATATCCCTAAGTGCCTCTAGGGAAAATATGGCAACTAACACCATATCTCTCAGTGCCTATAATGAAAATATGGCTACTTCCACCATATCCCTAAGTGCCTCTAGGGAAAATATGGCAACTAACACCATATCTCTATTTGCCGCTTAGGAAAATATTGTCACCAAAACCACCTTTCTGCGTGGTTCTAAGGATCTCTATGTTCCGCTAAATAAAAATGGGCACTAACACCATATCTACATTTGCTTTAAGGAAAATATGGCCACGAACACCATATCTCTATGTGTTTCTAAGGAAAATATGGGCAATAAAAACATATCTGTAACACCATATCTCTATGTGTCTGTAAAGAAATTATAGGCACTAATACCAGCTATAGGCACCGTACATCTTACATCCTTCCCGTGCCGTTAAACGTCACATCGGGCCCACATGGTAGTTCGCCAAGATTTCCTGTTTTCGGCGAGTTTTTCAATCTCATCAAGGGATGTTATGTCCACTGAATTGGCTTCTCTTAACAATGTCCTCTTTAGAATTTCACGTGGTCGACCTTTTTTTTTTCGGCCTTTTGTGTTCCACTTGATAGCTTGTTTGAGAATCCTCTGATTATTTCTTCTCATCACATGACCGACATATGTCCATCTTCTTTTTCTGATCAACCATGAGACAGGTTGTTGTTTGCTCATCTGTCTGGTCTCTGTGTTGTTCTTGAATTCATTCCATTTTATACCGAATATTTTCCTTAGGCATTTGTTTTCGAAAGAGTCTAATTTCTTGTCTGTTTCTTTAGTTGTTTTCCAGCTTTCACATGCATAAATGAGGGTGGATATTACATTTGAATTGAATAATCTTAACTTGGTTTTTGTGCTGATAACTTTTGAATGTCATATGTTCTCAAGATTCTTGAAGGTCAGTGTTGTTTTGGCAATTCTAACTTCTTTTCTGAGGTCACCATTGTGGTCTGTATAGCTGCCGAGATATGCAAAATGGTTTACTTCTTCAACAGCTGTTCCTTCTAGGTATTTTTGATATAAAGAGATGGCGATGTGCAAAATAATAACCCTAGACACATTAGCCATACTGACACTTGCCAAGCTATCCATTCATTCCCGTGAATTATGAATTTCTTCTTCTTTTTCCTCTGCGCTGGAGGTTGTTGATCACATCAGATCCTGATCCTTGTTGACATGGCAAAGCCCGCAGTCCTCTCCAGATCCTGATAGGAGCCTAGTGCATGTATCTGCTGTTCTTTCATATTGAAGCGAGTATGAACTTCGTCTAGTCAGGCAATGATTCAGCGCTTTGCATAACATGACTGAGAGTTGTTGCTCGCAGCACCTGCATTGACTTTTACTATGAATTATTCACTCAAGGATGGTGCTGCCAATCAGAACAATACATAGCTGGGCGTGGCCCGAAGAGAACCAGTCACGCCACATACAAGGATGATGCTGACAATCAAAACAATACATAGCTGAGAGTGGCCCGAAGAGAACCAGGCACGCCACATACAAGGATGATGCTGACAATCAAAACAATACATAGCTGAGAGTGGCCTGAAGAGAACCAGGCACAGACCATATCTCTATGTGTCTCTGTGGAAAGTATGGGCACCAACACCATATCTCTCAGTATCTATAATGAAAATATGCCCACTTCCACCATATCCCTAAGTGCCCCTAGGGAAAATATGGCAACTAACACCATATCTCTCAGTGTCTGTAATGAAAATTTGGCTACTTCCACCATATCCCTAAGTGCCTCTAGGGAAAATATGGCAACTAACACCATATCTCTCAGTGCCTATAATGAAAATATGGCTACTTCCACCATATCCCTAAGTGCCTCTAGGGAAAATATGGCAACTAACACCATATCTCTATTTGCCGCTTAGGAAAATATTGTCACCAAAACCACCTTTCTGCGTGGTTCTAAGGATCTCTATGTTCCGCTAAATAAAAATGGGCACTAACACCATATCTACATTTGCTTTAAGGAAAATATGGCCACGAACACCATATCTCTATGTGTTTCTAAGGAAAATATGGGCAATAAAAACATATCTGTAACACCATATCTCTATGTGTCTGTAAAGAAATTATAGGCACTAATACCAGCTATAGGCACCGTACATCTTACATCCTTCCCGTGCCGTTAAACGTCACATCGGGCCCACATGGTAGTTCGCCAAGATTTCCTGTTTTCGGCGAGTTTTTCAATCTCATCAAGGGATGTTATGTCCACTGAATTGGCTTCTCTTAACAATGTCCTCTTTAGAATTTCACGTGGTCGACCTTTTTTTTTTCGGCCTTTTGTGTTCCACTTGATAGCTTGTTTGAGAATCCTCTGATTATTTCTTCTCATCACATGACCGACATATGTCCATCTTCTTTTTCTGATCAACCATGAGACAGGTTGTTGTTTGCTCATCTGTCTGGTCTCTGTGTTGTTCTTGAATTCATTCCATTTTATACCGAATATTTTCCTTAGGCATTTGTTTTCGAAAGAGTCTAATTTCTTGTCTGTTTCTTTAGTTGTTTTCCAGCTTTCACATGCATAAATGAGGGTGGATATTACATTTGAATTGAATAATCTTAACTTGGTTTTTGTGCTGATAACTTTTGAATGTCATATGTTCTCAAGATTCTTGAAGGTCAGTGTTGTTTTGGCAATTCTAACTTCTTTTCTGAGGTCACCATTGTGGTCTGTATAGCTGCCGAGATATGCAAAATGGTTTACTTCTTCAACAGCTGTTCCTTCTAGGTATTTTTGATATAAAGAGATGGCGATGTGCAAAATAATAACCCTAGACACATTAGCCATACTGACACTTGCCAAGCTATCCATTCATTCCCGTGAATTATGAATTTCTTCTTCTTTTTCCTCTGCGCTGGAGGTTGTTGATCACATCAGATCCTGATCCTTGTTGACATGGCAAAGCCCGCAGTCCTCTCCAGATCCTGATAGGAGCCTAGTGCATGTATCTGCTGTTCTTTCATATTGAAGCGAGTATGAACTTCGTCTAGTCAGGCAATGATTCAGCGCTTTGCATAACATGACTGAGAGTTGTTGCTCGCAGCACCTGCATTGACTTTTACTATGAATTATTCACTCAAGGATGGTGCTGCCAATCAGAACAATACATAGCTGGGCGTGGCCCGAAGAGAACCAGTCACGCCACATACAAGGATGATGCTGACAATCAAAACAATACATAGCTGAGAGTGGCCCGAAGAGAACCAGGCACGCCACATACAAGGATGATGCTGACAATCAAAACAATACATAGCTGAGAGTGGCCTGAAGAGAACCAGGCACATACCATCTGGGTCGTTAGCCTGAGAGGACTAGATAAAGTAACGCCCGACCAGCGTCCGATAACACGTCATTTTATCTGTCTGTACGGTGCTAGCATCAGTTTAGGTTTGTCAGGGTGTTCTTCTTTTCCTAAGCTTTCTAGTGTATGTCAGTGTGTCTGTGTTTGTGTGTCTGTATGTGTTTGTGAGTGTGACTGTCTTTATGTGTATGTGAGTGTGTCTGTGTCTGTATGTGTGTCTGTAAGTTTGTCTTTGCATATGAGTGTGTGTCTGTGAGTGTGTGTGTGTCTGTATGTATATGTGAGTATGTGTCTGGTGTTAGTGGCCATATTTCCCATAGAGCCACATAGAGGTATGGTGCCATTGGCCATATATTCCTTAGAGGGACATAGATGTATGGTATTTGTAGCCATATTTTCCATTGAGGCACATAGAGATAATGTGTTATTGGCCATTTTTTCCTCAGAGACAAATAGAGGTCTGGTGTTAGTGGCTATATTTTCCTTAGAGACACATAGAGATAAGGTGCTAGTGGCCATATTTTCCTTAGCAACACATAGAAGTATGGTATTAGTAGCCATATTATCATTAGAAACACACAGAGATATGGTGTTAGTGGCCATATTATTCACATCTCTGTATGCCTCTAAGGAGAGCTACTAACACGATATCTATATGTGCATCTAAGGATAATACGGAAATAAATAACATATCTCTATATTCCTCTAAGGAAAATATGCCCACTAACACCACATCTCTATACGCCTCTAAGGAATATGTGGCTGCTGACACCACATCTCTATGTGGATCGACGGAAAATATGACCACCAACACCATAACTCTATGTGCCTCTAGGGAAAATTTGGTCACTAACACCATATGGCCTCAAAGGAAAATATTTCCATAAACTATTTTTGTGTCTCTAGAAGACAAAATATCGGCACTAACACCATATCTCTATGAGCCTTAAAGGAAGCTATGGCCACTAACACCCCTTCTCTATGTTCCTCTAAGGAAAACATGGACATAAACGCCATATCTCCACGTGTTTTCAAGATAATATGGCCACCAACAGCATATCTCTACTTGCATCTAAGGAAAATACGGGCAAAAACGTAATATCTCTATGTGCCTCTAAGGATAGTATGGCCACTAACACCATATCTCTAAGTTCCACTGAGGAAAGTATGGTCACTAGCACCATTTCTCTATATGCCTCCAAGAACAATATGGCCACTAACACCATATCTCTATGTGTCTGTACGGAAAATATGGGCACTAACACCATATCTCTATGTGTCTGTATGGAAAATATGGGCACTAACACCATATCTCTATGTGTCTCTATGGAAAGTATGGGCACCAATACCATACCCCTCTGTCTCCGTAATGAAAATATGGCCAGTGATACCATATCCCTATATGTCTCTGGGTAAAAAATGGCAACTAACACCATATCTCTATGTGCCGCGTAAGAAAATATGGCCATTGACACCATATTTGTATGCGCCGTGAAGGAAAATATGGGCACAAACACCACTATGGAAAATCTTGTCCTTAGAGGCATATAGAGATAAGGTGTTAGTGACTATATTCTCCTTAGCTGCACATAGAGGTATGGTGCTGGTGGCCATATTATCCTTGAGAAACTTGGTGGTAATGAAACAGTTTTCCTTAGAAACACATAGAGATATATTGTTATTGTCCATATTTTCCTTAGAGACACATAGAGATATGTTGTTATTGCCCATATTTTCCTTAGAGACACATAGAGATATTGTGTTTTTGCCCATATTTTCATTAGAGACATATAGAGATATGTTGTTAATACCCATATTCTAGTTAGAGACACATAGAGAAATTGTGTTATTGCCCATATTTTCCTTGGAGACACAAAGGGATATGATGTTATTGCCCATATTTTCCTTAGAGACACATAGAGGTATGGTGTTGGTGGCCATATTATCCTTAGAGGCACATAGAGATATGGTATTAGTGCTCGTATTTTCATGAGAGCTACATAGAGATATGTTGTTATTTCCAACATTTTCCTTAAAGACACAAACCGATATATTGTAATTGCTCATATTTTCCTTTGAGACACATAGAGATATGTCATTAATGTCCATATTTTCCATAGAGACACACAGAGATATGTTGTAATTGCCATATTTTCCTTCCAGATACATAGAGATATGTAGTTATTGCCCATATTTTCTTTAGAGACACATATGGTGTTATTGCCCATATTTTCCTTGGAGACACATGAGATATGATGTTACTGCCCATATTTTCTTTAGAGACACATATGGTGTTATTGCCCATATATTCCTTAGAGACGACAAATTGAGATATTATGTTACTGCCCATATTTTCCTTGGAAACACATGAGATATGATGTTACTGCCCATAATTTCCTTAGATGGACATAGAGATATAGTGTTATTGGCCATATTCTTCTTAGAGACACAAAGAGGTATGGTTTTCTCTCTCTGAACCTTAAGTGCCCAGGGCACATGGGGCTTCCACAAGGGTTTTCCACAAATGCCTGTCCTTTGCCTTTTTTTTCTGCTCTTGGCCAGGCGAGGCTTCTATTGCTCAACATCCTCTCTCTTGTTCTTCTCCATGTCTCTTTTGGTCTACCCTTACTTCTGTTTCCCTGTGGTGTCCATGTTAGTGCTATTTTTGGTAGTGAGTTGTCAGTCATTCGGAGCACATGTCCCAACCATCGCCAGCGTCTTTCCTCAATTGCTGTCAGTGGCTTCATCTGCATTTCTGCCAACAAGATGTTATTTCTTATGGTGTTTGGCCAAAATATTTTTCTAATTCTTTGTAAACATTTAGTCTGGAAAGAATTCAACTTGTTTTCTATGGTTTTGGTGATTTTCCAGCATTCACTTCCATAGAGTAGTACAGTCAGAACATTACTCTTAAATATCCTGATTTTCGTATTTATGCTTAGTTTTTTTTTATTTCCATATAGTCTGCAGCACTGCAAAAGCCTGGTTTTCTCTAGTAAGTCTGCTGTTGATGTCCTCTGTGCTGTTGCTACTACTATACTGCCAAGATATAAAAATTCATTGGCTTCCTCCACTAACTTGCTATTTACTCTAAGTTCCACTGAGGAAAGTATGGTCACTAGCACCATTTCTCTATATGCCTCCAAGAACAATATGGCCACTAACACCATATCTCTATGTGTCTGTACGGAAAATATGGGCACTAACACCATATCTCTATGTGTCTGTATGGAAAATATGGGCACTAACACCATATCTCTATGTGTCTCTATGGAAAGTATGGGCACCAATACCATACCCCTCTGTCTCCGTAATGAAAATATGGCCAGTGATACCATATCCCTATATGTCTCTGGGTAAAAAATGGCAACTAACACCATATCTCTATGTGCCGCGTAAGAAAATATGGCCATTGACACCATATTTGTATGCGCCGTGAAGGAAAATATGGGCACAAACACCACTATGGAAAATCTTGTCCTTAGAGGCATATAGAGATAAGGTGTTAGTGACTATATTCTCCTTAGCTGCACATAGAGGTATGGTGCTGGTGGCCATATTATCCTTGAGAAACTTGGTGGTAATGAAACAGTTTTCCTTAGAAACACATAGAGATATATTGTTATTGTCCATATTTTCCTTAGAGACACATAGAGATATGTTGTTATTGCCCATATTTTCCTTAGAGACACATAGAGATATTGTGTTTTTGCCCATATTTTCATTAGAGACATATAGAGATATGTTGTTAATACCCATATTCTAGTTAGAGACACATAGAGAAATTGTGTTATTGCCCATATTTTCCTTGGAGACACAAAGGGATATGATGTTATTGCCCATATTTTCCTTAGAGACACATAGAGGTATGGTGTTGGTGGCCATATTATCCTTAGAGGCACATAGAGATATGGTATTAGTGCTCGTATTTTCATGAGAGCTACATAGAGATATGTTGTTATTTCCAACATTTTCCTTAAAGACACAAACCGATATATTGTAATTGCTCATATTTTCCTTTGAGACACATAGAGATATGTCATTAATGTCCATATTTTCCATAGAGACACACAGAGATATGTTGTAATTGCCATATTTTCCTTCCAGATACATAGAGATATGTAGTTATTGCCCATATTTTCTTTAGAGACACATATGGTGTTATTGCCCATATTTTCCTTGGAGACACATGAGATATGATGTTACTGCCCATATTTTCTTTAGAGACACATATGGTGTTATTGCCCATATATTCCTTAGAGACGACAAATTGAGATATTATGTTACTGCCCATATTTTCCTTGGAAACACATGAGATATGATGTTACTGCCCATAATTTCCTTAGATGGACATAGAGATATAGTGTTATTGGCCATATTCTTCTTAGAGACACAAAGAGGTATGGTTTTCTCTCTCTGAACCTTAAGTGCCCAGGGCACATGGGGCTTCCACAAGGGTTTTCCACAAATGCCTGTCCTTTGCCTTTTTTTTCTGCTCTTGGCCAGGCGAGGCTTCTATTGCTCAACATCCTCTCTCTTGTTCTTCTCCATGTCTCTTTTGGTCTACCCTTACTTCTGTTTCCCTGTGGTGTCCATGTTAGTGCTATTTTTGGTAGTGAGTTGTCAGTCATTCGGAGCACATGTCCCAACCATCGCCAGCGTCTTTCCTCAATTGCTGTCAGTGGCTTCATCTGCATTTCTGCCAACAAGATGTTATTTCTTATGGTGTTTGGCCAAAATATTTTTCTAATTCTTTGTAAACATTTAGTCTGGAAAGAATTCAACTTGTTTTCTATGGTTTTGGTGATTTTCCAGCATTCACTTCCATAGAGTAGTACAGTCAGAACATTACTCTTAAATATCCTGATTTTCGTATTTATGCTTAGTTTTTTTTTATTTCCATATAGTCTGCAGCACTGCAAAAGCCTGGTTTTCTCTAGTAAGTCTGCTGTTGATGTCCTCTGTGCTGTTGCTACTACTATACTGCCAAGATATAAAAATTCATTGGCTTCCTCCACTAACTTGCTATTTACTCTGAGTACATTTCTGTTGTTCACATTTTGCTTCATTAACTTTGTCTTTCCTACGTTGATCTTTAGTCCTATGTTGTTTGCATTCTGAGTTAGCTTGTTTATTTTATCTTGCATATCTTTGTGACTGCTTGATAATAGACAAATGTTGTCCGCAAAGTCAAGGTCCTCCAGCACTGTGTCAAGGGTCCATTGTAATCCTCTGCATTTGTCTGATGTTGCCTCCTTCATTAACCAGTACACTGCCAAGATAAATAATGTTGATGATAGTACACATCCCTGTTTCACTCCTGTTTGTACCCTAAAGCTGCTGGAGGTATGTTCTCCACAGATCACTTTGCACTGAAAACCCTTGTATAGGGCTTTGATTACATTCACTATCTTATGGGGGAGGCCATGCCATCTTAGGATTTTCCACAGTGCATCTCTGTTGACATTGTCAAAGGCTTTCTCAAAATCTATAAACAAGTGTATATGTTGTGCTATGCCACTTATTTGCCTGTTCTAATATGTGTCTAAGTACAAATATGTGGTCTCTGCATGATCTTCCTTCCCACATTTTCCTTAGGACCACATAGAGAGATGATGTTTGTTCTCATATTTTCCTTAGAGGCACATAGAGATATGATGTTATTGCCCATATTTTCCTGAGAGACACATAGAGATATGATGTTACTGCCCTTATTTTCCTTTGGGACACATAGGATATGATGTTACTTCCCATAATCTCTTACAAGCACACAGAGATATGGTGTTAGTGGCCATATTTTACTTAGAGACAAATATGGTGTCAGTGGCGATGTTTTCCTTAGAGACAAATATGGTGTTAGTGATCATATTTTCCTAAGTGTCTCTAAGAGAAATGATGGTGGCAATATTTTCCTTTAATAGAGATATGGTGTTAATGGCCATACTTTCCTATAAGGTGCATAGAGATATGGTGTTAATGGCCATACTTTCCTCAGAGACAAATAAAGATATGGCGTTTGTGCCCATGTTTTCTTTAGAGGTATATAGAGAAGGGGTGTTAGTGGCCATAATTTCCTTTAAGGCTCATTAACCTGTGGTGTTAGTGCCCATATTTTCCTTGGAGGCACATTGAAATATTGTGTTTTTGCCTGTATTTTCATTAGAGACACATAGAGATATTATGTTTCTGCCCATATTTTCCTTAGAGACATATAGAGATATAATGTTTCTGCCCATATTTTCCTTAGAGACACATAGAGATATGATGTTTTTGCCATTATTTTCCTTAGAGACACATAGAGATATGATGGTTTTGCCCATATTTTCCTTAGAGACACATAGAGATATGGTGTTTTTGCCCGTATTTTCCTTAGAAACACACAGAGAGATGGTGTTAGTGCCCATATTTTCCTTAGAAACACATAGAGAGATGGTTTTTGTGCCCATATTTTCCTTATAGGCACATAGAGGTATGGTGTTATTACTCATACTTTCCTGAGAGATACATAGAGATATATTGTTAATGCCCATATTTTCCTTAGAGACATAAAGAGATATGTTGTTATTTCCCATATTTCCCTTAGAAACATATAGCAAAAATATGGGCACTAACACCATATCTCTGTGTTCACAGGAAAATATGGCAGTAACACCATATCTCTATGTGTCTCAAAGCAAAATATAGGCACTAATACCATTTCTATATATGTCTGAAAGGCAAATTTGGACACAAACAACATATCTATGTGTATCTCTAAGACATGACATGTCAAGGAAAATATTACCACTACCGTATCTCTATGTGCCTTTATGGATAATATGGCCACTAACACCATACCTCTATGTGCATCTAAGGAAAATATGGCCACTAACACAATATTTCTATGTGCCTCTAAGGAACATATGGGCACTAACATAATATCCCTATATGCTTCTAAGGAAATTATAGCCATCAACACCATATATCTATGTGTCTTAAGGAAAATATGCCCACTTACACTGTGGCCACTAATACCATATCTCTAATGTGCCTCTAAGGAAAGTATGGGCAATAACACCATCTCTATATATTTCTCTAAGGACGTTATGGGCACTAATACCATATATCTATGTGTCTCTAAAGAAAATATCAACACTAACTCCATATCTCTGTGTCTTTAAAAAAAGTATGGGCACTAACACCATGTCTCTATGGTCCTCTAGGAAAATATGTCCACTAACACTCTATGTGTCTCTAAAGAAAATATGGTCACTAACACTATTTTGACGTATCTCTAATGAAAATATGGCCACTAACACCATATCTATGTTTCTCTAATGAAAATATGGCCACTAACACCATATCTATGTTTCTCTAATGAAAATATGACAACCAACATCATATCCCTATGTGTCTCTATGGAAAATATGGCCACCAACATCATATCCCTATGTTTGTCTAAGGAAAATATAGCCACCAACATCATATCCATGTGTGTCTTTATGGATAATATGGCCACTAACACCATACCTCTATGTGCATCTAAGGAAAATATGGCCACTAACACAATATTTCTATGTGCCTCTAAGGAACATATGGGCACTAACATAATATCCCTATATGCTTCTAAGGAAATTATAGCCATCAACACCATATATCTATGTGTCTTAAGGAAAATATGCCCACTTACACTGTGGCCACTAATACCATATCTCTAATGTGCCTCTAAGGAAAGTATGGGCAATAACACCATCTCTATATATTTCTCTAAGGACGTTATGGGCACTAATACCATATATCTATGTGTCTCTAAAGAAAATATCAACACTAACTCCATATCTCTGTGTCTTTAAAAAAAGTATGGGCACTAACACCATGTCTCTATGGTCCTCTAGGAAAATATGTCCACTAACACTCTATGTGTCTCTAAAGAAAATATGGTCACTAACACTATTTTGACGTATCTCTAATGAAAATATGGCCACTAACACCATATCTATGTTTCTCTAATGAAAATATGGCCACTAACACCATATCTATGTTTCTCTAATGAAAATATGACAACCAACATCATATCCCTATGTGTCTCTATGGAAAATATGGCCACCAACATCATATCCCTATGTTTGTCTAAGGAAAATATAGCCACCAACATCATATCCATGTGTGTCTCTAAGGAAAATATGGGCACTGACATCATATCCCTATGTGTCTCTAAGGAAAATATGGGCACTGACATCATATCCCTATGTGTCTCTAAGGAAAATATGGGACTAACATCATATCCCTACATGCCTTTAAAGAAAATAGGGCTACTAACATAATATCCCTATGTGCCCCTAAGGAAAATAGGGCTACTAACATCATATCCCTATGTGCCCCTAAGGAAAATAGGGCTACTAACACCATATCTCTATGTGCCTCTAAGGAAAATAGGGCTACTAACACCATATTTCTGTGTGCCTCTAAGGAAAATATGGTTACTAACACCATATTTCTATGTGCCTCTAAGGAAAATTCCTGAGAAGAATGATGAGGATCCCATGGACAGTCAAGATAACTAATGAGAAGTGTTTGAGACAAGCTAATGAAAAACATAGCATAATAATAAAATAAGGCAATCATCATTTTTGGGGACTGTTATGAGGAGAGAGAAACTGGAAAACATCATAACAATGGCCACAACTGAAGACAGGAGAGGCAGAGGAAGACAGAGGGAAAAAATGTTAGAAGCCTGACATTGTGGTAAGAGGATGACTGAGATCTGTGGAGGAGTATGATCGCCACGCTGCCTGAAATGGCACATGATGATGATACTTCGCAGCTCCATAACTGAGAGAACAACATTTGAAAGCACCTCTTCAATATGTCATCATATCTGAGTGAACATCATCTATTTTAGTTTTATCTGTCTTGGATTTCTAAGTTTAAGTGTTAAGGTTCTTGTTATTTCTTTGTGTCTCACTTCTAACTTTGTGTATTAAGTTCTTGTTATTTCTCTGTCTCACTTCTAACTTTGTGTATTAAGTTCTTGTTATTTCTCTGTGTCTCACTTCTAACTTTGTGTATTAAGTTCTTGTTATTTCTCTGTCTCACTTCTAACTTTGTGTATTAAGTTCTTGTTATTTCTCTGTGTCTCACTTCTAACTTTGTGTATTAAGTTCTTGTTATTTCTTTGTTTCTCACTTCTAACTTTGTGTATTAAGTTCTTGTTATTTCTCTGTGTCTCAATTCTAACTTTGTGTATTAAGTTCTTGTTATTTCTCTGTGTCTCACTTCTAACTTTGTGTATTAAGTTCTTGTTATTTCTCTGTCTCACTTCTAACTTTGTGTATTAAGTTCTTGTTATTTCTCTGTGTCTCACTTCTAACTTTGTGTATTAAGTTCTTGTTATTTCTTTGTTTCTCACTTCTAACTTTGTGTATTAAGTTCTTGTTATTTCTCTGTGTCTCACTTCTAACTTTGTGTGTTAAGTTCTTGTTATTTCTCTGTGTCTCACTTCTAACTTTGTGTGTTAAGTTCTTGTTATTTCTCTGTGTCTCACTTCTAACTTTGTGTGTTAAGTTCTTGTTATTTCTCTGTGTCTCACTTCTAACTTTGTGTGTTAAGTTCTTGTTATTTCTCTGTGTCTCACTTCTAAGTTTGTGTGTTAAGTTCTTGTTATTTCCCTGTGTCTCACTTCTAACTTTGTGTGTTAAGTTCTTGTTATTTCTTTGTGTCTCACTTCTAGCTTTGTGTGTTAAGTTCTTGTTATTTCTCTGTGTCTCACTTCTAGCTTTGTGTGTTAAGTTCTTGTTATTTCTTTGTGTCTCACTTCTAGCTTTGTGTGTTAAGTTCTTGTTATTTCTCTGTGTCTCACTTCTAGCTTTGTGTGTTAAGTTCTTGTTATTTCTCTGTGTCTCACTTCTAACTTTGTGTGTTAAGTTCTTGTTATTTCTTTGTGTCTCACTTCTAACTTTGTGTGTTAAGTTCTTGTTATTTCTCTGTGTCTCAATTCTAACTTTGTGTATTAAGTTCTTGTTATTTCTCTGTGTCTCACTTCTAACTTTGTGTATTAAGTTCTTGTTATTTCTCTGTCTCACTTCTAACTTTGTGTATTAAGTTCTTGTTATTTCTCTGTGTCTCACTTCTAACTTTGTGTATTAAGTTCTTGTTATTTCTTTGTTTCTCACTTCTAACTTTGTGTATTAAGTTCTTGTTATTTCTCTGTGTCTCACTTCTAACTTTGTGTGTTAAGTTCTTGTTATTTCTCTGTGTCTCACTTCTAACTTTGTGTGTTAAGTTCTTGTTATTCTCTGTGTCTCACTTCTAACTTTGTGTGTTAAGTTCTTGTTATTTCTCTGTGTCTCACTTCTAACTTTGTGTGTTAAGTTCTTGTTATTTCTCTGTGTCTCACTTCTAAGTTTGTGTGTTAAGTTCTTGTTATTTCCCTGTGTCTCACTTCTAACTTTGTGTGTTAAGTTCTTGTTATTTCTTTGTGTCTCACTTCTAGCTTTGTGTGTTAAGTTCTTGTTATTTCTCTGTGTCTCACTTCTAGCTTTGTGTGTTAAGTTCTTGTTATTTCTTTGTGTCTCACTTCTAGCTTTGTGTGTTAAGTTCTTGTTATTTCTCTGTGTCTCACTTCTAGCTTTGTGTGTTAAGTTCTTGTTATTTCTCTGTGTCTCACTTCTAACTTTGTGTGTTAAGTTCTTGTTATTTCTTTGTCTCACTTCTAACTTTGTGTGTTAAGTTCTTGTTATTTCTCTGTGTCTCACTTCTAACTTTGTGTGTTAAGTTCTTGTTATTTCTCTGTGTCTCACTTCTAACTTTGTGTGTTAAGTTCTTGTTATTTCTCTGTGTCTCACTTCTAACTTTGTGTGTTAAGTTCTTGTTATTTCTTTGTCTCACTTCTAACTTTGTGTATTAAGTTCTTGTTATTTCTCTGTCTCACTTCTAAGTTTGTGTGTTAAGTTCTTGTTATTTCTCTGTGTCTCAATTCTAACTTTGTGTATTAAGTTCTTGTTATTTCTCTGTGTCTCACTTCTAACTTTGTGTATTAAGTTCTTGTTATTTCTCTGTCTCACTTCTAACTTGTGTATTAAGTTCTTGTTATTTCTCTGTGTCTCACTTCTAACTTGTGTATTAAGTTCTTGTTATTTCTTTGTTTCTCACTTCTAACTTTGTGTATTAAGTTCTTGTTATTTCTCTGTGTCTCACTTCTAACTTTGTGTGTTAAGTTCTTGTTATTTCTCTGTGTCTCACTTCTAACTTGTGTGTTAAGTTCTTGTTATTTCTTGTGTCTCACTTCTAACTTTGTGTGTTAAGTTCTTGTTATTTCTCTGTGTCTCACTTCTAACTTTGTGTGTTAAGTTCTTGTTATTTCTCTGTGTCTCACTTCTAAGTTTGTGTGTTAAGTTCTTGTTATTTCCCTGTGTCTCACTTCTAACTTTGTGTGTTAAGTTCTTGTTATTTCTTTGTGTCTCACTTCTAGCTTTGTGTGTTAAGTTCTTGTTATTTCTCTGTGTCTCACTTCTAGCTTTGTGTGTTAAGTTCTTGTTATTTCTTTGTGTCTCACTTCTAGCTTTGTGTGTTAAGTTCTTGTTATTTCTCTGTGTCTCACTTCTAACTTGTGTGTTAAGTTCTTGTTATTTCTCTGTGTCTCACTTCTAACTTTGTGTGTTAAGTTCTTGTTATTTCTTTGTGTCTCACTTCTAACTTTGTGTGTTAAGTTCTTGTTATTTCTCTGTGTCTCACTTCTAACTTGTGTATTAAGTTCTTGTTATTTCTCTGTGTCTCACTTCTAACTTTGTGTATTAAGTTCTTGTTATTTCTCTGTCTCACTTCTAACTTTGTGTATTAAGTTCTTGTTATTTCTCTGTGTCTCACTTCTAACTTTGTGTATTAAGTTCTTGTTATTTCTTTGTTTCTCACTTCTAACTTTGTGTATTAAGTTCTTGTTATTTCTCTGTGTCTCACTTCTAACTTTGTGTGTTAAGTTCTTGTTATTTCTCTGTGTCTCACTTCTAACTTTGTGTGTTAAGTTCTTGTTATTTCTCTGTGTCTCACTTCTAACTTTGTGTGTTAAGTTCTTGTTATTTCTCTGTGTCTCACTTCTAACTTTGTGTGTTAAGTTCTTGTTATTTCTCTGTGTCTCACTTCTAAGTTTGTGTGTTAAGTTCTTGTTATTTCCCTGTGTCTCACTTCTAACTTTGTGTGTTAAGTTCTTGTTATTTCTTTGTGTCTCACTTCTAGCTTTGTGTGTTAAGTTCTTGTTATTTCTCTGTGTCTCACTTCTAGCTTTGTGTGTTAAGTTCTTGTTATTCTCTGTGTCTCACTTCTAGCTTTGTGTGTTAAGTTCTTGTTATTTCTCTGTGTCTCACTTCTAGCTTTGTGTGTTAAGTTCTTGTTATTTCTCTGTGTCTCACTTCTAACTTTGTGTGTTAAGTTCTTGTTATTTCTTTGTGTCTCACTTCTAACTTTGTGTGTTAAGTTCTTGTTATTTCTCTGTGTCTCACTTCTAACTTTGTGTGTTAAGTTCTTGTTATTTCTCTGTGTCTCACTTCTAACTTTGTGTGTTAAGTTCTTGTTATTTCTCTGTGTCTCACTTCTAACTTTGTGTGTTAAGTTCTTGTTATTTCTTTGTCTCACTTCTAACTTTGTGTATTAAGTTCTTGTTATTTCTCTGTCTCACTTCTAAGTTTGTGTGTTAAGTTCTTGTTATTTCTCTGTGTCTCACTTCTAACTTTGTGTGTTACGTTCTTGTTATTTCTCTGTGTCTCACTTCTAACTTTGTGTGTTAAGTTCTTGTTATTTCTCTGTGTCTCACTTCTAACTTTGTGTGTTAAGTTCTTGTTATTTCTCTCACTTCCAGCTTTGTATTTTAAATTCTTGTTAGTTGTCTTTTTTACATTGAACTTCTCATGTAAAGGATGTTGCAGTTTTGTAAAGGTAGATAGAGGTGTATGATGCAGTTTTACAAGGTGGCAGAGGGAGTGAATAAGGTGAGAAAAAACAAATAGAAAGTATGAGAGTGAGATGAGAACGTATAAATGAAAAACATACAACATCCAATATTTCGGCGTGAGCCTTTTTCGAGGATTATATACACAAACAAAACACTGAGTATAACTAAACAGAAAAACTTATCTATGTGGCATCCTCCAAAAGTAGGGAACACAATAATGAGTGACTCATAGATGAGGTAGAGAGATTACAGGGGGGTTGGGGGGGGGCACAAAGGATAGCAGATAGACCCAATATCTGTCCAGCGTGGCACATAACGTCTGCTCAGCGTGGCACATAACATCTGTAAAATGAAACTTGCACAGCTTGTCAGATGCTAGTAAACCAGTTGTTTTTGATTTCCTGAACTTTTGTAGGTTGATGCGACAGAAGGCTCAATTCAGCAGTCTTCTGCCTGCCCAACTCAGCAACGTTTCACCTTTTTCTGTTCTCGTGAAGTGGAAGCAGAATCCCAGCATCCCTTGTTACTCAATGATGAGCGTGTTTGAGCTTCTGTCCAAGTAAGTCAGGGTGTGAGTATTTGAGCTTCTGTCCAAGTAAGTCAGGGTGTGAGTGTTTGAGCTTCTGTCCAAGTAAGTCAGGGTGTGAGTGTTTGAGCTTCTGTCCAAGTAAGTCAGGGTGTGAGTGTTTGAGCTTCTGTCCAAGTAAGTCAGGGTGTGAGTGTTTGAGCTTCTGTCCAAGTAAGTCAGGGTGTGAGTGTTTGAGCTTCTGTCCAAGTAAGTCAGGGTGTGAGTGTTTGAGCTTCTGTCCAAGTAAGTCAAGGTGTGAGTGTTTGAGCTTCTGTCCAAGTAAGTCAGGGTGTGAGTGTTTGAGCTTCTGTCCAAGTAAGTCAGGGTGTGAGTGTTTGAGCTTCTGTCCAAGTGAGTCAAGGTGTGAGTATTTGAGCTTCTGTCCAAGTAAGTCAGGGTGTGAGTATTTGAGCTTCTGTCCAAGTGAGTCAAGGTGTGAGTGTTTGAGCTTCTGTCCAAGTAAGTCAGGGTGTGAGTGTTTGAGCTTCTGTCCAAGTGAGTCAGGGTTTAGTGTGCATGTATACAAGCACAACTTTAAACTTTTCTTTTTCATTCATAGAACATGTATTTCTAATGTTGGTTGGGTATAATAAAAAAAAAACAAAGAACATGTATTTCTAATGTTGGTTGGATATAATAAAAAAAAACAACAAAGAACATGTATTTCTAATGTTGGTTGAGTATAATAAAAAAACAAAGAACATGTATTTCTAATGTTGGTTGAGTATAATAAAAAAAACAAAGAACATGTATTTCTAATGTTGGTTGGGTATAATAAAAAAAAAAAAAAAATGTACAGAAGTGTCAAGTGTTTGAAAAGAAACCTTAGTTCTGTGTTTTGATCACTATCCTGCTTGTTCTGAAGGTAGTTTATGTATTAATATCTACTTACAGTCTTTTCTCTTTCGTCTGTTAATTATTGCTGTTTGAAGTGAAAAGCTGAAGTACATGTATTATATTGTTGTAGCATAGAGCATAAAGCAGGCTGCTGTCTTCCTTAAGAAAAGTAATCTTCATGTGATTGTCAAAATTTTACTGCACCAATTATTCTTATTTATATGAGAGAAAGATAACTAAGTGTGAAAACACACGTCAGAATAATGTAACTGAAAACACACGTCAGAATAATGTAACTAAGTGTGAAAACACACGTCAGAATAATGTAACTAAGTGTGAAAACACACGCCAGAATAATGTAACTAAGTGTGAAGACACACGTCAGAATAACGTAACTAAGTGTGAAGACACACGTCAGAATAACGTAACTAAGTGTGAAAACACACGTCAGAATAACGTAACTAAGTGTGAAAACACATGTCAGAATAACGTAACTAAGTGTGAAAACACACGTCAGAATAACGTAACTATGTGTGAAAACACACGTCAGAATAACGTAACTATGTGTGAAAACACACGTCAGAATAACGTAACTATGTGTGAAAACACACGTCAGAATAACGTAACTATGTGTGAAAACACATGTCAGAATACCGTAACTATGTGTGAAAACACATGTCAGAATACCGTAACTAAGTGTGAAAACACATGTCAGAATAACGTAACTAAGTGTGAAAACACATGTCAGAATAACATAACTAAGTGTGAAAACACATGTCGGAATAACGTAACTAAGTGTGAAAACACATGTCGGAATAACGTAACTAAGTGTGAAAACACATGTCGGAATAACGTAACTAAGTGTGAAAACACATGTCAGAATAACGTAACTATGTGTGAAAACACATGTCAGAATAACGTAACTAAGTGTGAAAACACATGTCAGAATAACGTAACTAAGTGTGAAAACACATGTCAGAATAACGTAACTAAGTGTGAAAACACATGTCAGAATAACGTAACTATGTGTGAAAACACATGTCAGAATAATGTAACTAAGTGTGAAAACACATGTCAGAATAACGTAACTAAGTGTGAAAACACATGTCAGAATAATGTAACTAAGTGTGAAAACACACGTCAGAATAATGTAACTAAGTGTGAAAACACACGTCAGAATAATGTAACTAAGTGTGAAAACACACGCCAGAATAATGTAACTAAGTGTGAAGACACACGTCAGAATAACGTAACTAAGTGTGAAAACACACGTCAGAATAACGTAACTAAGTGTGAAAACACACGTCAGAATAACGTAACTAAGTGTGAAAACACATGTCAGAATAACGTAACTAAGTGTGAAAACACACGTCAGAATAACGTAACTATGTGTGAAAACACACGTCAGAATAACGTAACTATGTGTGAAAACACACGTCAGAATAACGTAACTATGTGTGAAAACACACGTCAGAATAACGTAACTATGTGTGAAAACACATGTCAGAATACCGTAACTATGTGTGAAAACACATGTCAGAATACCGTAACTAAGTGTGAAAACACATGTCAGAATAACGTAACTAAGTGTGAAAACACATGTCAGAATAACATAACTAAGTGTGAAAACACATGTCGGAATAACGTAACTAAGTGTGAAAACACATGTCGGAATAACGTAACTAAGTGTGAAAACACATGTCGGAATAACGTAACTAAGTGTGAAAACACATGTCAGAATAACGTAACTATGTGTGAAAACACATGTCAGAATAACGTAACTAAGTGTGAAAACACATGTCAGAATAACGTAACTAAGTGTGAAAACACATGTCAGAATAACGTAACTAAGTGTGAAAACACATGTCAGAATAACGTAACTATGTGTGAAAACACATGTCAGAATAATGTAACTAAGTGTGAAAACACATGTCAGAATAACGTAACTAAGTGTGAAAACACATGTCAGAATAATGTAACTAAGTGTGAAAACACATGTCAGAATAACGTAACTAAGTGTGAAAACACATGTCAGAATAATGTAACTAAGTGTGAAAACACATGTCAGAATAACGTAACTAAGTGTGAAAACACATGTCAGAATAATGTAACTAAGTGTGAAAACACATGTCAGAATAATGTAACTAAGTGTGAAAACACATGTCAGAATAATGTAACTAAGTGTGAAAACACATGTTAGAATAATGTAACTAAGTGTGAAAACACATGTCAGAATAATGTAACTAAGTGTGAAAACACATGTCAGAATAATGTAACTAAGTGTGAAAACACATGTTAGAATAATGTAACTAAGTGTGAAAACACATGTTAGAATGATGTAACTAAGTGTGAAAACACATGTCAGAATAATGACAGACATACATGTATGTAAACATGGCTATTACCTGAAACAGTTGTACATATATTAACGCAGATATGGAACTATTGTGTCCATGGGGCAGCTGGCCATCAACTCCTGTCTGGTTCTGTTTGAAAACTTCCACGCCGCAGTAAAAGTTGTGCGAGACTCTCTTATTGGCCCCAGAGCGTACCCTCTGATCTGTAAGTGGTACTACCCACTCATGTACATGGAGAGGTAAGTTCTTGTGGGGGGGGGGGACAGGGTGACATTCATCACTACATACAAGTCACTCATTCAGACACTGACAGACTGGCAGATATATTTACCTATACACTGAGTATACATTCAACAAGTGTATATCACACATCTACAAGATTTACAAACAAGTATATTTACCTATACACTGGGTATACATTCAACAAGTGTATATCACACATCTACAAGATTTACAAACAAGTATATTTACCTATACACTGAGTATACATTCAACAAGTGTATATCACACATTCACAAGATTTACAAACAAGTATATTTACCTATACACTGAGTATACATTCAACAAGTGTATATCACACATCTACAAGATTTACAAACAAGTATATTTACCTATACACTGGGTATACATTCAACAAGTGTATATCACACATCTACAAGATTTACAAACAAGTATATTTACCTATACACTGAGTATACATTCAACAAGTGTATATCACACATTCACAAGATTTACAAACAAGTATATTTACCTATACACTGAGTATACATTCAACAAGTGTATATCACACATCTACAAGATTTACAAACAAGTATATTTACCTATACACTGAGTATACATTCAACAAGTGTATATCACACATCTACAAGATTTACAAACAAGTATATTTACCTATACACTGAGTATACATTCAACAAGTGTATATCACACATTCACAAGATTTACAAACAAGTATATTTACCTATACACTGAGTATACATTCAACAAGTGTATATCACACATCTACAAGATTTACAAACAAGTATATTTACCTATACACTGAGTATACATTCAACAAGTGTATATCACACATCTACAAGATTTACAAACAAGTATATTTACCTATACACTGAGTATACATTCAACAAGTGTATATCACGCATTCTCAAGATTTACAAACAAGTATATTTACCTATACTCTGTGTAAATATTCTAACTCTCTAACAAATGATACATTGCATTTGGGAAAAACTGGCTTCAAACTACGTAAGAGATACATTTAAAATATTTACATGTACTTTTTTTTAAGATTAACAAACAACATATGCATACATTCATATGTGCTGTAGCATTTGACTGTCATAGTTCTGTCTAATTAGATCAGCTGCCTATATGTTCTGGTCAGTCTATGCAGACAATTTTCTCCCTAACATCATAGAGAAATATAGACCTTTTACCAGCTCATTTTGTTTGTTGTATCTCAAATGATGATCTTTTCTCTACAACCCCTCTCATATTTGTTATATCTCAAATGATCTTTTCTCTGCAACCTCTATCACAGTGTCAGGTTACTTGACATTCATCCATACAAGAAACCCAAGAAGGTGTCAGAAGAAGCCAAATTTCTCCGTCAGTTCCATGATATGCAGGAGGCCATTCTAACTTGCTTGAAAGGCAGAGGTTCGGCTCTGACCTATGACCGTGCGGCCTTTAACCCTTGACCTCATCAGACTGTAGAGTTTACAATAGAACTGCAGAAAACAGCACTCTTGTAGGTGAGCTCTGATGTTGGAGTTTTGCTGGAGGAAGTGAAATCTGAACAAAATGTTGAAGAAATTTATAACATAAAATACATACTCTGACTTACTGCAGGCTTGAGAATGTTTGTCTTGGTGGAAAAATTTGTTCCATGTCTTGCAAGATACATGCACAGGGAAATATGTCAACAAATACATATGAAGAACAAACACTAGAACTATAAAATTTGTCCCATCTTTTATTTGGTTCCTATGATAAAAAGCTCAAAATGAAATGTATACATAAATGATAAATTAATACACAGAACTCAGAATGTTACTTGTGGCATTACAGTTCATCTCTGATGATGTATGCTCAGTCCAACATATAAGTCCTCTGTGATATTGTATGCTCAATCCAATATATAGTACCTCTGTGATGTTGTATGGTCAGCCCAACATATGGTACCTCTGTGATGTTGTATGCTCAGCCCAACATATAGTACCTCTGTGATATTGTATGCTCAATCCTACATACAAGTCACTCATTCAGACACTGACAGACTGGCAGATATATTTACCTATACACTGAGTATACATTCAACAAGTGTATATCACACATCTACAAGATTTACAAACAAGTATATTTACCTATACACTGGGTATACATTCAACAAGTGTATATCACACATCTACAAGATTTACAAACAAGTATATTTACCTATACACTGAGTATACATTCAACAAGTGTATATCACACATTCACAAGATTTACAAACAAGTATATTTACCTATACACTGAGTATACATTCAACAAGTGTATATCACACATCTACAAGATTTACAAACAAGTATATTTACCTATACACTGAGTATACATTCAACAAGTGTATATCACACATCTACAAGATTTACAAACAAGTATATTTACCTATACACTGAGTATACATTCAACAAGTGTATATCACACATTCACAAGATTTACAAACAAGTATATTTACCTATACACTGAGTATACATTCAACAAGTGTATATCACACATCTACAAGATTTACAAACAAGTATATTTACCTATACACTGAGTATACATTCAACAAGTGTATATCACACATCTACAAGATTTACAAACAAGTATATTTACCTATACACTGAGTATACATTCAACAAGTGTATATCACGCATTCTCAAGATTTACAAACAAGTATATTTACCTATACTCTGTGTAAATATTCTAACTCTCTAACAAATGATACATTGCATTTGGGAAAAACTGGCTTCAAACTACGTAAGAGATACATTTAAAATATTTACATGTACTTTTTTTTAAGATTAACAAACAACATATGCATACATTCATATGTGCTGTAGCATTTGACTGTCATAGTTCTGTCTAATTAGATCAGCTGCCTATATGTTCTGGTCAGTCTATGCAGACAATTTTCTCCCTAACATCATAGAGAAATATAGACCTTTTACCAGCTCATTTTGTTTGTTGTATCTCAAATGATGATCTTTTCTCTACAACCCCTCTCATATTTGTTATATCTCAAATGATCTTTTCTCTGCAACCTCTATCACAGTGTCAGGTTACTTGACATTCATCCATACAAGAAACCCAAGAAGGTGTCAGAAGAAGCCAAATTTCTCCGTCAGTTCCATGATATGCAGGAGGCCATTCTAACTTGCTTGAAAGGCAGAGGTTCGGCTCTGACCTATGACCGTGCGGCCTTTAACCCTTGACCTCATCAGACTGTAGAGTTTACAATAGAACTGCAGAAAACAGCACTCTTGTAGGTGAGCTCTGATGTTGGAGTTTTGCTGGAGGAAGTGAAATCTGAACAAAATGTTGAAGAAATTTATAACATAAAATACATACTCTGACTTACTGCAGGCTTGAGAATGTTTGTCTTGGTGGAAAAATTTGTTCCATGTCTTGCAAGATACATGCACAGGGAAATATGTCAACAAATACATATGAAGAACAAACACTAGAACTATAAAATTTGTCCCATCTTTTATTTGGTTCCTATGATAAAAAGCTCAAAATGAAATGTATACATAAATGATAAATTAATACACAGAACTCAGAATGTTACTTGTGGCATTACAGTTCATCTCTGATGATGTATGCTCAGTCCAACATATAAGTCCTCTGTGATATTGTATGCTCAATCCAATATATAGTACCTCTGTGATGTTGTATGGTCAGCCCAACATATGGTACCTCTGTGATGTTGTATGCTCAGCCCAACATATAGTACCTCTGTGATATTGTATGCTCAATCCAACATATAGGTCCTCTGTGATGTTGTATGCTCAATCAAGGAAATTTAAGGAAAAATATTTTCCTCACTAAAATTGTGTGGATAATATTAATAAAGTTGTACTGATAACAGCTACTACAAGTACTTGTATTATGACTATATTCAGGACTAAAGATTTAACTATGGTTCATACAAGTCATAATATTTAGAGATTATCATTTGAGGAGCAAACCTGAAGATGGGTGATGACAGAGCAAACTTGAAGACGGGTGATGGCAGAGCAAACCTGTGATGACAGAGCAAACTTGAAGACGGGTGATGGCAGAGCAAACCTGTGATGACAGAGCAAACCTGAAGATGGATGATGACAGAGCAAACCTGAAGATGGGTGATGACAGAGCAAACCTGAAGATGAGTGATGACAGAGCAAACCTGAAGATGGGTGATGACAGAGCAAACCTGAAGATGAGTGATGACAGAGCAAACCTGTGATGACAGAGCAAACCTGAAGATGGGTGATGACAGAGCAGACCTGAAGATGGGTGATGACAGAGCAAACCTGAAGATGGGTGATGACAGAGCAAACCTGAAGATGGGTGATGACAGAGCAAACCTGAAGATGGATGATGACAGAGCAAACCTGAAGATGGGTGATGACAGAGCAAACCTGAAGATGAGTGATGACAGAGCAAACCTGAAGATGGGTGATGACAGAGCAAACCTGAAGATGAGTGATGACAGAGCAAACCTGTGATGACAGAGCAAACCTGAAGATGGGTGATGACAGAACAAACCTGAAGATGAGTGATGACAGAGCAAACCTGAAGATGGGTGATGACGAGCAAACCTGAAGATGGGTGATGACAGAGCAAACCTGTGATGACAGAGCAAACCTGAAGATGAGTGATGACAGAGCAAACCTGTGATGACAGAGCAAACCTGAAGATGGATGATGACAGAGCAGACCTGAAGATGGGTGATGACAGAGCAAAGACACTGGAGTCTGCAACATAAACCTGGGCTGATGCTGCTGTGACAGTTATGCCAATCAGTTACTGGTAAAAGCTGTTGTGTGAGAAACTGGTCTGGTAAGATTTTGCTCAACAATATTAACATACTGTCAACATCTTCCTCCTCTAATGCCATCTTGTATGATGGGCTGAGCCTTTATGCTGTATGACAGTGTAGCAACAATCTTGGTTATTTTGATGAATAAATATTGGGCAGTTAGGGTACAGCAGTGTCATATATCACTAACAGCAGTCTCAAGTATCAGATTCAGAACTGGACCAAACAAAAAAGTTTCATGAATTGGTGTTTGCATCATTCTTCTCTTTATCTGAACTTGTATCTTTCTAATCTTCTTACTGCCTGTACTTTTTCTGTCCAGTATTTTCTGTGTATCAACTTTTATCTTTCTAATCTTCTTACTGCCTGTACTTTTTCTGTCCAGTATTTTCTGTGTATCAACTTTTATCTTTCTAATCTTCTTACTGCCTGTACTTTTTCTGTCCAGTATTTTCTGTGGCTTGCATGAATCTGTAGCCAAAGATAACCTGTTTTTCACATGTCACAACGTCACAAAATAGCAGTTTATGTGTGACATTTTACAACACATGAATTTATTTAAGATGTTTTATGATTCCTGCACAAAAACAAATGGTCAGATGTCACATGAATATTACAACCATTGTGAATCTATCACAACACACTCTGCTACAAAAGAAGATGAAACAGAAAAAAACATTATCAAAAATTATATGTAAGCAAAATGGCTTTCAAATCTCATTTTTTAAACAAAATAATTCAAATAAAAAATTATAGGAGTCATGCCACTGTGACTCCTTCTGACTCAATAAAATGTACTGGCCAGGAACAATGAGATTATGGCTTGCTACAGAGAATGTAACATGAACACACAGAAAATGTCAAACATTTATATTGGTGACTCTATGATCATGAAACTTGGATATATGACACATTAACACTAAAAATGGTCATGAAAATGGGAAATATGTTACTGAAATTGGTCATGAAAGTGGGTTATAATACACTGACAAGGGTCATGAAAATGGGATATTAACACTGACACTGGTCATGAAAATGGGATATTAACACTGACATTGGTCATGAAAATGGGATATATGTTACTGACACTGGTCATGGAAGTGGGATATATGACACTGATACTAGTCCTAAAACTGGAATATGGTAATGGAAATGGGCTGCATGGCATTGAAACTGGCTTTGAATAATGAAACAGATGTGAGCATGCCAGAACATTTTTTTATTTTCAAACAATAAGTAACTGATTACGAAGATACATACATCTGACAATCTACTCTTTATATCTTAACTTTTATATTGTGACTGGTTATAGACAAGGATATAGATATGGATTAGTTACAGTTAAAGATATGGATGATAACATGGACTGGTTATACACAAGAATATATATGACAATATAGACTCACAGATCACTGGACTCATTATAGACAAAGATATAGATAACATGGACTCATTATAGACAAGAATATAGATAATATGGACTGGTTATAGACAAGGATATAGATAATATGGACTGGTTATAGACAAGGATATAGATAATATGGATTGGTTATAGATAAGGGTATAGATAATAAGGATCTATTATAGACAAGTATATAGATGATATATAGAAGTTAGGATCAGAATTGCAAAAGCAGCATCAATCTTCAAGAATCTTGAGAACATATGGAATTCAAAAGTTATAAGCACAAAAACCAAGTTAAGACTATTCAATTCAAATGTAATATCCACCCTCATTTATGCATGCGAAAGCTGGAAAACAACTAAAGAAATAGAAAAGAAATTAGACTCTTTTGAAAACAAATGCCTAAGGAAAATACTCGGCATCAAGTGGAATGAATTCAAGAACAATGCAGAGATAAGACAGATGACTGAACAACAACCAGTCTCACGGGTGATCAGGAAAAGGAGATGGACATATGTTGGCCACTTGATGAGAAGAAATGAGCAGAGAATCCCAAAACAAGCTATCAAGTGGAACATAACAGGCCGAAGAAAAAGGGGCAGACCGCGTGAAACTCTGAAGAGAACATTATTAAGAGAGGCCAAGTTAACAGGCATAAAATCCTTTGTTGAGGTTGAAAGACTCGCCGAAGACAGGAAATATTGGCGAACATACTGTCAACATCTTCCTCCTCTAATGCCATCTTGTATGATGGGCTGAGCCTTTATGCTGTATGACAGTGTAGCAACAATCTTGGTTATTTTGATGAATAAATATTGGGCAGTTAGGGTACAGCAGTGTCATATATCACTAACAGCAGTCTCAAGTATCAGATTCAGAACTGGACCAAACAAAAAAGTTTCATGAATTGGTGTTTGCATCATTCTTCTCTTTATCTGAACTTGTATCTTTCTAATCTTCTTACTGCCTGTACTTTTTCTGTCCAGTATTTTCTGTGTATCAACTTTTATCTTTCTAATCTTCTTACTGCCTGTACTTTTTCTGTCCAGTATTTTCTGTGTATCAACTTTTATCTTTCTAATCTTCTTACTGCCTGTACTTTTTCTGTCCAGTATTTTCTGTGGCTTGCATGAATCTGTAGCCAAAGATAACCTGTTTTTCACATGTCACAACGTCACAAAATAGCAGTTTATGTGTGACATTTTACAACACATGAATTTATTTAAGATGTTTTATGATTCCTGCACAAAAACAAATGGTCAGATGTCACATGAATATTACAACCATTGTGAATCTATCACAACACACTCTGCTACAAAAGAAGATGAAACAGAAAAAAACATTATCAAAAATTATATGTAAGCAAAATGGCTTTCAAATCTCATTTTTTAAACAAAATAATTCAAATAAAAAATTATAGGAGTCATGCCACTGTGACTCCTTCTGACTCAATAAAATGTACTGGCCAGGAACAATGAGATTATGGCTTGCTACAGAGAATGTAACATGAACACACAGAAAATGTCAAACATTTATATTGGTGACTCTATGATCATGAAACTTGGATATATGACACATTAACACTAAAAATGGTCATGAAAATGGGAAATATGTTACTGAAATTGGTCATGAAAGTGGGTTATAATACACTGACAAGGGTCATGAAAATGGGATATTAACACTGACACTGGTCATGAAAATGGGATATTAACACTGACATTGGTCATGAAAATGGGATATATGTTACTGACACTGGTCATGGAAGTGGGATATATGACACTGATACTAGTCCTAAAACTGGAATATGGTAATGGAAATGGGCTGCATGGCATTGAAACTGGCTTTGAATAATGAAACAGATGTGAGCATGCCAGAACATTTTTTTATTTTCAAACAATAAGTAACTGATTACGAAGATACATACATCTGACAATCTACTCTTTATATCTTAACTTTTATATTGTGACTGGTTATAGACAAGGATATAGATATGGATTAGTTACAGTTAAAGATATGGATGATAACATGGACTGGTTATACACAAGAATATATATGACAATATAGACTCACAGATCACTGGACTCATTATAGACAAAGATATAGATAACATGGACTCATTATAGACAAGAATATAGATAATATGGACTGGTTATAGACAAGGATATAGATAATATGGACTGGTTATAGACAAGGATATAGATAATATGGATTGGTTATAGATAAGGGTATAGATAATAAGGATCTATTATAGACAAGTATATAGATGATATATAGAAGTTAGGATCAGAATTGCAAAAGCAGCATCAATCTTCAAGAATCTTGAGAACATATGGAATTCAAAAGTTATAAGCACAAAAACCAAGTTAAGACTATTCAATTCAAATGTAATATCCACCCTCATTTATGCATGCGAAAGCTGGAAAACAACTAAAGAAATAGAAAAGAAATTAGACTCTTTTGAAAACAAATGCCTAAGGAAAATACTCGGCATCAAGTGGAATGAATTCAAGAACAATGCAGAGATAAGACAGATGACTGAACAACAACCAGTCTCACGGGTGATCAGGAAAAGGAGATGGACATATGTTGGCCACTTGATGAGAAGAAATGAGCAGAGAATCCCAAAACAAGCTATCAAGTGGAACATAACAGGCCGAAGAAAAAGGGGCAGACCGCGTGAAACTCTGAAGAGAACATTATTAAGAGAGGCCAAGTTAACAGGCATAAAATCCTTTGTTGAGGTTGAAAGACTCGCCGAAGACAGGAAATATTGGCGAACTACTTTGCGAGCCCTATGTGACGTCTAACGGCACGGGAAGGATATAAGATATAAGATATGGATGATAACATGGACTGGTTATACACAAGAATATATATGACAATATAGACTCACAGATCACTGGACTCATTATAGACAAAGATATAGATAACATGGACTCATTATAGACAAGAATATAGATAATATGGACTGGTTATAGACAAGGATATAGATAATATGGACTGGTTATAGACAAGGATATAGATAATATGGATTGGTTATAGATAAGGGTATAGATAATAAGGATCTATTATAGACAAGTATATAGATGATATATAGAAGTTAGGATCAGAATTGCAAAAGCAGCATCAATCTTCAAGAATCTTGAGAACATATGGAATTCAAAAGTTATAAGCACAAAAACCAAGTTAAGACTATTCAATTCAAATGTAATATCCACCCTCATTTATGCATGCGAAAGCTGGAAAACAACTAAAGAAATAGAAAAGAAATTAGACTCTTTTGAAAACAAATGCCTAAGGAAAATACTCGGCATCAAGTGGAATGAATTCAAGAACAATGCAGAGATAAGACAGATGACTGAACAACAACCAGTCTCACGGGTGATCAGGAAAAGGAGATGGACATATGTTGGCCACTTGATGAGAAGAAATGAGCAGAGAATCCCAAAACAAGCTATCAAGTGGAACATAACAGGCCGAAGAAAAAGGGGCAGACCGCGTGAAACTCTGAAGAGAACATTATTAAGAGAGGCCAAGTTAACAGGCATAAAATCCTTTGTTGAGGTTGAAAGACTCGCCGAAGACAGGAAATATTGGCGAACTACTTTGCGAGCCCTATGTGACGTCTAACGGCACGGGAAGGATATAAGATATAAGATATAGATGATAACACGGACTGGTTATGGATAAGAATACAGATCAAATGAAAGTAGTTATAAATGAAGTAGATAACATTAGTTACATAAAATGATTAGTTACATAAAATGTAGATGACAACACAGAGTTGTTACAGATAATGTAGATGACAACACAGACTTGTTACAGACATGAATGCTGATGACATTTAAATGAGTTTCAGACAAAGATCGATCAGCAACAAGAAGTAGCAGACAGAAATATATGGGAATCAACACAGCCTACTATCTCAACTATCTGGATTTGCGCATGAAACAAATGGAAGGAACAACGCTTACACAGAGATGATGGACTGCCATTGCCTATAACATCAGCATGAAAATCTCAGAGTATCAAGCCCATCATGCATGACATCGCAGGACATGTCTCAAAACACAAAAGTTCTACAAGACTTGACGTCTTCAGTAACTGCTCACACCAGAGTTGTACAAGACTTGACCTCTTCAGTAATTGCTCACGCACTAGAGTTGTACAAGACTTGATCTCTTCAGTAACTGCTCACACACCAGAGTTGTACAAGACTTGATCTCTTCAGTAACTGCTCACACACCAGAGTTGTACAAGACTTGACCTCTTCAGTAACTGCTCACACACCAGAGTTATACAAGACTTGACCTCTTCAGTAACTGCTCACACACCAGAGTTGTACAAGATGTGACCTCTTCAGTAACTGCTCACACACCAGAGTTGTACAAGACTTGATCTCTTCAGTAACTGCTCACACACTAGAGTTGTACAAGACTTGACCTCTTCAGTAACTGCTCACACACCAGAGTTGTACAAGACTTGACCTCTTCAGTAACTGCTAACACACTAGAGTTGTACAAGACTTATCATCATCATGTTTCATATCAACATACTTTTTCATAGATCTCAGTCTCTGATGTTTTCAGAGAGAATCTTTAAAGACATTACAATGCTGAACTTGCTACACACACACAGTGTGTGACAACTAGAACTGGGACACATCATTAAAATATTTCATATGTGCATATGCGAATATGATCAACATAATAAATCACAGCCCAATATTTGTGATGGTTGCCCTCACCATCACCTCACAACACAAAACCTACATGTTTGTGACAAAGACGCTCGAATCTCACGACACAAAACCTACATGTCTGTGACAAAGATGCTCGAATCTCACGACACAAAACCTACATGTCTGTGACAAAGATGCTCGAATCTCACGACACAAAACCTACATGTCTGTGACAAAGATGCTCGAATCTCACGACACAAAACCTACATGTCTGTGACAAAGACGCTCGAATCTCACCACACAAAACCTACATGTCTGTGACAAAGACGCTCGAATCTCACCACACAAAACCTACATGTCTGTGACAAAGACGCTCGAATCTCACCACACAAAACCTACATGTCTGTGACAAAGACGCTCGAATCTCACGACACAAAACCTACATGTCTGTGACAAAGACGCTCGAATCTCACCACACAAAACCTACATGTCTGTGACAAAGACGCTCGAATCTCACCACACAAAACCTACATGTCTGTGACAAAGACGCTCGAATCTCACCACACAAAACCTACATGTCTGTGACAAAGACGCTCGAATCTCACGACACAAAACCTACATGTCTGTGACAAAGATGCTCGAATCTCACCACACAAAACCTACATGTCTGTGACAAAGATGCTCGAATCTCACGACACAAAACCTACATGTCTGTGACAAAGATGCTCGAATCTCACGACACAAAACCTACATGTCTGTGACAAAGATGCTCGAATCTCACGACACAAAACCTACATGTCTGTGACAAAGATGCTCGAATCTCACGACACAAAACCTACATGTCTGTGACAAAGATGCTCAAATCTCACGACACAAAACCTACATGTCTGTGACAAAGACGCTCGAATCTCACGACACAAAACCTACATGTCTGTGACAAAGATGCTCGAATCTCACGACATAAAACTCACTCACATGTTTCTTACAAAGACACCCAAATCTCATAACCTTTTTCTCAAGCTGTCATGTGTGGCCTTGCACTGAGCAGAAAATAGAAACAAAACTTTTACATGTGATAATTCTTCATAACATACAAATGTCTGGGGTCAGTTTATCACAGATGTATGGGGGGACCCAGAGAAGACTGTGAGGCTGATGGGGGGGACCCAGAGAAGACTGTGAGGCTGGTGGGGGGGACCCAGAGAAGACTGAGGCTGGCGGGGGGGGGGGGACAGAGAAGACTGTGAGGCTGGCGGGGGGGGGGGGGCAGAGAAGACTGTGAGGCTGGCGGGGGGGGGGGAACCCAGAGAAGACTGTGAGGCTGATGGGGGGGACCCAGAGAAGACTGTGAGGCTGATGGGGGGGACCCAGAGAAGATTGTGAGGCTGGTGGGGGGGACCCAGAGAAGACTGTGAGGCTGACGGGGGGGGGGGGACCCAGAGAAGACTGTGAGGCTGGTGGGGGGGACCCAGAGAAGACTGTGAGGCTGGCGGGGGGGGACCCAGAGAAGACTGTGAGGCTGGCGGGGGGGGGGACCCAGAGAAGACTGTGAGGCTGGTGGGGGGGACCCAGAGAAGACTGTGAGGCTGGCGGGGGGGGACCCAGAGAAGACTGTGAGGCTGGTGGGGGGGACCCAGAGAAGACTGTGAGGCTGGTGGGGGGGAACCAGAGAAGACTGTGAGGCTGGCGGGGGGGGACCCAGAGAAGACTGTGAGGCTGGCGGGGGGGGACCCAGAGAAGACTGTGAGGCTGGCGGGGGGGGACCCAGAGAAGACTGTGAGGCTGGTGGGGGGGACCCAGAGAAGACTGTGAGGCTGGTGGGGGGGGGGCAGAGAAGACTGTGAGGCTGGCGGGGGGGGGGCAGAGAAGACTGTGAGGCTGGCGGGGGGGGGGCAGAGAAGACTGAGGCTGGCGGGGGGGGGGACAGAGAAGACTGTGAGGCTGGCGGGGGGGGGGCAGAGAAGACTGTGAGGCTGGCGGGGGGGGGGAACCCAGAGAAGACTGTGAGGCTGATGGGGGGGACCCAGAGAAGACTGTGAGGCTGATGGGGGGGACCCAGAGAAGACTGTGAGGCTGATGGGGGGACCCAGAGAAGACTGTGAGGCTGGTGGGGGGGACCCAGAGAAGACTGTGAGGCTGGCGGGTGGGACCCGTAGAAGACTGTGAGGCTGGCGGGTGGGACCCGTAGAAGACTGTGAGGCTGGCAGGGGGGGACCCGTAGAAGACTGTGAGGCTGGCGGGTGGGACCCGTAGAAGACTGTGAGGCTGGCGGGTGGGACCCGTAGAAGACTGTGAGGCTGGCAGGGGGGGACCCGTAGAAGACTGTGAGGCTTTCTTCCTGGTGCCTGGGTTTCTGATTTAGCATGACCAAGAACTTGAATGTCGAAGAAGAAGAAGAGAAGCAACAGCAGATCAACTGGCAAACTCAGCTGTCATGGAGGAAGAGCAGGCAGTAGATCACACTGGCTGGATAAGATACTTCATCAGTAACTGTGAATCAGCATCACTGAAAATGATGGAGCTGAGGATGAAACTTGCGTGGCAAAACATGAACGACTAACTGCAGGTCAGTGTAATCAGTTGCTGTTTGCTGGAGGAGATCGAAGCACATGTGATAGTCCTTCCAAAGTAATTAGTAATTAATATTTGACCTTTAAAACTGGCAGCTCATCACTCTTCATATCTGTAGGAGCAGGCAGAGACTATCTTATCTTCATATCTGTAGGAGCAGGCAGAGACTATCTTATCTTCATATCTGTAGGAGCAGGCAGAGACTATCTTATCTTCATATCTGTAGGAGTAGGCAGAGACTATCTTATCTTCATATCTGTAGGAGCAGGCAGAGACTATCTTATCTTCATATCTGTAGGAGCAGGCAGAGACTATCTTATCTTCATATCTGTAGCAGTAGGCAGAGACTATCTTATCTTCATATCTGTAGGAGCAGGCAGAGACTATCTTATCTTCATATCTGTAGGAGTAGGCAGAGACTATCTTATCTTCGTATCTGTAGCAGTAGGCAGAGACTATCTTATCTTCGTATCTGTAGGAGTAGGCAGAGACTATCTTATCTTCGTATCTGTAGGAGTAGGCAGAGACTATCTTATCTTCGTATCTGTAGGAGTAGGCAGAGACTATCTTATCTTCGTATCTGTAGGAGTAGGCAGAGACTATCTTATCTTCGTATCTGTAGGAGTAGGCAGAGACTATCTTATCTTCGTATCTGTAGGAGTAGGCAGAGACTATCTTATCTTCGTATCTGTAGCAGTAGGCAGAGACTATCTTATCTTCGTATCTGTAGGAGTAGGCAGAGACTATCTTATCTTCGTATCTGTAGGAGTAGGCAGAGACTATCTTATCTTCGTATCTGTAGGAGTAGGCAGAGACTATCTTATCTTCGTATCTGTAGGAGTAGGCAGAGACTATCTTATCTTCGTATCTGTAGGAGTAGGCAGAGACTATCTTATCTTCGTATCTGTAGGAGTAGGCAGAGACTATTATCTTCGTATCTGTAGGAGTAGGCAGAGACTATCTTATCTTCGTATCTGTAGGAGTAGGCAGAGACTATCTTATCTTCGTATCTGTAGGAGTAGGCAGAGACTATCTTATCTTCGTATCTGTAGGAGTAGGCAGAGACTATCTTATCTTCGTATCTGTAGGAGTAGGCAGAGACTATCTTATTCGTATCTGTAGGAGTAGGCAGAGACTATCTTATCTTCGTATCTGTAGGAGTAGGCAGAGACTATCTTATCTTCGTATCTGTAGGAGTAGGCAGAGACTATCTTATCTTCGTATCTGTAGGAGTAGGCAGAGACTATCTTATCTTCGTATCTGTAGCAGTAGGCAGAGACTATCTTATCTTCGTATCTGTAGGAGTAGGCAGAGACTATCTTATCTTCGTATCTGTAGCAGTAGGCAGAGACTATCTTATCTTCGTATCTGTAGGAGTAGGCAGAGACTATCTTATCTTCGTATCTGTAGGAGTAGGCAGAGACTATCTTATCTTCGTATCTGTAGGAGTAGGCAGAGACTATCTTATCTTCGTATCTGTAGGAGTAGGCAGAGACTATCTTATCTTCGTATCTGTAGGAGTAGGCAGAGACTATCTTATCTTCGTATCTGTAGGAGTAGGCAGAGACTATCTTATCTTCGTATCTGTAGGAGTAGGCAGAGACTATCTTATCTTCGTATCTGTAGGAGTAGGCAGAGACTATCTTATCTTCGTATCTGTAGGAGTAGGCAGAGACTATCTTATCTTCGTATCTGTAGGAGTAGGCAGAGACTATCTTATCTTCGTATCTGTAGGAGTAGGCAGAGACTATCTTATCTTCGTATCTGTAGGAGTAGGCAGAGACTATCTTATCTTCGTATCTGTAGGAGTAGGCAGAGACTATCTTATCTTCGTATCTGTAGGAGTAGGCAGAGACTATCTTATCTTCGTATCTGTAGGAGTAGGCAGAGACTATCTTATCTTCGTATCTGTAGGAGTAGGCAGAGACTATCTTATCTTCGTATCTGTAGGAGTAGGCAGAGACTATCTTATCTTCGTATCTGTAGGAGTAGGCAGAGACTATCTTATCTTCGTATCTGTAGGAGTAGGCAGAGACTATCTTATCTTCGTATCTGTAGGAGTAGGCAGAGACTATCTTATCTTCATATCTGTAGGAGTAGGCAGAGACTATCTTATCTTCATATCTGTAGGAGTAGGCAGAGACTATCTTATCTTCATATCTGTAGGAGTAGGCAGAGACTATCTTATCTTCATATCTGTAGGAGTAGGCAGAGACTATCTTATCTTCATATCTGTAGGAGTAGGCAGAGACTATCTTATCTTCATATCTGTAGGAGTAGGCAGAGACTATGTATTTGAGCTTAACATCTGTACAAGGGGGCACTATGATGAAAGGAATGTACAGTAAGCTGGCCCCTCCAGTGTATGAATATAGTTTGATACAGAACAGCACTGAAGTACATAGTACAATACTCTGAAACTTTGATACAGAACAACACTGAAGTACATAGTACAACACTCTGAAACTTTGATATAGAACAACACTCTGAAACTTTGATACAGAACAACACTGAAGTACATAGTACAACACTCTGAAACTTTGATATAGAACAACACTGAAGTACATAGTACAAGACTGTGAGGCTGATGGGGGGACCCAGAGAAGACTGTGAGGCTGGTGGGGGGGACCCAGAGAAGACTGTGAGGCTGATGGGGGGACCCAGAGAAGACTGTGAGGCTGGTGGGGGGGACCCAGAGAAGACTGTGAGGCTGGCGGGTGGGACCCGTAGAAGACTGTGAGGCTGGTGGGGGGGACCCAGAGAAGACTGTGAGGCTGGCGGGTGGGACCCGTAGAAGACTGTGAGGCTGGTGGGGGGGACCCAGAGAAGACTGTGAGGCTGGCGGGTGGGACCCGTAGAAGACTGTGAGGCTGGTGGGGGGGACCCAGAGAAGACTGTGAGGCTGGCGGGTGGGACCCGTAGAAGACTGTGAGGCTGGTGGGGGGGACCCAGAGAAGACTGTGAGGCTGGCGGGTGGGACCCGTAGAAGACTGTGAGGCTGGTGGGGGGGACCCAGAGAAGACTGTGAGGCTGGCGGGTGGGACCCGTAGAAGACTGTGAGGCTGGTGGGGGGGACCCAGAGAAGACTGTGAGGCTGGCGGGTGGGACCCGTAGAAGACTGTGAGGCTGGTGGGGGGGACCCAGAGAAGACTGTGAGGCTGGCGGGTGGGACCCGTAGAAGACTGTGAGGCTGGTGGGGGGGACCCAGAGAAGACTGTGAGGCTGGCGGGTGGGACCCGTAGAAGACTGTGAGGCTGGTGGGGGGGACCCAGAGAAGACTGTGAGGCTGGCGGGTGGGACCCGTAGAAGACTGTGAGGCTGGTGGGGGGGACCCAGAGAAGACTGTGAGGCTGGCGGGTGGGACCCGTAGAAGACTGTGAGGCTGGTGGGGGGGACCCAGAGAAGACTGTGAGGCTGGCGGGTGGGACCCGTAGAAGACTGTGAGGCTGGTGGGGGGGACCCAGAGAAGACTGTGAGGCTGGCGGGTGGGACCCGTAGAAGACTGTGAGGCTGGTGGGGGGGACCCAGAGAAGACTGTGAGGCTGGCGGGTGGGACCCGTAGAAGACTGTGAGGCTGGTGGGGGGGACCCAGAGAAGACTGTGAGGCTGGCGGGTGGGACCCGTAGAAGACTGTGAGGCTGGTGGGGGGGACCCAGAGAAGACTGTGAGGCTGGCGGGTGGGACCCGTAGAAGACTGTGAGGCTGGTGGGGGGGACCCAGAGAAGACTGTGAGGCTGGCGGGTGGGACCCGTAGAAGACTGTGAGGCTGGTGGGGGGGACCCAGAGAAGACTGTGAGGCTGATGGGGGGACCCAGAGAAGACTGTGAGGCTGGTGGGGGGGACCCAGAGAAGACTGTGAGGCTGATGGGGGGACCCAGAGAAGACTGTGAGGCTGGTGGGGGGGACCCAGAGAAGACTGTGAGGCTGGCGGGTGGGACCCGTAGAAGACTGTGAGGCTGGTGGGGGGGACCCAGAGAAGACTGTGAGGCTGATGGGGGGACCCAGAGAAGACTGTGAGGCTGGTGGGGGGGACCCAGAGAAGACTGTGAGGCTGATGGGGGGACCCAGAGAAGACTGTGAGGCTGGTGGGGGGGACCCAGAGAAGACTGTGAGGCTGATGGGGGGACCCAGAGAAGACTGTGAGGCTGGTGGGGGGGACCCAGAGAAGACTGTGAGGCTGGCAGGGGGGGACCCGTAGAAGACTGTGAGGCTGGCAGGGGGGGACCCGTAGAAGACTGTGAGGCTGATGGGGGGACCCAGAGAAGACTGTGAGGCTGGCGGGTGGGACCCGTAGAAGACTGTGAGGCTGATGGGGGGACCCAGAGAAGACTGTGAGGCTGGCAGGGGGGGACCCGTAGAAGACTGTGAGGCTGATGGGGGGACCCAGAGAAGACTGTGAGGCTGGCAGGGGGGGACCCGTAGAAGACTGTGAGGCTGGTGGGGGGGACCCAGAGAAGACTGTGAGGCTGATGGGGGGACCCAGAGAAGACTGTGAGGCTGGCAGGGGGGGACCCGTAGAAGACTGTGAGGCTGGCGGGTGGGACCCGTAGAAGACTGTGAGGCTGATGGGGGGACCCAGAGAAGACTGTGAGGCTGATGGGGGGACCCAGAGAAGACTGTGAGGCTGGCAGGGGGGGACCCGTAGAAGACTGTGAGGCTGGCGGGTGGGACCCGTAGAAGACTGTGAGGCTGATGGGGGGACCCAGAGAAGACTGTGAGGCTGGCGGGTGGGACCCGTAGAAGACTGTGAGGCTGATGGGGGGACCCAGAGAAGACTGTGAGGCTGGCGGGTGGGACCCGTAGAAGACTGTGAGGCTGATGGGGGGACCCAGAGAAGACTGTGAGGCTGATGGGGGGACCCAGAGAAGACTGTGAGGCTGATGGGGGGACCCAGAGAAGACTGTGAGGCTGGTGGGGGGGACCCAGAGAAGACTGTGAGGCTGGTGGGGGGGACCCAGAGAAGACTGTGAGGCTGATGGGGGGACCCAGAGAAGACTGTGAGGCTGGTGGGGGGGACCCAGAGAAGACTGTGAGGCTGATGGGGGGACCCAGAGAAGACTGTGAGGCTGGTGGGGGGGACCCAGAGAAGACTGTGAGGCTGGCGGGTGGGACCCGTAGAAGACTGTGAGGCTGATGGGGGGACCCAGAGAAGACTGTGAGGCTGATGGGGGGACCCAGAGAAGACTGTGAGGCTGGCAGGGGGGGACCCGTAGAAGACTGTGAGGCTGGCGGGTGGGACCCGTAGAAGACTGTGAGGCTGATGGGGGGACCCAGAGAAGACTGTGAGGCTGGCAGGGGGGGACCCGTAGAAGACTGTGAGGCTGGCAGGGGGGGACCCGTAGAAGACTGTGAGGCTGGCAGGGGGGGACCCGTAGAAGACTGTGAGGCTGGCGGGTGGGACCCGTAGAAGACTGTGAGGCTGATGGGGGGACCCAGAGAAGACTGTGAGGCTGGCGGGTGGGACCCGTAGAAGACTGTGAGGCTGGCAGGGGGGGACCCGTAGAAGACTGTGAGGCTGGCGGGTGGGACCCGTAGAAGACTGTGAGGCTGGCAGGGGGGGACCCGTAGAAGACTGTGAGGCTGGCGGGTGGGACCCGTAGAAGACTGTGAGGCTGGCAGGGGGGGACCCGTAGAAGACTGTGAGGCTGGCGGGTGGGACCCGTAGAAGACTGTGAGGCTGGCAGGGGGGGACCCGTAGAAGACTGTGAGGCTGGCGGGTGGGACCCGTAGAAGACTGTGAGGCTGGCAGGGGGGGACCCGTAGAAGACTGTGAGGCTGGCGGGTGGGACCCGTAGAAGACTGTGAGGCTGGCAGGGGGGGACCCGTAGAAGACTGTGAGGCTGGTGGGGGGGACCCAGAGAAGACTGTGAGGCTGGCAGGGGGGGACCCGTAGAAGACTGTGAGGCTGGCGGGTGGGACCCGTAGAAGACTGTGAGGCTGGCAGGGGGGGACCCGTAGAAGACTGTGAGGCTGGCGGGTGGGACCCGTAGAAGACTGTGAGGCTGGCAGGGGGGGACCCGTAGAAGACTGTGAGGCTGGCGGGTGGGACCCGTAGAAGACTGTGAGGCTGGCAGGGGGGGACCCGTAGAAGACTGTGAGGCTGGTGGGGGGGACCCAGAGAAGACTGTGAGGCTGGCGGGTGGGACCCGTAGAAGACTGTGAGGCTGGCAGGGGGGGACCCGTAGAAGACTGTGAGGCTGGTGGGGGGGACCCAGAGAAGACTGTGAGGCTGGCAGGGGGGGACCCGTAGAAGACTGTGAGGCTGGCAGGGGGGGACCCGTAGAAGACTGTGAGGCTGGCAGGGGGGGACCCGTAGAAGACTGTGAGGCTGGCGGGTGGGACCCGTAGAAGACTGTGAGGCTGGCGGGTGGGACCCGTAGAAGACTGTGAGGCTGATGGGGGGACCCAGAGAAGACTGTGAGGCTGGCAGGGGGGGACCCGTAGAAGACTGTGAGGCTGGCAGGGGGGGACCCGTAGAAGACTGTGAGGCTTTCTTCCTGGTGCCTGGGTTTCTGATTTAGCATGACCAAGAACTTGAATCTTCATATCTGTAGGAGTAGGCAGAGACTATCTTATCTTCATATCTGTAGGAGTAGGCAGAGACTATCTTATCTTCATATCTGTAGGAGTAGGCAGAGACTATCTTATCTTCATATCTGTAGGAGTAGGCAGAGACTATGTATTTGAGCTTAACATCTGTACAAGGGGGCACTATGATGAAAGGAATGTACAGTAAGCTGGCCCCTCCAGTGTATGAATATAGTTTGATACAGAACAGCACTGAAGTACATAGTACAATACTCTGAAACTTTGATACAGAACAACACTGAAGTACATAGTACAACACTCTGAAACTTTGATATAGAACAACACTCTGAAACTTTGATACAGAACAACACTGAAGTACATAGTACAACACTCTGAAATTTTGATATAGAACAACACTGAAGTACATAGTACAACACTCTGAAACACTGATACAGAATAACACTGAAGCACATAGTACAACACTCTGAAACTTTGATATAGAACAACACCGAAGTACATAGTACAACACTCTGAAACTCTGATACAGAACAACACTGAAGTACATAGTACAACACTCTCAAACTCTGATACAGAACAACACTGAAGTACATAGTACAACACTCTGAAACTTTGATACAGAACAGCACTCTGAAACTTTGATACAGAACAACACTCTGAAACTTTGATACAGAACAACACTCTGAAACTTTGATACAGAACAACACTCTGAAACTTTGATACAGAACAACACTCTGAAACTTTGATACAGAACAGCACTCTGAAACTTTGATACAGAACAGCACTCTGAAACTTTGATACAGAACAACACTCTGAAACTCTGATACAGAACAACACTCTGAAACTCGAACTGTTCTGCCAAATGTTCTCACATATAAGCTCTAGCTGTGATGTCTTCCGCTGACCTGCCACATAAACTACACAACACTTCAACAATATTTCTAACATTATGGGGACCTGCAGCATAATTATCACAGGGGAACTAGCACGTCAGTTTGGAATGTCAACATATGTTAGAACTACAGATCTGATGCTACCCGGACCTCTAACGCTGACAAGGCTACAGATCTGACGCTACCCGGACCTCTAACGCTGACAAGGCTACAGATTTGACGCTACCCGGACCTCTAACGCTGACAAGGCTACAGATCTGACGCTACCCGGACCTCTAACGCTGACAAGGCTACAGATCTGACGCTACCCGGACCTCTAACGCTGACAAGGCTACAGATCTGACGCTACCCGGACCTCTAACGCTGACAAGGCTACAGATTTGATGCTACCCGGAGCTCTAACACTGACAAGGCTACAGATCTGATGCTACCTGGACTTCTAACACTGACAAGACTACAGATTTGACGCTACCCGGACCTCTAACAACACTGACAAGACTACAGATCTGACGCTACCCGGACCTCTAACGCTGACAAGACAAAAGATCTCCCAAAAATTAATGCCTAAAATCCAACCCTAGACTAAACTGGTGCAATGAAAACCACGGTGTCACGCAATCCCGCTTCCAAGACCCACCAAGAATACAGGCTAAAGCACTGTGATACTCTGAACCCCTTGTGGTCCTTTCGTGGATCTCGTGTGGTCTATTTTGGACCACACAGGGGACCACGGGACCTAACGAGGACCACAGGCGTGAATTCAGTAGGTTCACAGTGCGGTTTTTGGTGGTAGAAGTGAATGAAGAAGAAGAAGAAGAATGCCTAAATGCTAAAAGAAATTCTAAAATAAAAATATTATGCTTAAATAAGACTGAAATTTTTCCATAAACTTACAGCTCAAAGCTCTCATACCCACAGCTTTACCATGAGTCAATTCACTTACTACTGACACACAGTGTCTTACACTGAGATTATAAATAAATTTCTGGAATCGTGTAACAAGCTGTACACATCTAACGAGGAATGTCAAAACAATTTTTGTGAAATTCTCACAAGAAAATGGAATGAACTTTCAGCTCACTGAAAAATCTCCAGAACCAAATAAATTATTCTTCTGTGATATTAAAAAAAAAGTACATTCTAAGGAGTGATATTTCTCATGTCACTTGTTTATATACTTGGGCTAATGTGAGTGATATTTCTCATGTCACCTGTTTATATACTTGGGCTAATGTGAGTGATATTTCTCATGTCACCTGTTATATACTTGGGCTAATGTGAGTGATATTTCTCATGTCATCTGTTTATATACTTGGGCTAATGTGAGTGATATTTCTCATGTCACCTGTTTATATACTTGGGCTAATGTGAGTGATATTTCTCATGTCACCTGTTTATATACTTGGGCTAATGTGAGTGATATTTCTCACGTCATCTGTTTATATACTTGGGATGATGTGAGTGATATTTCTCATGTCATCTGTTTATATAATTGGGCTAATGTGAGTGATATTTCTCACGTCATCTGTTTATATACTTGGGATGATGTGAGTGATATTTCTCATGTCACCTGTTATATACTTGAGAGCTGATGTGAGTGATATTTCTTATGTCACCTGTTTATATACATGAGGCGCTGTGAGTGATATTTCTCATGTCACTTGTTTATATACTTGAGCTGATATGAGGTGATATTTCTCATGTCACCTGTTTATATACTTTGGCTGATGTGAGTGATTTCTCACGTCACTTGTTTATATACTTGGGCTGATGCGAGTGATATGGGGTTCTCTAGATGATGTTTCTGACAGTGACAATCTTTCTTAGGAAGATCATGACAAACATGATGGGCACATGCCCTGGATCAGCAACATGGAAGAATGAGATGCTGTCAGACAATATTCTGGTGGAATAAAGTCACTGTCTGCTCATCATTCTGTCTTACAATAAAGCAAGTGTCAATAGATCATATGTGTCTACATTTGTTAACCTTCAGCACAGCTTCTAGATGTCATTCAATATTCATAATAAACTTTCCAAAATATGATTAGATATTCACACAATCATGAAATCATACAATCAATAAATAATATTCCAGCAATCACATTAATTAATCACACTATTATATGAAGCTATGTAAGTATACATTCTACAAGTAATCTTTAAAAAAATGAATCTTATAGTAAAACATACAGATATTTTTATGTTGATATAATATGTTTGTAAAATGTACAATTCTGATGTTATTAAAACACAGTTGATTAAATCAGTGGTACATGTTTACAGCACAGAAAGTATGACATAATTCATACAGAACATATCAAAGCTATGAAAACTTCACTGAAACAACGCTGTATCTGGGTTTGTGTTTTCATGTGCCTCATTTATTTATTATGAAAACAAAAGGTTCTCAGACCAGCTCCGAGAACAATGAAAACCACGGTGTCACGCAATCCCGCTTCCAAGACCCACCAAGAATACAGGCTAAAGCACTGTGATACTCTGAACCCCTTGTGGTCCTTTCGTGGATCTCGTGTGGTCTATTTTGGACCACACAGGGGACCACGGGACCTAACGAGGACCACAGGCGTGAATTCAGTAGGTTCACAGTGCGGTTTTTGGTGGTAGAAGTGAATGAAGAAGAAGAAGAAGAATGCCTAAATGCTAAAAGAAATTCTAAAATAAAAATATTATGCTTAAATAAGACTGAAATTTTTCCATAAACTTACAGCTCAAAGCTCTCATACCCACAGCTTTACCATGAGTCAATTCACTTACTACTGACACACAGTGTCTTACACTGAGATTATAAATAAATTTCTGGAATCGTGTAACAAGCTGTACACATCTAACGAGGAATGTCAAAACAATTTTTGTGAAATTCTCACAAGAAAATGGAATGAACTTTCAGCTCACTGAAAAATCTCCAGAACCAAATAAATTATTCTTCTGTGATATTAAAAAAAAAGTACATTCTAAGGAGTGATATTTCTCATGTCACCTGTTTATATACTTGGGCTAATGTGAGTGATATTTCTCATGTCACCTGTTTATATACTTGGGCTAATGTGAGTGATATTTCTCATGTCACCTGTTTATATACTTGGGCTAATGTGAGTGATATTTCTCATGTCATCTGTTTATATACTTGGGCTAATGTGAGTGATATTTCTCATGTCACCTGTTTATATACTTGGGCTAATGTGAGTGATATTTCTCATGTCACCTGTTTATATACTTGGGCTAATGTGAGTGATATTTCTCACGTCATCTGTTTATATACTTGGGATGATGTGAGTGATATTTCTCATGTCATCTGTTTATATAATTGGGCTAATGTGAGTGATATTTCTCACGTCATCTGTTTATATACTTGGGATGATGTGAGTGATATTTCTCATGTCACCTGTTTATATACTTGAGAGCTGATGTGAGTGATATTTCTTATGTCACCTGTTTATATACATGAGGCGCTGTGAGTGATATTTCTCATGTCACTTGTTTATATACTTGAGCTGATATGAGGTGATATTTCTCATGTCACCTGTTTATATACTTTGGCTGATGTGAGTGATTTCTCACGTCACTTGTTTATATACTTGGGCTGATGCGAGTGATATGGGGTTCTCTAGATGATGTTTCTGACAGTGACAATCTTTCTTAGGAAGATCATGACAAACATGATGGGCACATGCCCTGGATCAGCAACATGGAAGAATGAGATGCTGTCAGACAATATTCTGGTGGAATAAAGTCACTGTCTGCTCATCATTCTGTCTTACAATAAAGCAAGTGTCAATAGATCATATGTGTCTACATTTGTTAACCTTCAGCACAGCTTCTAGATGTCATTCAATATTCATAATAAACTTTCCAAAATATGATTAGATATTCACACAATCATGAAATCATACAATCAATAAATAATATTCCAGCAATCACATTAATTAATCACACTATTATATGAAGCTATGTAAGTATACATTCTACAAGTAATCTTTAAAAAAATGAATCTTATAGTAAAACATACAGATATTTTTATGTTGATATAATATGTTTGTAAAATGTACAATTCTGATGTTATTAAAACACAGTTGATTAAATCAGTGGTACATGTTTACAGCACAGAAAGTATGACATAATTCATACAGAACATATCAAAGCTATGAAAACTTCACTGAAACAACGCTGTATCTGGGTTTGTGTTTTCATGTGCCTCATTTATTTATTATGAAAACAAAAGGTTCTCAGACCAGCTCCGAGAACAAGGAAAACCAGGTGTAGTGAGTGAGAGACAAACAAGTGCTACACTTCTCTCAGACACCCAACTGTGAAAATCATAGGAATGATGGGGATTATAATTTAAGTATGGCTGACAATTCTACCTACCAGCACATGAGAATGAGATTCCACAGCTGTATATACAAAAATAAAACATATATGAAAGCAACATGAGCTATCTTGAGAGTTCTACTTGGGCAGGCTGTTCTGCCTAGTCAGGAATAATCTGGCTGATAATGCATGTAACCAGTTAATACTGGACTCTGAATTATAAAGAGAAGGACTGGAAACTCATGACAAGTTCTGCTTACTGAAGGTCAAGATGGTGACATGTCATGCTGTTAAGTTTCTCCTTGCTGAACAGGTTGGTCCTATTATATATGTAGAGGACTGCAAGGTTGTGAGGATCAGTGTGCTGCTGGTCTCAATAAAGGTTGCGAGGATCAGTGTGTTGTTGGTCTCATTAAAGGTTGTGAGGATCAGTGTGTTGTTGGTCTCATTAAAGGTTGCGAGGATCAGTGTGTTGTTGGTCTCATTAAAGGTTGTGAGGATCAGTGTGTTGTTGGTCTTATTAAAGGTAGTGAGGATCAGTGTGTTGTTGGTCTCATTAAAGGTTGTGAGGATCAGTGTGTTGTTGGTCTCATTAAAGGTTGTGAGGATCAGTGTGTTGCTGGTCTCATTAAAGGTTGTGAGGATCAGTGTGTTGTTGGTCTTATTAAAGGTTGTGAGGATCAGTGTGTTGTTGGTCTCATTAAAGGTTGTGAGGATCAGTGTGTTGTTGGTCTTATTAAAGGTAGTGAGGATCAGTGTGTTGTTGGTCTCATTAAAGGCTGTGAGGATCAGTGTGTTGTTGGTCTCATTAAAGGTTGTGAGGATCAGTGTGTTGTTGGTCTCATTAAAGGTTGTGAGGATCAGTGTGCTGTTGGTCTCATTAAAGGTTGTGAGGATCAGTGTGTTGTTGGTCTCATTAAAGGTTGTGAGGATCAGTGTGTTGTTGGTCTCATTAAAGGTTTGTGAGGATCAGTATGTTGTTGGTCTCATTAAAAGTTGTGAGGATCAGTGTGTTGTTGATCTCATTAAAGGTTGTGAGGATCAGTGTGTTGTTGGTCTATTTAAAGGTTGTGAGGATCAGTGTGTTGCTGGTCTCATTAAAGGTTTTGAGGATCAGTGTGTTGTTGGTCTCATTAAAGGTTGTGAGGATCAGTGTGTTGCTGGTCTCATTAAAGGTTGTGAGGATCAGTGTGTTGTTGGTCTTATTAAAGGTTGTGAGGATCAGTGTGTTGTTGGTCTCATTAAAGGTTGTGAGGATCAGTGTGTTGTTGGTCTATTTAAAGGTTGTGAGGATCAGTGTGTTGCTGGTCTCATTAAAGGTTGGGATGATGTGAGTGATATTTCTCATGTCACCTGTTTATATACTTGAGAGCTGATGTGAGTGATATTTCTCATGTCACCTGTTTATATACATGAGGCGCTGTGAGTGATATTTCTCACGTCACTTGTTTATATACTTGGGCTAATGTGAGTGATATTTCTCATGTCACCTGTTTATATACTTTGGCTGATGTGAGTGATTTCTCACGTCACTTGTTTATATACTTGGGCTGATGCGAGTGATATGGGGTTCTCTAGATGATGTTTCTGACAGTGACAATCTTTCTTAGGAAGATCATGACAAACATGATGGGCACATGCCCTGGATCAGCAACATGGAAGAATGAGATGCTGTCAGACAATATTCTGGTGGAATAAAGTCACTGTCTGCTCATCATTCTGTCTTACAATAAAGCAAGTGTCAATAGATCATATGTGTCTACATTTGTTAACCTTCAGCACAGCTTCTAGATGTCATTCAATATTCATAATAAACTTTCCAAAATATGATTAGATATTCACACAATCATGAAATCATACAATCAATAAATAATATTCCAGCAATCACATTAATTAATCACACTATTATATGAAGCTATGTAAGTATACATTCTACAAGTAATCTTTAAAAAAATGAATCTTATAGTAAAACATACAGATATTTTTATGTTGATATAATATGTTTGTAAAATGTACAATTCTGATGTTATTAAAACACAGTTGATTAAATCAGTGGTACATGTTTACAGCACAGAAAGTATGACATAATTCATACAGAACATATCAAAGCTATGAAAACTTCACTGAAACAACGCTGTATCTGGGTTTGTGTTTTCATGTGCCTCATTTATTTATTATGAAAACAAAAGGTTCTCAGACCAGCTCCGAGAACAAGGAAAACCAGGTGTAGTGAGTGAGAGACAAACAAGTGCTACACTTCTCTCAGACACCCAACTGTGAAAATCATAGGAATGATGGGGATTATAATTTAAGTATGGCTGACAATTCTACCTACCAGCACATGAGAATGAGATTCCACAGCTGTATATACAAAAATAAAACATATATGAAAGCAACATGAGCTATCTTGAGAGTTCTACTTGGGCAGGCTGTTCTGCCTAGTCAGGAATAATCTGGCTGATAATGCATGTAACCAGTTAATACTGGACTCTGAATTATAAAGAGAAGGACTGGAAACTCATGACAAGTTCTGCTTACTGAAGGTCAAGATGGTGACATGTCATGCTGTTAAGTTTCTCCTTGCTGAACAGGTTGGTCCTATTATATATGTAGAGGACTGCAAGGTTGTGAGGATCAGTGTGCTGCTGGTCTCAATAAAGGTTGCGAGGATCAGTGTGTTGTTGGTCTCATTAAAGGTTGTGAGGATCAGTGTGTTGTTGGTCTCATTAAAGGTTGCGAGGATCAGTGTGTTGTTGGTCTCATTAAAGGTTGTGAGGATCAGTGTGTTGTTGGTCTTATTAAAGGTAGTGAGGATCAGTGTGTTGTTGGTCTCATTAAAGGTTGTGAGGATCAGTGTGTTGTTGGTCTCATTAAAGGTTGTGAGGATCAGTGTGTTGCTGGTCTCATTAAAGGTTGTGAGGATCAGTGTGTTGTTGGTCTTATTAAAGGTTGTGAGGATCAGTGTGTTGTTGGTCTCATTAAAGGTTGTGAGGATCATGTGTTGTTGGTCTTATTAAAGGTAGTGAGGATCAGTGTGTTGTTGGTCTCATTAAAGGCTGTGAGGATCAGTGTGTTGTTGGTCTCATTAAAGGTTGTGAGGATCAGTGTGTTGTTGGTCTCATTAAAGGTTGTGAGGATCAGTGTGCTGTTGGTCTCATTAAAGGTTGTGAGGATCAGTGTGTTGTTGGTCTCATTAAAGGTTGTGAGGATCAGTGTGTTGTTGGTCTCATTAAAGGTTTGTGAGGATCAGTATGTTGTTGGTCTCATTAAAAGTTGTGAGGATCAGTGTGTTGTTGATCTCATTAAAGGTTGTGAGGATCAGTGTGTTGTTGGTCTATTTAAAGGTTGTGAGGATCAGTGTGTTGCTGGTCTCATTAAAGGTTTTGAGGATCAGTGTGTTGTGGTCTCATTAAAGGTTGTGAGGATCAGTGTGTTGCTGGTCTCATTAAAGGTTGTGAGGATCAGTGTGTTGTTGGTCTTATTAAAGGTTGTGAGGATCAGTGTGTTGTAGGGCCCCTTCTCTCAGTTTTCCAACCAACAAGAAAAACAAAGCTTACCTGCAGGGCCCCTTCTCTCAGTTTTCCAAACAACAAGAAAAACAAAGCTTACCTGCAGGGCCCCTTCTCTCAGTTTTCCAAACAACAAGAAAAACAAAGCTTACCTGCAGGGCCCCTTCTCTCAGTTTTCCAACCAACAAGAAAAACAAAGCTTACCTGCAGGGCCCCTTCTCTCAGTTTTCCAAACAACAAGAAAAACAAAGCTTACCTGCAGGGCCCCTTCTCTCAGTTTTCCAACCAACAAGAAAAACAAAGCTTACCTGCAGGGCCCCTTCTCTCAGTTTTCCAACCAACAAGAAAAACAAAGCTTACCTGCAGGGCCCCTTCTCTCAGTTTTCCAACCAACAAGAAAAACAAAGCTTACCTGCAGGGCCCCTTCTCTCAGTTTTCCAAACAACAAGAAAAACAAAGCTTACCTGCAGGGCCCCTTCTCTCAGTTTTCCAACCAACAAGAAAAACAAAGCTTACCTGCAGGGCCCCTTCTCTCAGTTTTCCAAACAACAAGAAAAACAAAGCTTACCTGCAGGGCCCCTTCTCTCAGTTTTCCAACCAACAAGAAAAACAAAGCTTACCTGCAGGGCCCCTTCTCTCAGTTTTCCAACCAACAAGAAAAACAAAGCTTACCTGCAGGGCCCCTTCTCTCAGTTTTCCAACCAACAAGAAAAACAAAGCTTACCTGCAGGGCCCCTTCTCTCAGTTTTCCAAACAACAAGAAAAACAAAGCTTACCTGCAGGGCCCCTTCTCTCAGTTTTCCAACCAACAAGAAAAACAAAGCTTACCTGCAGGGCCCCTTCTCTCAGTTTTCCAAACAACAAGAAAAACAAAGCTTACCTGCAGGGCCCCTTCTCTCAGTTTTCCAACCAACAAGAAAAACAAAGCTTACCTGCAGGGCCCCTTCTCTCAGTTTTCCAACCAACAAGAAAAACAAAGCTTACCTGCAGGGCCCCTTCTCTCAGTTTTCCAACCAACAAGAAAAACAAAGCTTACCTGCAGGGCCCCTTCTCTCAGTTTTCCAACCAACAAGAAAAACAAAGCTTACCTGCAGGGCCCCTTCTCTCAGTTTTCCAACCAACAAGAAAAACAAAGCTTACCTGCAGGGCCCCTTCTCTCAGTTTTCCAACCAACAAGAAAAACAAAGCTTACCTGCAGGGCCCCTTCTCTCAGTTTTCCAACCAACAAGAAAAACAAAGCTTACCTGCAGGGCCCCTTCTCTCAGTTTTCCAACCAACAAGAAAAACAAAGCTTACCTGCAGGGCCCCTTCTCTCAGTTTTCCAAACAACAAGAAAAACAAAGCTTACCTGCAGGGCCCCTTCTCTCAGTTTTCCAACCAACAAGAAAAACAAAGCTTACCTGCAGGGCCCCTTCTCTCAGTTTTCCAACCAACAAGAAAAACAAAGCTTACCTGCAGGGCCCCTTCTCTCAGTTTTCCAACCAACAAGAAAAACAAAGCTTACCTGCAGGGCCCCTTCTCTCAGTTTTCCAACCAACAAGAAAAACAAAGCTTACCTGCAGGGCCCCTTCTCTCAGTTTTCCAACCAACAAGAAAAACAAAGCTTACCTGCAGGGCCCCTTCTCTCAGTTTTCCAACCAACAAGAAAAACAAAGCTTACCTGCAGGGCCCCTTCTCTCAGTTTTCCAACCAACAAGAAAAACAAAGCTTACCTGCAGGGCCCCTTCTCTCAGTTTTCCAACCAACAAGAAAAACAAAGCTTACCTGCAGGGCCCCTTCTCTCAGTTTTCCAACCAACAAGAAAAACAAAGCTTACCTGCAGGGCCCCTTCTCTCAGTTTTCCAAACAACAAGAAAAACAAAGCTTACCTGCAGGGCCCCTTCTCTCAGTTTTCCAACCAACAAGAAAAACAAAGCTTACCTGCAGGGCCCCTTCTCTCAGTTTTCCAACCAACAAGAAAAACAAAGCTTACCTGCAGGGCCCCTTCTCTCAGTTTTCCAACCAACAAGAAAAACAAAGCTTACCTGCAGGGCCCCTTCTCTCAGTTTTCCAACCAACAAGAAAAACAAAGCTTACCTGCAGGGCCCCTTCTCTCAGTTTTCCAACCAACAAGAAAAACAAAGCTTACCTGCAGGGCCCCTTCTCTCAGTTTTCCAAACAACAAGAAAAACAAAGCTTACCTGCAGGGCCCCTTCTCTCAGTTTTCCAAACAACAAGAAAAACAAAGCTTACCTGCAGGGCCCCTTCTCTCAGTTTTCCAACCAACAAGAAAAACAAAGCTTACCTGCAGGGCCCCTTCTCTCAGTTTTCCAACCAACAAGAAAAACAAAGCTTACCTGCAGGGCCCCTTCTCTCAGTTTTCCAACCAACAAGAAAAACAAAGCTTACCTGCAGGGCCCCTTCTCTCAGTTTTCCAACCAACAAGAAAAACAAAGCTTACCTGCAGGGCCCCTTCTCTCAGTTTTCCAACCAACAAGAAAAACAAAGCTTACCTGCAGGGCCCCTTCTCTCAGTTTTCCAACCAACAAGAAAAACAAAGCTTACCTGCAGGGCCCCTTCTCTCAGTTTTCCAAACAACAAGAAAAACAAAGCTTACCTGCAGGGCCCCTTCTCTCAGTTTTCCAAACAACAAGAAAAACAAAGCTTACCTGCAGGGCCCCTTCTCTCAGTTTTCCAACCAACAAGAAAAACAAAGCTTACCTGCAGGGCCCCTTCTCTCAGTTTTCCAACCAACAAGAAAAACAAAGCTTACCTGCAGGGCCCCTTCTCTCAGTTTTCCAAACAACAAGAAAAACAAAGCTTACCTGCAGGGCCCCTTCTCTCAGTTTTCCAACCAACAAGAAAAACAAAGCTTACCTGCAGGGCCCCTTCTCATTAAAGGTTTATGAGGATCAGTGCGTTGTTGGTCCTATTAAAGGTTGTGAGCATCAGTGTGTTGTTGGTCTCATTAAAGGCTGTGAGGATCAGTGTGTCGTTGGTCTCATTAAAGGTTGTGAGGATCAGTGTGTTGTTGGTCTTATTAAAGGTAGTGAGGATCAGTGTGTTGTTGGTCTTATTAAAGGTTGTGAGGATCAGTGTGTTGCTGGTCTCATTAAAGGTTGTGAGGATCAGTGTGCTGTTGGTCTCATTAAAGGTTTTGAGGATCAGTGTGTTGTTGGTCTCATTAAAGGTTGTGAGGATCAGTGTGTTGTTGGTCTCATTAAAGGTTGTGAGGATCAGTGTGTTGTTGGTCTCATTAAAGGTTTGTGAGGATCAGTGTGTTGTTGGTCTCATTAAAGGTTGTGAGGATCAGTGTGTTGTTGGTCTCATTAAAGGTTGTGAGGATCAGTGTGTTGTTGGTCTATTTAAAGGTTGTGAGGATCAGTGTGTTGCTGGTCTCATTAAAGGTTTTGAGGATCAGTGTGTTGTTGGTCTCATTAAAGGTTGTGAGGATCAGTGTGTTGTTGGTCTCATTAAAGGTTGTGAGGATCAGTGTGTTGTTGGTCTCATTAAAGGTTGTGAGGATCAGTGTGTTGTTGGTCTTATTAAAGGTTTGTGAGGATCAGTGTGTTGTTGGTCTCATTAAAGGTTGTGAGGATCAGTGTGTGGTTGGTCTCATTAAAGGTTTGTGAGGATCAGTGTGTTGTTGGTCTCATTAAAGGTTGTGAGGATCAGTGTGTTGTAGGTCTTATTAAAGGTTTGTGAGGATCAGTGTTGTTGGTCTCATTAAAGGTTGTGAGGATCAGTGTGTTGCTGGTCTCATTAAAGGTTGTGAGGATCAGTGTGTTGTTGGTCTCATTAAAGGTTTGTGAGGATCAGTGTGTTGCTGGTCTCATTAAAGGTTTGTGAGGATCAGTGTGTTGCTGGTCTCATTAAAGGTTTGTGAGGATCAGTGTGTTGTTGGTCTCATTAAAGGTTTGTGAGGATCAGTGTGTTGCTGGTCTCATTAAAGGTTGTGAGGATCAGTGTGTTGTTGGTCTCATTAAAGGTTGTGAGGATCAGTGTGTTGTTGGTCTTATTAAAGGTTGTGAGGATCAGTGTGTTGTTGGTCTCATTAAATGTTGTGAGGATCAGTGTGTTGTTGGTCTCATTAAAGGTTTGTGAGGATCAGTGTGTTGCTGGTCTCATTAAAGGTTGTGAAGATCAGTGTGTTGCTGGTCTCATTAAAGGTTGTGAGGATCAGTGTGCTGTTGGTCTCATTAAAGGTTTTGAGGATCAGTGTGTTGCTGGTCTCATTAAAGGTTGTGAGGATCAATGTGTTGCTGGTCTCATTAAAGGTTTGTGAGGATCAGTGTGTTGTTGGTCTCATTAAAGGTTTGTGAGGATCAGTGCGTTGTTGGTCCTATTAAAGGTTGTGAGCATCAGTGTGTTGTTGGTCTCATTAAAGGTTGTGAGGATCAGTGCGTTGTTGGTCCTATTAAAGGTTGTGAGCATCAGTGTGTTGCTGGTCTCATTAAAGGTTGTGAGGATCAGTGTGTTGTTGGTCTCATTAAAGGTTTGTGAGGATCAGTGTGTTGCTGGTCTTATTAAAGGTTGTGAAGATCAGTATGTTGTTGGTGTCATTACTAGCAGACTTTGAGTATGGAAGTTTTCCAAAGCAGAAGCTGAAAAAAACCAACTGTGAGTGATAAAAGTACACACCACTGCCAAGGTGGCACAAGTGTCAGAAATAATTATGTAAATTTAGTTTGTACATTTTTGTTATCATGTTGTCAATCTATTTCTTTCTTTTTTTTTTTTTCAACTAAAATGAGGTCACATTTTATTGGCCCAGCCCTCAGTATTTGTGTGAACTTTATACATACATATAAGATCTCTGAAAACATGAAGCCCTCATACACTGTACACACATCCTACAACTAGAAGAGAGAGCAAGATCTCTGAAACCATGAAGCCCCTATACAATGGTATGTACAAGTATGTGTACACACATCCTGGTAGTAGAAGAGAGAGCAAGACAAGGAGAAAGCCCAGTTTAACATGGAGAAATGTTCTTCAAGCAAAAAGCAGTATCTGAAAAGCGAGTCCCTAGTTATTTTAGCCAAACTGTGAGGTAGCCGTCTCTAAGAAAACTCATAACCTTCTCACTATAAAGCAGTTCACTACTGACTCTATACTATGCCTGGTCCAAATAAGCAAATGAGAAAAGGAAAGAAGGGAGTACTAGACAAATAAGTGGCTGTTCATGTACTTCAGAATGCTACTGAAACACAGCTTACACATCTCCTGTACTGACAAGATACTAACAGAGGACATTGGCAGGGCAAGCTGACTGATAATGCCACTTATAAAAATAAATACACAGGCACACATAAACAATAAGCTCAAATATCATCAAATATTCCTTTAGGCGGTCTGCTAAATGTTCGTCCACTACCAAACCTTGACGACCTTGACTGATAGCCTCCATTTTCACCTCGAGCCAAACCATCTCCGTAAGTGTGAGGTTCATCATCGTGGTCATCCCTGTAATCAATTGGCTCAATCTGACGCAGGAGTTCTGAGCGATCATCTTCATTTGGACTGCGAGGGATGGTGTAGCGATCTGCTGTGGGGAGATAAGTACATGCACACAAAAGTAGTTCCTGCTACTTGGAATATTCACATACAAGAAACGGATTATTACGGAAAAGTTGAACTTCTACAAGCATCAGTTCATTAGTAACTACTTACAAGAACTCGCACTGCTCTTCTTTAATAAGATCACAAGACTTTTTTTCATATTCTTCAACAAGACCACAAGATTTCTCACATTCTTCAATAAAATCATAAATGTTGTAATCTTCTTCAGTATTACAAGAATTATTTTCCAAACAACAAGAAAAACAAAGCTTACATGCAGTGCCCTTCTCTCAGTTTTCCAAACAACAAGAAAAAACAAAGCTTACATGCAAGGCCCCTTCTCTCAGTTTTCCAACCAACAAGAAAAACAAAGCTTACCTGCAGGCCCCCTTCTTTCAGTTTTCCAACCAACAAGAAAAACAAAGCTTACATGCAGGGCCCCTTCTCTCAGTTTTCCAAACAACAAGAAAAACAAAGCTTACCTGCAGGGCCCCTTCTCTCAGTTTTCCAAACAACAAGAAACTCCAGCTTACCTGCAGGGCCCCTTCTCTCAGTTTTCCAACCAACAAGAAAAACAAAGCTTACCTGCAGGGCCCCTTCTCTCAGTTTTCCAAACAACAAGAAACTCCAGCTTACCTGCAGGGCCCCTTCTCTCAGTTTTCCAACCAACAAGAAAAACAAAGCTTACCTGCAGGGCCCCTTCTCTCAGTTGACATGGGGGTTTCCTTGTTGCTGGACGCCCCGTCACCAAATCTTTCTGTCCAAGTCTTTCTTCTTGCTTCAGCATCTGCTTTTCTCTCCATCTTCCTCTTTTCTAAAACAGAATATTTTTGACATGACCTCTAGAAAGAGATTTTTTTTCCATGAAAAGAAAAAAAGGAATAAAACATGAGAGTCAAAGTGTCAACAACTTACGTATCCTGTCATGTTCAGAATTACTGAATATCATATCCCAATTTATATCTTGTCATGTTCAGAATTACTGAATATCATATCCCAATTGATATCTTGTCATGTTCAGAATTACTGAATATCACATCCCAATTTATATCTTGTCATGTTCAGAATTACTGAATATCGTATCCCAATTTATATCTTGTCATGTTCAGAATTACTGAATATCATATCGTACTTTATATCCTGTCTTAGACTTTGCTCTTCTGTCTCTCGGCAAGAAACAAATTATATCCTGTCTTATCTTCCTTTTATGGCTTACTCCCATAATCTTTGACTTTTTGAGAGACTGACAAGGCAGTGGGATGACTGGTATACGGCTTAGGGTCATATGGTGGCAGGCAACCTGATCTGATGCACTAGTTCAAGATAAACAGGTGACCTGACCTGGCAAACCATTTTAAAGACAAACTGGCAACCCAAACTGACACATATTATGAACATAAATCAGTGAACATATTTACAGCTAATCCAAGGAAACTGAAGTCATTGGTTTCTTTCAGTTTTTCCCACAAGCACTTCTTGGACAATTATGAAGATGACAACTTGGCCAGTAAACTGTGCTATTCTAAATGTCATCATGAACATAACAGCACCCTAGAAAACAACATCTGATAGCGGATACCCATTTCAAGCTGCAAGTGAAGGCCAAGTTGGATGCTGAAGTGTCCAGGTTTTATACACTATGTAAAAACTAGATCTATTATTTTCATTGACTAAATTTTCTAGACAAAGACAGATTGACAAGTAATTCCCACCTCTTGCTACCAGCTCCTTGCCTTCATCAATCAGCTCTTGCGTCATGTCATCGTCACCTATAAACTGCTGGAACCCCAAGGCACTGAGGACGCGACTACCAAGACTGAAGTATGTGCAGATGCACAAGAGAACAATCAGGATAGGGAAGTAGATGTTAAATCCATTGGAGATGATGGCAATAACATCCATATGTCCCATTATCTGGATAACAAAGGCAAGTTTTTCAGATATATAAACAAACAGAATTGTCAGTGTTCACATTACTAAGTTTCTTGGAGTTGTTATCTTAACTGTAACAGATCTGACAGTGTTCACATTACTAAGCTTCTTGGAGTTGTTATCTTAACTGTAACAGATCTGATAATGTTCACATTACTAAGTTTCTTGGAGTTGTTATCTTAACTGTAACAGATCTGACAGTGTTCACATTACTAAGTTTCTTGGAGTTGTTATCTTAACTGTAACAGATCTGATAATGTTCACATTACTAAGTTTCTTGGAGTTGTTATCTTAACTGTAACAGATCTGACAGTGTTCACATTACTAAGTTTCTTGGAGTTGTTATCTTAACTGTAACAGATCTGATAATGTTCACATTACTAAGTTTCTTGGAGTTGTTATCTTAACTGTAACAGATCTGACAGTGTTCACATTACTAAGTTTCTTGGAGTTGTTATCTTAACTGTAACAGATCTGACAGTGTTCACATTACTAAGTTTCTTGGAGTTGTTATCTTAACTGTAACATATCTGTCAGTGTTCTCATTACTAAGCTTCTTGGAGTTGTTATCTTAACTGTAACAGAACTGTCAGTGTTCACATTACTAAGCTTCTTGGAGTTGTTATCTTAACTGTAACAGAACTGTCAGTGTTCACATTACTAAGCTTCTTGGAGTTGTTAAAAATGAATGTTTTACCTTTGTGTATGAAGTCTCTTCAATTTTTTTATCCTGTGTAATGTGGCTATCCAGGTGAATCAAGCCAAGAAAGTTGAGACACATGGGAGGAGTCAGACGACACAACATCCTGTAGTGAAGGGGTCAGTCAAATGTTATGTGAATGGAATAAACTGGCTCATATTCACATGATAACTAAAGGAGGTAGAGGTTTATTTCATGTTATAACTTGACTTTATGGCTGTTGTTCTTGAACTCTGACAGTTTCTGCTGTGACTGCCTCTTTAGTACACCTCTCACAGTACAACTGTTGTCACCTTCCTATAAAGTCATACACTGACTGATTTACCAAGGAAGGTGGACACATTCTGCAACAATGATAAGAACTCTGTGCAAGAACATTTTCCTCAAGACACTGCGTCAAGTATCCGCTGGTTGGTTGGTTAGTTGGAGGTCTCTGCGAGAACATTTTCCTCAAGACACTGTGTCATGTACCCACTGGTTGGTTAGTTGGAGATCTCTGCGAGAACATTTTCCTCAAGACACTGTGTCAAGTATACGCTGGTTGGTTGGTTAGTTGGAAGTCTCTGCGAGAACATTTTCCTCAAGACACTGTGTCAAGTATACGCTGGTTGGTTGGTTAGTTGGAGGTCTCTGCGAGAACATTTTCCTCAAGACACTGTGTCAAGTACCCACTGGTTGGTTAGTTGGAGGTCTCTGCGAGAACATTTTCCTCAAGACACTGTGTCAAGTACCCACTGTTTGGTTGGTTGGTTGGAGGTCTGTGCAAGAACATTTTCCTCAAGACACTGTGTCAAGTACCCACTGTTTGGTTGGTTGGTTGGAGGTCTGTTCAAGAACATTTTCCTCAAGACACTGCGTCAAGTACCCACTGTTTGGTTGGTTGCTGACTTCTGCCCAAGAACACATTTTATTACCAATCTGACCACACTCAATGTTATATTATTAATAATAGTCTCCTGCCCATGTTGCTCTTTAAATTATAATGAGGTCACAATTTAAACTATAATGTGGTCACAATTTAAACTACAATGAGGTCACAATTTAAACTATGAGGTCACAATTTAAATTATAATGTGGTCACAATTTAAACTATGAGGCCACAATTTAAATTATAATGTGGTCACAATTTAAACTATGAGGTCACAATTTAAATTATAATGTGGTCACAATTTAAACTATGAGGTCACAATTTAAATTATAATGTGGTCACAATTTAAACTATGAGGCCACAATTTAAATTATAATGTGGTCACAATTTAAACTATAATGAGGTCACACTTTAAACTATGAGGCCACAATTTAAATTATAATGTGGTCACAATTTAAACTGAGGCCACAATTTAAACTATGAGGTCACAATTTAAACTATAATGAGGTCACAATTTAAACTATAATGAGGTCACACTTTAAACTATGAGGCCACAATTTAAACTATGAGGCCACAATTTAAACTATAATGTGGTCACAATTTAAACTATAACGTGGTCACAATTTAAACTATAATGAGGTCACAATTTAAACTGAGGCCACAATTTAAACTATGAGGCCACAATTTAAACTATAATGAGGTCACAATTTAAACTATAATGTGGTCACAATTTAAACTATAATGAGGTCACAATTTAAACTGAGGCCACAATTTAAACTATGAGGCCACAATTTAAACTATAATGAGGTCACAATTTAAACTATAATGAGGTCACAATTTAAACTGAGGCCACAATTTAAACTATGAGGCCACAATTTAAACTATAATGTGGTCACAATTTAAACTATAATGTGGTCACAATTTAAACTATAATGAGGCCACAATTTAAACTATGAGGCCACAATTTAAACTATAATGAGGGCACAATTTAAACTATAATGAGGTCACACTTTAAACTATGAGGCCACAATTTAAACTATAATGAGGTCACACTTTAAACTATGAGGCCACTTTAAACTATGAGGCCACAATTTAAACTATAATGAGGTCACAAAGAACATTTCTGGGCAGAAGTGAAGGAGGTGCCAGAAGACATACAAGAAAGAAGCTAACCACTGACAGAGTCTTGTTCCATCTTTAAGTGAGCAAAAATCATTTTCAAATGTAAAAGTAACTCACATTCAGGTTTCATTTTATCATACAAGGCAGAGTGCACACAGGCAGATGTGCTCAATGACAGCACAGCCTGATGAATATCTGGATGTTTGGAAATTACCAGAGGTGGCCAGGTGAGATAAACAACTCACATCACAACATTTGGCTACTCACATAACAACATTTGGCTACTCACATCACAACGATTGGCTACTCACATTCCAATAAATATCAGGCTGTGCTCATTTGTCTGGTGGTGCGGAGCGATGTAGTACAAGTTGAGTACCCTAATCTTGAATACGCTGAAGTACGCACAGAAGCACATGTAAGCTATTGTCAACACAGAGGCCAGCTGAAAAACATTCAACATACTCTTTCAGAAAATGATCACTCTGTTGATTTGTAAGACAAAAAACTACCACTGTGATTGTTTCTCACTGTGGTCAGTGTTTTGAATGGCATGGTAATGACAGATACTTCATTCATTCATTTGCATGTCCCTTGCGGAACTTTGCCTCTTGCAGCCATCTTCGCTTTGGTCTTCCTCTCTTTCTTTTTCCCATTATGTACCTTTCCAAGACATTCTTCTCTAGATGATCATGACGTTTAACATGTCCAAAATATTTAAGTTTAATCCTCTTTACTAGCCAGCTTTCTTCAATATTAAGTTCTTGTAGTATGGATATATTTGTTCTTTTTTGTGTCCATGATATTTGAAGAACTCTTCTGTACCATTTATTTTCAAAGGCATTTATGTGTTTCTCAGCTGTTTTGTTAAGTGTCCAGGTCTCACAGGCATATGTTGCGATGGGAAAGATGCATGCCCTTAAAAATCTTATTTTTGTGGTTCTGTCTGTTCCTCTCCACATATTCTTTAGTTGTTTTACTTTCTGAAGAGCCATAGCAACCTGAAACTTGTACTGACTTGTGACCTGGCATTTGTTCTGATATACAAACATATAACCTGAAACTTGTACTGACTTGTGACCTGGCATTTGTTCTGATATACAAACATATAACCTGAAACTTGTACTGACTTGTGACCTGGCATTTGTTCTGATATACAAACATATAACCTGACACTTGTACTGACTTGTGACCTGGCATTTGTTCTGATATACAAACATATAACCTGAAACTTGTACTGACTTGTGACCTGGCATTTGTTCTGATATACAAACATATAACCTGACACTTGTACTGACTTGTGACCTGGCATTTGTTCTGATATACAAACATATAACCTGACATAGAAACATGACTCCAGGCCCCTAGCTGCTGTGAACATGTCAGGACATCTTAATACTGATGTTTCATGCAGTGTTTAGATTATCTGAGGACTTTATGTCTCTTGTTCCTTCAAGCTCTTGACTTCTCAGAGCAAAATGTACACAGTTCTAGAATTTCTACTTATTCACTGCTAGTCATACATGTTGTGCAGTCTGACTTGGGTCTCCCTCCTGTATACGTGTTGTGCAGTCTGACTTGGGTCTCCCTCCTGTATACGTGTTGTGCAGTCTTGACTTGGGTCTCCCTCCTGGATATGTGTTGTGCAGTCTGACTTGGGTCTCCCTCCTGGATATATGTTGTGCAGTCTGACTTGGGTATCCCTCCTGGATATGTGTTGTGCAGTCTGACTTGGGTCTCCCTCCTGGATATGTGTTGTGCAGTCTGACTTGGGTCTCCCTCCTGGATATGTGTTGTGCAGTCTGACTTGGGTCTCCCTCCTGGATATGTGTTGTATAGTCTGACTTGGGTCTCCCTCCTGGATATGTGTTGTATAGTCTGACTTGGGTCTCCCTCCTGGGTACGTGTTGTGCAGTCTGACTTGGGTCTCCCTCCTGGATATGTGTTGTGCAGTCTGACTTGGGTCTCCCTCCTGGATATGTGTTGTATAGTCTGACTTGGGTCTCCCTCCTGGATATGTGTTGTGCAGTCTGACTTGGGTCTCCGTCCTGGATATGTGTTGTATAGTCTGACTTGGGTCTCCCTCCTTGATACGTGTTGTGCAGATATCACAGATCTACTTTTAGTATTTCACCAATCATGTCTATAGCATCAGTCAATTCTGAAATATACATCAGTGTGTCCATACAGCTATAAAGGATAATACATAATTTTTCCTACAAAACACCGCTCTCACAAAGACCTGTCAGTTCTCCTTACCTCAATGTAAACATAGTCGTAGTTTTCTCGAGCGAGGTTGATGAAGATGGCAAACAGGGAAAGAACGGGCTCCTTGATAAAGAACAAACACTCAGACCACACCACCATGAAGGACAGCACGGTCAAGACGCCCGCCAGAGCCATGTACACGTACGGACGAACCAGACACTTCCAGTACCACTCTGTGGGTCAGATGTATCGTGCGGCATTTACACAAAGTTAAATTGTTGACACTAATACAAGATACTCCACATCTTCCCTAATATCATGTTAACTTTGAGAAATATGACAGGCTCACTTGGCCTGCAGAACAGCAGATAATGTGCAAGGATCTTAGAGTAAAGGGTCCTCAGTCTGCTTCTTCAAGCAACTTTTACAACATGGCTACCTGCCAGTTGTTTCAGGAAGTGCAGAACATATGATCCAGTACATACATGTGATGTACACTGAGTAAGCGGAGACACCAACAAATGGAGACACTGGATAGATGAAGATTCTGGATAAACAGAGAGTAGATATGTGAAGACATGGATAAAGGGAAACACTGGATAAATGAAATAAGTGAAAACACTGCATCTCTGGACAAGCAGAGATTAGATATGTAAATACAATGGATAAAGAGAGAGACAGTGGATAAGCGAAGTCACTGCATAAGTGGAGATACCGGATAAGTGGAGACACTAGATAAATGAAGACAGTGGATAAGTAAAGACAATAAATGAAGACAGTGGATAAGTGAAGACAATAAATGAAGACAGTGGATAAGTGAAGACAATAAATGAAGACAGTGGATAAGTGAAGACAATAAATGAAGACAGTGGATAGGTGAAGCTGAGTCAGAGTGTGATTTGAAAAATTTGGTTGGTTCTTTTCTGTTTAAAAAACAGGAGAGACTAATGCTAGCAGCATGAAAGTGCTTTGTTTGTCCCCAGAGTTAGTGTTCTCATTTTCTTGTATCATATGATGGGGGAAACAACACTAGTCTACACACAGTAGTAGGGTACAGCATTTACAGTACTTTATCTGAGTTGTTTACAACAATTAGTGTACTTTATAGATAACTAAAGTAGGGTACAAAAATGAGAATATACACCTAGAGTAAAGTACAATTACAGTACTTTATATCTATCCTGGATAGAGTATAACAATTAGAGTAGTTTATCTAGAGTAGGGTACAACAATGAAAATATATACCTAGAGTAGGGTACAACAATGAAAATATATACCTAGAGTAGGGTACAACAATGAAAATATATACCTAGAGTAGGGTACAACAATGAAAATATATACCTAGAGTAGGGTACAACAATGAAAATATATACCTTGAGTAGGGTACAACAATGAAAATATATACCTTGAGTAGGGTTTAAAAAACAGGAGAGACTAATGCTAGCAGCATGAAAGTGCTTTGTTTGTCCCCAGAGTTAGTGTTCTCATTTTCTTGTATCATATGATGGGGGAAACAACACTAGTCTACACACAGTAGTAGGGTACAGCATTTACAGTACTTTATCTGAGTTGTTTACAACAATTAGTGTACTTTATAGATAACTAAAGTAGGGTACAAAATGAGAATATACACCTAGAGTAAAGTACAATTACAGTACTTTATATCTATCCTGGATAGAGTATAACAATTAGAGTAGTTTATCTAGAGTAAGGTACAACAATTAGAATATATACCTAGAGTAAGGTACAACAATTAGAATATATACCTAGAGTAAGGTACAACAATTAGAATACATACCTAAAGTAGGGGTATAAATATTCCTCAAGCATCTGAAGTAAAGATTTCCCTTGGCAGGATCTGAGTGTCTGTACACTGTGTCTGTGGCACGCATGTTTGAGTCTATGTCCTCCCACTCCAGGGCGCTGCTCAGAAGACTACACCACTGAATGTTGGTACGCTGGCTTATCTGATGCCGCCTGTCCATGTCACATGTTTCACACACATGTGCAGACAAAACAACAAAATACTGCATCACTTGGCAAATTCAAGATGGCTTATTGAAAAAAAAAAATCAGCCTTTCCCCTCTGTGCTTGGTATCATGAATGTTTTAACTTGTTGCTGGTTACCTCAGAAAATCCTGGAGACACTAGAGAGACAGTTTACCAGTTTTCTCTTGGACAACATACTCCCCACTGTGGACTTGGTACACTCATACTGGCACCTTTAAGCTGACACTTACTAAAACTTGGGCTTACTGCTTCCGCTTCCATGTACTTGTATTAGAAACTATCATATGGATGCCAAGTTCAGAGGCAAGGACAATATAAAATACTACAAAAATCTCTGGACTTCAGGAGTCAGGATTACAAGAATCTCCAGAAGTTACTGCTGGTATAAGCAATCAAGTGCATGGGGTAAGGGGGACAAGTGGGGACAATGGTGGACTGGATAAATGCAATCACAGCATACCACAGAAAGCACATCACAGCATACAACTCATAGACAGCACATCATAGACATACAACTCACAGACAGCACATCACAGCATACAACTCACAGAAAGCACATCACAGCATACAACTCACAGACAGCACATCACAGCATACAACTCACAGACAGCACACCACAGCATACAACTCACAGACAGCACACCATAGCATACAACTCACAGACAGCACATCATAGACATACAACTCACAGACAGCACATCACAGCATACAACTCACAGACAGCACACCACAGCATACAACTCACAGACAGCACACCATAGCATACAACTCACAGACAGCACATCATAGACATACAACTCACAGACAGCACACCACAGCATACAACTCACAGAAAGCACATCACAGCATACAACTCACAGACAGCACATCACAGCATACAACTCACAGACAGCACATCACAGCATACAACTCACAGACAGCACATCACAGCATACAACTCACAGACAGCACATCATAGACATACAACTCACAGACAGCACATCACAGCATACAACTCACAGACAGCACATCACAGCATACAACTCACAGACAGCACACCACAGCATACAACTCACAGACAGCACATCATAGCATACAACTCACAGACAGCACATCACAGCATACAACTCACAGAAAGCACATCACAGCATACAACTCACAGACAGCACATCACAGCATACAACTCACAGACAGCACACCACAGCATACAACTCACAGACAGCACACCATAGCATACAACTCACAGACAGCACATCATAGACATACAACTCACAGACAGCACATCACAGCATACAACTCACAGACAGCACACCACAGCATACAACTCACAGACAGCACACCATAGCATACAACTCACAGACAGCACATCATAGACATACAACTCACAGACAGCACACCACAGCATACAACTCACAGAAAGCACATCACAGCATACAACTCACAGACAGCACATCACAGCATACAACTCACAGACAGCACATCACAGCATACAACTCACAGACAGCACATCACAGCATACAACTCACAGACAGCACATCATAGACATACAACTCACAGACAGCACATCACAGCATACAACTCACAGACAGCACATCACAGCATACAACTCACAGACAGCACACCACAGCATACAACTCACAGACAGCACATCATAGCATACAACTCACAGACAGCACATCACAGCATACAACTCACAGACAGCACATCATAGCATACAACTCACAGACAGCACATCACAGCATACAACTCACAGACAGCACATCACAGCATACAACTCACAGACAGCACATCATAGCATACAACTCACAGACAGCACACCACAGCATACAACTCACAGACAGCACATCACAGACATACAACTCACAGACAGCATATCACAGACATACAAGTCTAAAAACAAGAATAGGACACAGATATAACAACAAGATTTGACAAAAGAATCCGGAGACAGAACTTAAAGCCTGCTTGATGATTTCTGACTGACAATACTTGTAGCAAGGAAAAGCAGATGTATACAAGATGACTTTGTTTACACAAATATCTCATGCATGCTTCCCACAAAACTGAATTAAATTAATATGTATCATAACCAATGACCATACTACAGAGGACTATCAGCTGAGATACATCTATAAAGTGAGGTGTCAAGGTCACACAGCACTATCACAACTTGTCACTAATGTGTTAGCACTTTAAAAGAGCATGGGCATCATCACAGGCATCATTTGATGATGCCCATGTTCCTCCTCAAACAAATTAATACTTTGATGATGTCTATGTTCCTCATCATCAAGGTGTTAATGGAGGAATATGGGCATCACCAAAGTGTTAATACTCTGATGGAGGAACATGAGCATCATCAAAGTGTGTTTGATGGAGGAACATGGGCATCATCAAAGTGTTAATACTCTGTTTGATGGAGGAACATGGGCATCATCAAAGTGTTAATACTCTATTTGATGGAGGAACATGGGCATCATCAAAGTGTTAATACTCTGTTTGATGGAGGAACATGGGCATCATCAAAGTGTTAATACTCTGTTTGATGGAGGAACATGGGCATCATCAAAGTGTTAATACTCTGTTTGATGGAAGAACATGGGCATCATCAAAGTGTTAATACTCTGATGGAGGAACATGGGCATCATCAAAGTGTGTTTGATGGAGGAACATGGGCATCATCAAAGTGTTAATACTATGTTTGATGGAGGAACATGGACATCACCAAAGTGTTAATACTCTGACGGAGGAACATGGGCATCATCAAAGTGTTAATGCTCTGATGGAGGAACATGGGCATCATCAAAGTGTTAATACTCTGTTTGATGGAGGAACATGGGCATCATCAAAGTGTTAATAATCTATTTGATGGAGGAACATGGGCATCATCAAAGTGTTAATACTCTGTTTGATGGAGGAACATGGGCATCATCAAAGTGTTAATACTCTGATAGAGGAACATGGGCATCATCAAAGTGTTAATACTCTGTTTGATGGAGGAACATGGGCATCATCAAAGTGTTAATACTCTGATAGAGGAACATGGGCATCCCATTAATACTTGTTAGTGTTAATGGAACATAGACTGACAGCTCATATTTGATCTGAAAGCATGCTATACCATCTTCCTCAGTTTCCAACTGGGTATTTTCACTGAAGCTAAATTCTAATATTGGACACAAAGAGTTAAACAATCTATGACAGGATTAAAAACTATAACATTCTTGTCAAAATATACATGACATTTTTCTTCACAGTGTTTATGAAAAACAGTGGCAAAATACCTTGACAAAAACTAGTTCTTTATTCTCAGACCACACATGAAAGAGACATGGAAACCAGCATGACTAGGACAAATATTTGAGCAGAAAATAAAATAATTAGACAGATTACAGCTCTAAAGTGGTTGATGAAATCTATGTCAAGTCTGGTCGGACAAAATGTCAAAGGTACAGTTCTAAAGCAGTTGAATAAGCTTATGTTAAGTCTGATTAGAAAAAAAAATGTCAAGGGTACAGTTCTAAAGCAGTTGAATAAGCTTATGTTAAGTCTGGTCAGACAAAATATCAAGGGTACAGTTCTAAAGCAGTTGAATAAGCTTATGTTAAGTCTGATCAGAGAAAAAAATGTCAAGGGTACAGTTCTAAAGCAGTTGAATAAGCTTATGTTAAGTCTGATCAGAAAAAAAAATGTCAAGGGTACAGTTCTAAAGCAGTTGAATAAGCTTATGTTAAGTCTGATCAGAGAAAAAAATGTCAAGGGTACAGTTCTAAAGCAGTTGAATAAGCTTATGTTAAGTCTGATCAGAGAAAAAAATGTCAAGGGTACAGTTCTAAAGCAACTGAATAAGCTTATGTTAAGTCTGATCAGAAAAAAAATGTCAAGGGTACAGTTCTAAAGCAGTTGAATAAGCTTATGTTAAGTCTGGTCAGACAAAATATCAAGGGTACAGCTCTAAAGTGGTTGAATAAGCTTATGTTAAGTCTTTTAGACAAAATATCAAGGGTACAGCTCTAAAGTGGTTGAATAAGCTTATGTTAAGTCTTTTAGACAAAATATCAAGGGTACAAGTCTAAAGTGGTTGAATAAGCTTATGTTAAGTCTGGTCAGAAAAAAAATGTCAAGGGTACAGCTCTAAAGTGGTTGAATAAGCTTATGATGGTGATGTCATTCTTTGGTACAAACCTCATAACTTTCTTATGCAGTTTAACCAGATTTCCCACACTCACAGAATCTAGGGACTGGTTAAAGTCTTCGTAGTCATCCATCTTCCCTCTCAGAGACTCTCTGGTACTCTCAGGGCACTGTCACAATTAACAACACAAAATATTGGTAGACATAATCATGTACTGCCTTCACTAAATATTCTATGATCTTGTATACTAATTTTGAAGTCTGTCAGATGATAGTCTTCACACTGTCCCAGAGTGAATGAAAATTCTGTTGTCATATAATACTTCTGATCTAACTTTCTAAAATGCCAATTCTTTCTCTGAATACATATTTGAAAAGAGGAATCACAAAGTGAAATATTTACAGACATGAAACCTGACAGTGTGTGCAGTGATGCCAATGTCAGGCAGCTAAATCAGATGAAACACAGTCAATCATGAAACTCTGCCCAAGCATAAACAGTGCATGCTAAGTTAACTGTCCAAGTGTAAACAGTGTCTGATGATAAAGTTAGCTGTCCCAGTGTAAACAGTGCATGACAAGTTAACGATCAAAGCATAAAGAGTGCACAACAAGTTAACTGTCAAAGTATAAACAGTGTCTGATGATAAGTTAACAATACATCTTCATCTATTTGGCCACCTTCACGCCGTCATGAGACCCACATGTACAAATCTAGGCACACCACTCATCCAGCCTGTCAAAGCAGCCTCACATCCTAGCTACAACTGATAAAAGATATGATGATCAGTCTGGCTTTCCAGACCAAACACTCATGTGGAACCTGTGTAAAAAAAAAAAAAAATATTCCCATTTCCATGCCATTAAGGCATATTGGGGAATACGGTTAGGCCCATATTTTCAATGACCTTCGGCATATGAAAGTCTGATGGAAACTGCATATGGATTAAAAAAAAACTAGTAAGAAACTTTGTGTAAGGATTACAACTGGTAAGAGTTACTGTTATCTCAGCCTTGATTTGAAAAGATAACAAAATAAATGTGGTATATAAATTACCACAATACCGTTGTATTTTACCAGATAATTACTCTCCTCTTTCCTAAACCATTTCAACTCGGGCAGAGTCTGATTTTACTGAATATCCCACCTGTCCATTAATACACTGATCGCCACAAGTCTCTGGTACGCCCTGCTTTGCAAGCATATATTCCATTTTCAGTGGCAGTTTCCCTCATACAAGGGCCTGGTACCAATTTTTGTACACTTGGGTCAACAATTAAACTGATCTGTTTCCCACCCTCTTCACCATGATGAGCAGTTCACTATTAGCTGTGCTACTTTTGCATTCATGAAATGTCTATTCATAAAGGAACTTATCTGTAGATGATTACTTTGAAAACATACAACTTGTATTTGACTGACTTCTCTAACATGAAAGCATATCAGTCAAACAACTGTATCTTGACTGACTTCTCTAACATGAAAGCATATCAGTCAAACAACTGTATCTGACTGACTTCTCTAACATGAAAGCATATCAGTCAAACAACTGTATCTGACTGACTTCTCTAACATGAAAGCACATCAATCAAACAATAATGTACCTTGCTCAGTATCGTGTCCATGTGCTTTCGAAGCGGGTGGTTGTATCGAATTTTTTCGGCAGTTCTTCGTGTCTCCTGAAAGTATCAGAACAGTTTGTTTTTAATCATATAAAAGCTTGTTAAAGTAAAGCAGCATATCTCTCTTTACAGGAGTTATATTTCTGTGATTTTCTCTGACAGACATTACCTACCATCATCCCAGCATGCACTTTCCTGTACAGGCTTTTTTTGGTCACTTGTTCCAGACTCACATTTTTTTTTTCCACAAAATCTATTTTTCTATTCTTGTGCTGCGCATAATCTTTCGAGCTTTGACTGAAAGGCAGTTATCCCGAATACAGACAAATCACATACCTGTTTTCACAGCTGGATTGGACTCAAAGACACATTAGTCACAATTCACAGTTTTTTATACAAGACTGTTGACTGTACTATATTTTATGTCTGTAGCCAGAAAAGATTTCAATAAACTCATTTTAATCTACTTCTGTATTTTTTATTTTATGTCTGTAGCCAGAAAAGATTTCAACAAACTCATTTTCATGTACTTCTGTATTTTTTAACACTGTTAATTAGTCTCTGAATTAAACCATGAAAAAATGAGTTAAAGTTTTAATTATGACACAAACATTCTAATGACAAAGAGAAGCAGATTATACAAGAAATAGCAGCTCACTGTGCGTCAGAACTACCTGTTATTTTATATACTAGAAAAACTAAACAGGAGTTCTTCTTACTGTCAGCAAGAGCCATGTTTTATCTGAGATGATGGAGAAATCTTCAGGACTGTGCTATCTGTGTCAGCTGAAGAACAAGTCATCAAGGACCTGTCTTATATTCACACAGTGCTCCCAACTGTGGCTGCTAGTATATAAGGTGGAGGCTGATATTTGCCTCTTGGAGAGCAGTGTAATATCACAACCTACATCATGTCTGTTAACATCTTCACCACACTAACAGCTACCTAGATCAGCTAGTTCATAAATACATGAAAATGCAACACAAACCTCCTGGGCATCTTCTAGCTGACAGATATAGGAAAACACAACAGCACAAACCTCCTGGGCATCTTCTAGCTGACAGATATAGGAAAACACAACAGCACAAACCTCCTGGGCATCTTCTAGCTGACAGATATAGGAAAACACAACAACACAAACCTCCTGGGCATCTTCTAGCTGACAGATATAGGAAAACACAACAGCACAAACCTCCTGGGCATCTTCTAGCTGACAGATATAGGAAAACACAACAACACAAACCTCCTGGGCATCTTCTAGCTGATAGATATAGGAAAACACACCTAGGAAAACACAATGGCACAAAGCTCCTGGGCATCTTCTAGCTGACAGATATAGGAAAACACACCTAGGAAAACACAACAACACAAACCTCCTGGGCATCTTCTAGCTGACAGATATAGGAAAACACAACAGCACAAACCTCCAGGGCATCTTCTAGAGCCTCTTCTGCTTCCGTTTTCTCGGTGCTGAGTTTGGCAATCTTAAAGTATGTATTGGATAACATATACCCTCTCCTGGATCTGTTCCACAGTGACCTTGGCACATCCACCAAGCCATAACCTAACATAAGCACCAGAACAAACAGGCCCCAGGTGTTGCTGGCTGTCACTCCAATAATTTTAAGTTTTTCTCTGAAATAGCAGGCAGTTAAAGTGATCATGTCAACAGCTGCTAGGATAACTTTGTTGTTGTTCATCATCACCATCACCACCAGCAAACTTACAAGCCCCAACCTCCTGCCTCAACGCACACTGACTGGTAACATCAATGCTATGTTATGTACAAACTCTTCCTGCAACATTAACAAAACATTCATGCCTGGTAATAAGTGACATGCGTCAGTCATGACAACGTGGCACGGTGAGACTTATTTTTAAGCTGTGCTTCAAGAATTAAAGAAGGCTGACATGATGCCTGCTTTTCCAAGATTTGTTACCATGGCAACGGCACATTTACTTTTACTGTCATGGACACATTATATATCAATCATCAATCAATCAATCAATTAATTAATCAATAAATACGTCACAAAACTACTAAAGACATGAAAAAACAATCTTCAAAATATGAGATTATTGTAAATAAGGTGTTTGTTGTTTGACCTGGTTCTTTCTCCCTAGAACTGCTAGAAGGTGTTTGTTGTTTGACCTGGTTCTATCTCCCTAGAACTGCTAGCAAGAAGGTGTTTGTGTTTGACCTGGTTCTTTCTCCCTAGAACTGCTAGCAAGGTGTTTGTTGTTTGACCTGGTTCTTTCTCCCTAGAACTGCTAGCAAGAAGGTGTTTGTTGTTTGACCTGGTTCTTTCTCCCTAGAACTGCTAGCAAGAAGGTGTTTGTTGTTTGACCTGGTTCTTTCTCCCTAGAACTGCTAGCAAGAAGGTGTTTGTTGTTTGACCTGGTTCTATCTCCCTAGAACTGCTAGCAAGAAGGTGTTTGTTGTTTGACCTGGTTCTATCTCCCTAGAACTGCTAGCAAGAAGGTGTTTGTGTTTGACCTGGTTCTTTCTCCCTAGAACTGCTAGCAAGAAGGTGTTTGTTGTTTGACCTGGTTCTATCTCCCTAGAACTGCTAGAAGGATGCTCTCTGTCACAGGCCCAGGTAACTATTGGGGCTCATGAATCATGTTCAACAGGAACTAGCTCACACTGGTTACTTTTGCAGATGTGAAGTGTGGGTCAAAAGCAAGGAGAGGTGCAATGTTTCTTTAGCAGACTCCACAACCATGGGAACCACAGTAACTCCTGCCCCATCAGCCAGACAGTCTGTTGGGGGTAGAAGGGGGGGGGATGGTTCACCAACCATGACATAAGAAGCCAGCTCTGTGTGGCTGAGCACTACACCACACTACATCTTTACCACTAGAAAAAATGTAACAACACCCCAAGTTCTAAGCCACAAACATAAACTTTATGCTGGGTCATCAAACTACAGTGTTGTGTACACATTTCTTCTAAACATGAGAGCAGCCACACTCTACAAGGAAGGACTTTGCTATTTTAAAAAACATGAAAAACATTCTACAAGCAACTGTGATGGACCACCAATACTTGAAGATGAAATCATAGACGCCATCAAACACATGAAGAAAGGAAAAGTGACTGGGCCTGATAATATAATAGAAGAAATAGAGTCGCTAGAGGAGACAGGAATAAAAATAATAACCAAGTTACTGAATGACATTTACATCACTGGTTATATGCCCAGTGACCTGCTGAAATCCACGTTTATAGCACTACCAAAGAAATCAAGTGCAAAGGAATGTGATGACCACCGGACTATCAACCTCTCATGTCACATAACGAAGCTACTTCTGAGAATCTTTATAGGAAAACACAACAGCACAAACCTCCAGGGCATCTTCTAGAGCCTCTTCTGCTTCCGTTTTCTCGGTGCTGAGTTTGGCAATCTTAAAGTATGTATTGGATAACATATACCCTCTCCTGGATCTGTTCCACAGTGACCTTGGCACATCCACCAAGCCATAACCTAACATAAGCACCAGAACAAACAGGCCCCAGGTGTTGCTGGCTGTCACTCCAATAATTTTAAGTTTTTCTCTGAAATAGCAGGCAGTTAAAGTGATCATGTCAACAGCTGCTAGGATAACTTTGTTGTTGTTCATCATCACCATCACCACCAGCAAACTTACAAGCCCCAACCTCCTGCCTCAACGCACACTGACTGGTAACATCAATGCTATGTTATGTACAAACTCTTCCTGCAACATTAACAAAACATTCATGCCTGGTAATAAGTGACATGCGTCAGTCATGACAACGTGGCACGGTGAGACTTATTTTTAAGCTGTGCTTCAAGAATTAAAGAAGGCTGACATGATGCCTGCTTTTCCAAGATTTGTTACCATGGCAACGGCACATTTACTTTTACTGTCATGGACACATTATATATCAATCATCAATCAATCAATCAATTAATTAATCAATAAATACGTCACAAAACTACTAAAGACATGAAAAAACAATCTTCAAAATATGAGATTATTGTAAATAAGGTGTTTGTTGTTTGACCTGGTTCTTTCTCCCTAGAACTGCTAGAAGGTGTTTGTTGTTTGACCTGGTTCTATCTCCCTAGAACTGCTAGCAAGAAGGTGTTTGTTGTTTGACCTGGTTCTTTCTCCCTAGAACTGCTAGCAAGGTGTTTGTTGTTTGACCTGGTTCTTTCTCCCTAGAACTGCTAGCAAGAAGGTGTTTGTTGTTTGACCTGGTTCTTTCTCCCTAGAACTGCTAGCAAGAAGGTGTTTGTTGTTTGACCTGGTTCTTTCTCCCTAGAACTGCTAGCAAGAAGGTGTTTGTTGTTTGACCTGGTTCTATCTCCCTAGAACTGCTAGCAAGAAGGTGTTTGTTGTTTGACCTGGTTCTATCTCCCTAGAACTGCTAGCAAGAAGGTGTTTGTTGTTTGACCTGGTTCTTTCTCCCTAGAACTGCTAGCAAGAAGGTGTTTGTTGTTTGACCTGGTTCTATCTCCCTAGAACTGCTAGAAGGATGCTCTCTGTCACAGGCCCAGGTAACTATTGGGGCTCATGAATCATGTTCAACAGGAACTAGCTCACACTGGTTACTTTTGCAGATGTGAAGTGTGGGTCAAAAGCAAGGAGAGGTGCAATGTTTCTTTAGCAGACTCCACAACCATGGGAACCACAGTAACTCCTGCCCCATCAGCCAGACAGTCTGTTGGGGGTAGAAGGGGGGGGGATGGTTCACCAACCATGACATAAGAAGCCAGCTCTGTGTGGCTGAGCACTACACCACACTACATCTTTACCACTAGAAAAAATGTAACAACACCCCAAGTTCTAAGCCACAAACATAAACTTTATGCTGGGTCATCAAACTACAGTGTTGTGTACACATTTCTTCTAAACATGAGAGCAGCCACACTCTACAAGGAAGGACTTTGCTATTTTAAAAAACATGAAAAACATTCTACAAGCAACTGTGATGGACCACCAATACTTGAAGATGAAATCATAGACGCCATCAAACACATGAAGAAAGGAAAAGTGACTGGGCCTGATAATATAATAATAGAAGAAATAGAGTCGCTAGAGGAGACAGGAATAAAAATAATAACCAAGTTACTGAATGACATTTACATCACTGGTTATATGCCCAGTGACCTGCTGAAATCCACGTTTATAGCACTACCAAAGAAATCAAGTGCAAAGGAATGTGATGACCACCGGACTATCAACCTCTCATGTCACATAACGAAGCTACTTCTGAGAATCTTTATAAGAAGAACAAGGCAAAAAGATAAAAATGGAAATAGCAGATGAACAGTTTGGATTTGTTGAAGGAAAGGGAACACACAATGCCATTTATGCTTTACGAACACTAACAGAAAGAGCTTTAGAAGTACAGAAAGATCTCTACTTATGCTTCATTGATTACACCAAGGCATTTGACAAGGTGAAACATAATAAAATTATTAAAATGCTTGAAGACATCAATATAGATAGCAAAGACCTGAGGATTGTAAAACATCTATACTGGCAGCAAGAAGCAGAAATTCGAGTTGAAAATAGAACTGGAAAATATCAACCAATAAAACAAGGGGTGCGACAAGGATGTGTACTATCTCCAGACCTTTTTTCTCTGTACAGCGAGAATATTCTAAGAATGATCATCACAGAACCAGGCATAAAAATTGGAGGATACAATATTAACAACCTTCGGTATGCTGATGACACAGTATTGATAGCTGAGAACCAACAAGACCTGCAAAATCTCTTGGATAAAGTCGCCAAAGAAAGTGAACAGAAAGGCCTTACTCTGAACATCAAAAAAGACAGAGACTATGGTTATATCTAAGAAACAGAATCCACCAGCATGCAGTATAAAATTAAATGGAACTATTCTAAAGCAGGTGCAGAAATTCAAATACCTTGGAGCAGTAATAACTTCAGATGGGAATGCAGAACAGGCCAAGCAAAGACTGCATTTCAGAGAATGAGAAACATATTAGCCAACACATCCTCATCAATGAATGTTAGAAAACAAGTCCTAAAATGCTATATTGAACCTATCTTATTATATGGAAGTGAATCTTGGACAATAGGCAAGTCTGCACAAAAATCATTGGAAGCAGCAGAAATGTGGTTTATTAGAAGAATGTTGTGAATCTCCTGGACAGCAAAAATAACTAATGAAGAATGTATGAGACGAGCTGGAGAGACAAAAAAAATCTTGTCAAAAAAATAAGAGAGAGACAATATACTTTCATAGAACATGCAATGAGAAGAGGGGCCAATGAAAATATTATAACAACAGGAAAAATAGAAGGAAGAAGATGAAGAGGAAGACCAAGAGAAATGATACTGGACAGTCTGACGAGATGGTGTGAGAGGAGATCACCAACTGAGCTGATGGCCTGCATGAAGGATCGTGTACTCTGGAGAAGCATAATAGCCAATGCCAGTCGGCAAGGCACCTGATGATGATGATGATGAAGCTAAAGTTAAAAAAAAAACATCCTCAACATTTATACAACATACCATCTATGTCAACATCAGATTCAGCAGCCACATAAATGAGACACATAACATACCATCTATGTCAACATCAGGTGTAGCAGCCACATAACATACCGATCTATATGAACATCAGGTGTAGCAGCCACATACACCACACTACATCTTTACCACTAGAAAAAATGTAACAACACCCCAAGTTCTAAGCCACAAACATAAACTTTATGCTGGGTCATCAAACTACAGTGTTGTGTACACATTTCTTCTAAACATGAGAGCAGCCACACTCTACAAGGAAGGACTTTGCTATTTTAAAAAACATGAAAAACATTCTACAAGCAACTGTGATGGACCACCAATACTTGAAGATGAAATCATAGACGCCATCAAACACATGAAGAAAGGAAAAGTGACTGGGCCTGATAATATAATAATAGAAGAAATAGAGTCGCTAGAGGAGACAGGAATAAAAATAATAACCAAGTTACTGAATGACATTTACATCACTGGTTATATGCCCAGTGACCTGCTGAAATCCACGTTTATAGCACTACCAAAGAAATCAAGTGCAAAGGAATGTGATGACCACCGGACTATCAACCTCTCATGTCACATAACGAAGCTACTTCTGAGAATCTTTATAAGAAGAACAAGGCAAAAAGATAAAAATGGAAATAGCAGATGAACAGTTTGGATTTGTTGAAGGAAAGGGAACACACAATGCCATTTATGCTTTACGAACACTAACAGAAAGAGCTTTAGAAGTACAGAAAGATCTCTACTTATGCTTCATTGATTACACCAAGGCATTTGACAAGGTGAAACATAATAAAATTATTAAAATGCTTGAAGACATCAATATAGATAGCAAAGACCTGAGGATTGTAAAACATCTATACTGGCAGCAAGAAGCAGAAATTCGAGTTGAAAATAGAACTGGAAAATATCAACCAATAAAACAAGGGGTGCGACAAGGATGTGTACTATCTCCAGACCTTTTTTCTCTGTACAGCGAGAATATTCTAAGAATGATCATCACAGAACCAGGCATAAAAATTGGAGGATACAATATTAACAACCTTCGGTATGCTGATGACACAGTATTGATAGCTGAGAACCAACAAGACCTGCAAAATCTCTTGGATAAAGTCGCCAAAGAAAGTGAACAGAAAGGCCTTACTCTGAACATCAAAAAAGACAGAGACTATGGTTATATCTAAGAAACAGAATCCACCAGCATGCAGTATAAAATTAAATGGAACTATTCTAAAGCAGGTGCAGAAATTCAAATACCTTGGAGCAGTAATAACTTCAGATGGGAATGCAGAACAGGCCAAGCAAAGACTGCATTTCAGAGAATGAGAAACATATTAGCCAACACATCCTCATCAATGAATGTTAGAAAACAAGTCCTAAAATGCTATATTGAACCTATCTTATTATATGGAAGTGAATCTTGGACAATAGGCAAGTCTGCACAAAAATCATTGGAAGCAGCAGAAATGTGGTTTATTAGAAGAATGTTGTGAATCTCCTGGACAGCAAAAATAACTAATGAAGAATGTATGAGACGAGCTGGAGAGACAAAAAAAATCTTGTCAAAAAAATAAGAGAGAGACAATATACTTTCATAGAACATGCAATGAGAAGAGGGGCCAATGAAAATATTATAACAACAGGAAAAATAGAAGGAAGAAGATGAAGAGGAAGACCAAGAGAAATGATACTGGACAGTCTGACGAGATGGTGTGAGAGGAGATCACCAACTGAGCTGATGGCCTGCATGAAGGATCGTGTACTCTGGAGAAGCATAATAGCCAATGCCAGTCGGCAAGGCACCTGATGATGATGATGATGAAGCTAAAGTTAAAAAAAAAACATCCTCAACATTTATACAACATACCATCTATGTCAACATCAGATTCAGCAGCCACATAAATGAGACACATAACATACCCATCTATGTCAACATCAGGTGTAGCAGCCACATAACATACCGATCTATATGAACATCAGGTGTAGCAGCCACATAAATCAGACATATAACATACCCATCTATGTGAACATCAGGTCTAGCAGCCACATAAATCAGACACAGAACATATCCTTCTATATCAACATCAGGTCTAGCAGCCACATAAATCAGATACATAACATACCCATCTATGTCAGCATCAGGTCTAACAGTCACATAAATCAGACACATAACATATCCATCTATGTGAACATCAGGTCTAGTCACATAAATCAGACACATAACATACCCATCTATGTGAACATCAGGTCTAAAATTCACATAAATCAGACACATAACATACCCATCTATGTGAACATCAGGTCTGGCAGCCACATAAATGAGACAGATGCCAAAAATGAGGAGATAAGTTCCATAGAAAATGGCATTCTCAATCAGGGCAGACTTGATTTTTCCTAGGACAGTGAAATCTCCTGCTTTTGTGTAAGACTGCATCATGGGCATTATTAACCTGATAACATAAAGTATGCATCATGGGCATTATTAACCTGATAACATAAAGTATTTATCATGGGCATTATTAACCTGATAACATAAAGTATGCATCATGGGCATTATTAACCTGATAACATAAAGTATGCATCATGGGCATTATTAACCTGATAACATAAAGTATTTATCATGGGCATTATTAACCTGATAACATAAAGTATGCATCATGGGCATTATTAACCTGATGGCATAAAGTATTTATTGAGGGCATTAATAACCTGATAACATAAAGTATGCATCATGGGCATTATTAACCTGATGGCATAAAGTATTTATTGAGGGCATTAATAACCTGATAACATAAAGTATTCATCATGGGCATTATTAACCTGATAACATAAAGTATTCATCATGGGCATTATTAACCTGATAACATAAAGTATTTATTGAGGGCATTAATAACCTGATAACATAAAGTATTCATCATGGGCATTATTAACCTGATGACATAAAGTATTTATTGAGGGCATTAATAACCTGATAACATAAAGTATTCATCATGGGCATTATTAACCTGATGACATAAAGTATTAATCATGGGCATTATTAACCTGATGACATAAAGTATTCATCATGGGCATTATTAACCTGATGACATAAAGTATTTATTGAGGGCATTAATAACCTGATAACATAAAGTATTTATTGAGGGCATTAATAACCTGATGACATAAAGTATGCATCATGGGCATTATTAACCTGATGACATAAAGTATTCATCATGGGCATTATTAACCTGATGACATAAAGTATGCATCATGGGCATTATTAACCTGATGACATAAAGTATTCATCATGGGCATTATTAACCTGATGACATAAAGTATTTATTCAGGGCATTATTAACCTGATAACATAAAGTATTCATCATGGGCATTATTAACCTGATGACATAAAGTATGCATCATGGGCATTATTAACCTGATAACATAAAGTATTCATCATGGGCATTATTAACCTGATAACATAAAGTATTCATCATGGGCATTATTAACCTGATGACATAAAGTATGCATCATGGGCATTATTAACCTGATGACATAAAGTATTCATCATGGGCATTATTAACCTGATGACATAAAGTATTTATCATGGGCATTATTAACCTGATGACATAAAGTATTCATCATGGGCATTATTAACCTGATGACATAAAGTATTTATTGAGGGCATTATTAATCTGATAACATAAAGTATTCATCATGGGCATTATTAACCTGATGACATAAAGTATTTATTGAGGGCATTATTAACCTGATAACATAAAGTATTCATCATGGGCATTATTAACCTGATGACATAAAGTATTTATTCAGGGCATTATTAACCTGATAACATAAAGTATTCATCATGGGCATTATTAACCTGATGACATAAAGTATTTATTCAGGGCATTATTAACCTGATGACATAAAGTATTTATTCAGGGCATTATTAACCTGATAACATAAAGTATTCATTCAGGGCATTATTAACCTGATAACATAAAGTATTCATCGTGGGCATTATTAATCTGATGGTATAAAGTATTCATCACGGGCATTATTAACCTGATAACATAAAGTACTCATCATGGGCATTATTAACTTGATGGCATAAAGTATTCATCATGGGCATTATTAACTTGATGGCATAAAGTATTCATCGTGGGCATTATTAACTTGATGGCATAAAGTATTCATCATGGGCATTATTAACTTGATGGCATAAAGTATTCATCGTGGGCATTATTAACTTGATGACATAAAGTATTCATCATGGGTATTATTAACTTGATGGCATAAAGTATTCATCGTGGGCATTATTAACTTGATGGCATAAAGTATTCATCGTGGGCATTATTAACTTGATGGCATAAAGTATTCATCGTGGGCATTATTAACCTGATGACAAAGTATTCAACATGGGCATTATTAACCTGATGACATAAAGTATTCATCATGGGCATTATTAACCTGATGACATAAAGTATTCAACATGGGTATTATTAACCTGATAACATAAAGTATTCATCATGGGTATTATTAGCCTGATGACATAAAGTATTCAACATGGGTATTATTAGCCTGATGACATAAAGTATTCAACATGGGTATTATTAACCTGATAACATAAAGCATTCATCATGGGTATTATTAACCTGATGACATAAAGTATTCATCATGGGTATTATTAACCTGATGACATAAAGTATTCAACATGGGTATTATTAACCTGATGACATAAAGTATTCATCATGGGTATTATTAACCTGATGAAAGTATTCAACATGGGTATTATTAACCTGATAACATAAAGTATTCAACATGGGTATTATTAACCTGATAACATAAAGTATTCAACATGGGTATTATTAACCTGATAACATAAAGTATTCAACATGGGTATTATTAACCTGATAACATAAAGTATTCAACATGGGTATTATTAACCTGATAACATAAAGTATTTACCACGGACATTATTAACCTATGGCATAAAGTATTTACCACGGACATTATTAACCTGATGACATAAAGTATTTCATTCATTCGTTCATTTGCATGTCCCTTGCGGAACTTTGCCTCCCAAACAGCACTCCTGTAGGCCTCTCGGGTGTGAGCAAGATGGCCTGCTGCTGCTGCGTCCATTTGCAGATCGTCAACGATGTCTTGCAGCCATCTTTGTTTTGGTCTTCCTCTTTTTCTTTTTCCCATTATGTACCCTTCCAATACGGTCTTCTCTAAATTATCATGACGTTTAATGTGTCCAAAATATTTAAGTTTTCTCTCTTTAATCCTCTTTACTAGCCAGCCTTCTTCAATATTAAGTTCTTGTAGTGTGGATATATTTGTCCTTTTTTGTGTCCATGATATTTGAAGAACTCTTCTGTAGCATTTACATTCAAAGGCATTTATGTGTTTCTCAGCTGTTTTGTTAAGTGTCCAGGTCTCACAGGCATATGTTGCAATGAGAAAGATGGTGCCCTTAAAAATCTTATTTTTCTAGTTCTGTCTGTTCCTCTCCACAGATTCTTTAGTTGTTTTACTTTCTGAAGAGCGATAGATGTCCTCCTTTTAATTTCCCTCATTGTATCTCCACTACTAGTTAGTAGTGATTCAAGATATTCAAAACCTTCCATTTCTTCCAATTTTTCCTCATTGATACATATATCAGATGCCTTGTTTGTTTTGTCAGCTGTCATCAATTTAGTTTTCTTTGCGTTATGATAGAGGTTTTGCTCTTCACTGTTCTTACGGACTGACATTAGTTTTTCCATTCCTTTTTATGTTGTGGATAGTAATACTGTATCATAAGCATATCTTATCTTATATCCTTCCCGTGCCGTTAAACGTCACACAGGGCTCGCAAAGTAGTTCGCCAATTTTTCCTGTCTTTGGCGAGTCTTTCAACCTCATCAAAGGATTTTATGCCTGTTAATTTAGCCTCTCTTAATAATGTCCTCTTCAGAGTTTCATGCGGTCTGCCTCTTTTTCTTCAGCCTGTTGTGTTCCACTTGATAGCTTGTTTTGGGATTCTCTGATCATTTCTTCTCATCAAGTGACCAACATATGTCTATCTCCTTTTCTTGTTCACCCATGAGACTGGTTGCTGTTCAGTCATCTGTCTTATCTCTGCATTGTTCTTGAATTCATTCCACTTGATGCTGAGTATTTTCCTTAGGCATTTGTTTACAAAAGAGTCTAATTTCTTTTCTATTTCTTTAGTTGTTTTCCAGCTTTCGCATGCATAAATGAGGGTGGATATTACATTTGAATTGAATAGTCTTAACTTGGTTTTTGTGCTTATAACTTTTGAATTCCATATGTTCTTGAGATTCTTGAAGACTGATACTACTGAAGATTGATAATACTGTGTCATCAGCATATCTAATCTCTGGTATTTCATAACCTCCAATCGTTATGGCATTGAAATATTCTTTGTTTACATCTTCTCTAACATTCCTCATTATATTTTCTGTATACAAGTTAAATAAGATAATGGCTGCTAAATGCAAATGTATTGATTTGGATTTGAGCACTAAAATGGATATTCTGAAGCAAGTTGATGAAAAAGTTACAAGAAAGGACATAGCGGATAAATTTGAAATTGACATTTCAACTGCATTGAAACTTGTTAAAAACTGAGACAAAACTGAACAAGACTGTCACTCATCTTTAGTTAGGTGAAACTGGAAGTGAAGGCGTGAGAGTTCCCACATGGATATTGAGTGTGTTCTGCTGAAACAGTTCAAACAGACACGTTCTGCATAGTTGCCTGTGTGCGATCCCATGCTCTAAGAAATTGTGGAACATTTTGTGAAAAAAATGGATATGCCTGACTGGAAGTGTTCAAACGGTTTTCTTGAGCGCTTTAAGAAACGTCACAACATAACATTTAAGGTCGCTTCAGGTGAAGCGCCCCGAATTAACACCGATGTCATTAATGATTGGATTTCTCACTTGCCAAAAATTTTGGGTGCGTATAGCCCAGATGTCATTTTTTAACATGGATGAAGCAGGTGTATTTTATAAACTGCTACTAAACTTTGTGCTTTTGTGATGAGAAGTGCCACGGTGGCAAACAAGCTAAAGATCATTTAACAGCTGTCCTGTGCTGTAACATGTCTGGCACTGAGAAGACTGCTTCTTATTATCGGAAAGTCATGAAATCTGCGGTGTTTCAAGAACGTAAAGAGCCTGCTGGGTACAAGGGAGATTTGAGTGGCCTGTTGGACAGAACTATGGGAGACAACTGATGCATGATAAGCAGTTATTCCGGTAGATCCAAACTACGAACATGGAAAACTGGCAGTAGGTCCAAACTACAAGCACAGAAAACTGGCAGTAGGTCCACACTACAAGCACAGAAAACTGGCAGTAGGTCCACACTACAAGCACAGAAAACTGACAGTAGGTCCACACTACAAGCACAGAAAACTGGCAGTAGGTCCACACTACAAGCACAGAAAACTGGCAGTAGGTCCAAACTACAAGCACAGAAAACTGACAGTAGGTCCACACTACAAGCACAGAAAACTGACAGTAGGTCCACACTACAAGCACAGAAAACTGGCAGTAGGTCCACACTACAAGCACAGAAAACTGACAGTAGGTCCACACTACAAGCACAGAAAACTGACAGTAGGTCCACACTACAAGCACAGAAAACTGACAGTAGGTCCACACTACAAGCACAGAAAACTGACAGTAGGTCCACACTACAAGCACAGAAAACTGACAGTAGGTCCACACTACAAGCACAGAAAACTGACAGTAGGTCCACACTACAAGCGTGTGTAAAAGTAAAGGTAACAGAAAACTACCGCTTGATGTTCAAGGCAGAAGAGCTAGGCACTTGAGCCTCCTGGCATTCTCTCTTCATCAAGAGGCACAGAACGTGGGCTGAGGACGTGTTTCTGTGTGCTCATTTTCTCCTTGCTGTAAAGATTGCTACCTGCTACTTCTGCTACAGAATGCTTCCTCCAAAAGTGCAAGATGAGGCGCACCAGAAAACACTGTACAATCAAATGTATCAGAATATTAAGAAAAAAAAACAGAATACTGAAGTAAAAGTCGGTTCCTTACATTTGACCCCGATGCCTCTGTTTTAGGAGGGTGATGGCTAGTAACGATTCTATCCTGGCACGATGACTTAGACAAAGACGCTGTCTCAACGGCTTTATTACTGCAACATGATGATATCAAGTGTGACATAATGTTTATATGAACTGACAGAGGGGATTGGGTGTGACACAAGGACTATCTGAACCAACCTCCTACTAGGTCAATTAGCAGAGTATCTACAGCTGCTGGAGTGGAGAGAGGGGCAGACGTGGATGTGGCCTGCGTGAATCAAAAAGTCTGATTAGCTTTATCAACATACAAGAAACAAAACAAAACAAAAAAAAATCTCTCTGTAAGGAAGCCTAAGAAAGAGAAGTGGTCTAAGTATAAACAGTGATACCATGTCAAAACTTGGGAAGTCCAGTAAATAATCCTCCACAGGATAGGTAGTATGTGGTCTGGGATGTAGCTAACCGGGCGGCCACAGCTAACACTAGCATCCTCATCTTGCAGTGCTAGAGCCTGGTAGTTGCCGGACAAACTGGGGCTGTCAATTCCGCTTTCTGTGGGCACAGCGGAGATGTTCTCGAAGTGAGTGGAGTTCCCAGAAGTTGTGCTGGACACTGTTGTTGTGCTGATGCTTCTTGGAGTGCGGTCCAAAACACATTGTCGATAAAATGTCTGAAACAATACATTCAGCAAATCATCTAAAGTCAATAAATATCTTTTAAAACAGAAATTCCTCTACTTTAAAAATGTCTGAATGTTTTCTTTTTAGAACAGAAACATATTTCCTTGAAATAGCCTTGAAGGCTAGCCCTTCCTACTCCCTACTCACACACTAGTGTGCACGTACACTTACACGCAGACAAGAAATCTGTGACATAAGATTTTATTATTTTAAAGATCATTAGCATTCTTCAGTCACTTCAGACATTGTGTGATGTGTCCTGAAAGACACATGATTTGTCAGGCATTGAAGGTCTTCTTCCTGTGCTTGAAGCACAAGCTTCTCTTCAATCTTTATAAGCTGACACTGTAAGCTGATGGCAGTCTCTTAACACTGGCTCTTCTCAATCTTTATAAACTGACACTGTAAGCTGACGGCCATCTCTTAATACTGGCTCTTCTCAATCTTTATAAACTGACACTGTAAGCTGACGGCCATCTCTTAACACTGGCTCTTCTCAATCTTTATAAACTGACACTGTAAGCTGACATCCATCTCTTAACACTGGTTCTTCTCAATCTTTATAAACTGACACTGTAAGCTGATGGCCATCTCTTAATACTGGCTCTTCTCAATCTTTATAAACTGACACTGTAAGCTGATGGCAGTCTCTTAACACTGGCTCTTCTCAATCTTTATAAACTGACACTGTAAGCTGACATCCATCTCTTAACACTGGTTCTTCTCAATCTTTATAAACTGACACTGTAAGCTGACGGCCATCTCTTAACACTGGCTCTTCTCAATCTTTATAAACTGACACTGTAAGCTGACATCCATCTCTTAACACTGGTTCTTCTCAATCTTTATAAACTGACACTGTAAGCTGATGGCCATCTCTTAATACTGGCTCTTCTCAATCTTTATAAACTGACACTGTAAGCTGATGGCAGTCTCTTAACACTGGCTCTTCTCAATCTTTATAAACTGACACTGTAAGCTGACATCCATCTCTTAACACTGGTTCTTCTCAATCTTTATAAACTGACACTGTAAGCTGATGGCAGTCTCTTAACACTGGCTCTTCTCAATCTTTATAAACTGACACTGTAAGCTGATGGTCATCTCTTAACACTGGTTCTTCTCAATCTTTATAAACTGACACTGTAAGCTGACATCCATCTCTTAATACTGGCTCTTCTCAATCTTTATAAACTGACACTGTAAGCTGACGGCCATCTCTTAATACTGGCTCTTCTCAATCTTTATAAACTGACACTGTAAGCTGACATCCATCTCTTAATACTGGCTCTTCTCAATCTTTATAAACTGACACTGTAAGCTGACGGCCATCTCTTAACACTGGTTCTTCTCAATCTTTATAAACTGACACTGTAAGCTGACATCCATCTCTTAATACTGGTTCTGTCTGTTACCAGAATTTTTCAAACAAACATTTCAAAATGACAATCAAACTAGAGAAAAAAAGATGATACGACAGGCTTCCTTTGCTTTCATTGTGGTATGAAACAGGCTCCACTACCTTCTGATGCACAAAGCTTCACTACTCCTACACACACACACACACACACACACAAAATGTTGGAGATATTGTGCAATGAATAAATTGTTTCAGTATTCTAGAAGATCTATTAATGACAAACCTGTACGTCACACAAGGAAGAGCTGACACTTACTAAAGACACATCCAAGGGGAGAATAAAAATGATCATGAGGCAGAAGTACCAGGCTATAAAACATGCTGCTGTAGCCACCACATGCTGTTTTCTCAAGTCTCCATAGCGATGAAGGAGATACGCAGCCACAACACACGTACAGATAATTTCAACGACAAGAGGGCCTGCTCCCATTTTCAATTTATTTTTACTGATGACTATGTCAATCTGAAACATAATAAATTATCAGGGAGGAGAACCTTCACAATTATTAACAACAAGTGAGAAACTATCACTTAACACTTTCATGGTGCCCTCTTGTTTCTTAACTTTGATGTCTGCTGTTATGGAAAATGCTGAGCCAGTGACACTTATATCTAAACCAGTGTTTCCCAACCCAGTGTTTTGTGATTCACCACCTGTCACAGTTTTTTGACATAATAATCACAAGTCACAACACACTTCTGAGTTATTCATTTTCTTTTTTAAAGCATTTTTTTTAAACACTTGTCTTTTTTCTAATATGTAATCTAGCTTATCTCTTCTTCTTATCCCCCCCCCCCCCATTCTGTATGTTTCTGTTTTATTTCTGCATCTTTCTGTAAGAATAAGAGGAAAACTGAAATGTCAAAGCCATGTTCCTTGTTCCTGAATAAAGTTGTTCCTACCTTTTCACAGAAAAAAAAAACCTGAAAAACAATTTGACAATTTGTGTTGTAAAAATGCAACATGGAACTCACAGAGTGATGTGAATATGTCATGCAAGTTTTGTTTCAAAGCTATCAGCGTCAGACCATCTACAGGCTGATATTACACTCTAAGGGCTCTCATCAAACATCTGTGTGCAAATAATTACATGCATATGCACGAGGTAGACAGAGGTGTATGGTGCAGTTTTACAAAGTGAGGGAGGGAGTGAATAAGGTGAGAAAAAAATGAATAGAAAGTATGAGAATGTATAAATGAAAAACATACGACATCCGATATTTCGGTGTGAGCCTTATTCGAGGATACATACACAACGAAACAAAAACACGAAGAACTTATCTGAATGTGTCTTCCTCCAAGTAGATAACAGAAATGTGTGTGGTAGAAGGGAGAAGGAAAGACCACGCTGCCTCCAAACAAAAGATTCCCGATAGAGCCAATCGTAAAGAAGAGGTGGAGAGAGAGAGGAGGAGAACAAGTGGGAGAAAGGGGTGGGGCAACAGAAACATGATAGCCGCTAGAGGAGGTGTCGGGGGGGGGGGGGGGGGAGAGGAAGGGGAAGCGGAGAGATAATGAATGAAGAACATAAACACCTGCAGGGAGAAAATGTGAAACTGGTGAATAGGACAAGACCAATATGTTGGCAGAGAAGGAAATAGGGTGGTGGTAGGGAGGGGTAGCATAGAGAAAGAAAGTAGAGTTTAAAAAAAAAAAAAAAAAAGCCAGTGGAAAACTAAAGAAGTTACAGAAAGCTGAAGACATTGTTAATTTCAGCTGGGTGGAGACAGCCAGTCTGGAAAATAAGGCGCTGTTCTAGGACCCTCCGAGATCATACATCAGCAGAACAAGAGCGGATCGCACTAACAGAAATGTCCTGTTTACCCCTGTGGTTGCCAAGGCAAAAATGTTTAGCCACAGGTGTCCAGGCCCTCTTAGAAATATCATTGAGATGCTGGCGAAATCGATCTCCTAAGCGTAAGCCAGTTTCCCCTATGTACTTCAAACCACAGCGTTTGCACATGATAGTATAAATGACATTTCGTGAAGTACAGGTGAAACCCTCCTGAACTGATAACGTGGACTTAGGGAAGGAGATCTGGCTAGCCTCGACAACAAACGGACAAGTGTTACATCCACAGCGTCCGCAACGTCTGGTACCATAAAAAGTGTCATCTGTCTTAAGATGACTACGAATTAAAAGGTCCCTGAGGTTCCTGTCCCATCTGTAGGCCACCAATGGGGGTTCCCCAAAAAGTTCACGTGTCTCAGGCTCGGTCTGGAGGATATGGAGATGGCGAAACAGTATGTTTTAACTGCCAAGCTATGAGGGTGGTATGTGAGTATTAGTTTCACTCTGTCCGAGCTACAGTACAGTTTAGTGGTGAGGGCTTGTTGCCGCGATATATGGCTAATGCGGTTCCAAGATGACGAGAGAACGTGTTCTGGATAGCCGCGTTGACGGAAGAAATCTAGCATTTTATGGCCTTGATCTTGGAAATCAAATCCTCCTTACACAAACGTCGCAACCTAAGAAGCTGGGAAAAAGGAATAGAGTCCTTACATGATCTGGGATGGGAGGAAGAGTACAGGAGGTAGCTGTGAGAGTCTGTAGGTTTATAGTGGATAGAAGTAGTAAGCCCGGAAGGGCCGATAGTAACGGCAATGTCAATAAAGTTAGTGGAAGTAGCAGAGATATGGGAGGTGAAAGAAATGACAGGATTGTACTCCTTAACAAAATTTATAAAGTTGTTAAGGTCTTCCTCTGGCACCGATGTGACCCCAATGCCGTCATCTATGTAGCGTCTATAGATGGCGGGAAAAGGGCCTCTAAAGGCTCTCAGAACCTTGTGTTCGAAGTGGCCCATGAACAGACACGTGTAGCTGGGGCCCATCTTGGTACCCATGGCTACACCACTAATCTGGTCGAAGTAAAGGCCATTGAATTCAAAAGAATTGAGTTGCAGGACAAGTTGTGGCTGGCTGTCTCCACCCAGCTGGGATTAACAATGTCTTCAGCTTTCGGTAACTTCTTTATTTTTCCACTGGCCTTTTTTTTTTTTTTTTTAAAACTCTACTTTCTTTCTCTATGCTACCCCTCCCTACCACACCACCCTATTTCCTTCTCTGCCAACTTATTGGTCTTGTCCTATTCACCAGTTTCACATTTTCTCCCTGCAGGTGTTTATGTTCTTCATTCATTATCTCTCCACTTCCCCTCCCCCCCCCCCACACCTCCTCTAGCGGCTATCATGTTTCTATTGCCTTCCCCCCACTTGTTCTCCTCCTCTTCTTTATGATTGGCTCTATCGGGAATCTTTTGTTTGGAGGCAGCGTGGTCTTTCCTTCTCCCTTCTACCACACACATTTCTGTTATCTACTTGGAGGAAGACACATTCAGATAAGTTCTTCGTGTTTTTGTTTCGTTGTGTATGTATCCTCGAATGAGGCTCACGCCGAAATATCGGATGTTGTATGTTTTTCATTTATACATTCTCATACTTTCTATTCGTTTTTTTCTCACCTTACCCACTTCCTCCCTCACTCTGTAAAACTGCACCATACACCTCTGTCTACCTTATTTATTTAAACAAGTTTTACTGCAGTTGCCATCCCTTTTATCTGTCACATGCATATGCACACACCAAACAGCAACCATGAACTATGTAAATAAGAAACAGATGCTCAGCTGTCAAGACTGTCTATGTTGGCTACATAACAACAGTCACTCAGCATTTCTGTGTAAATGCTGAGCTGTAGATTTATATAAGAAGTCAACCTGACACAAGGCTTTAACTGCAACATACACAGCTAAATATTACAGAGAAAGATAACTCTGTCACTAGACTCTTGACAACAAACACCATACATCCCAGACTATGAGTCTTATTTTAAAAAAGTCTCAATGTGGTGACTACCACTTTGTGTGGCTAAACCACGTTGGTTTCAGATATATTATGTAGCTTGCAGGAATATGTTTGCTGAAGTCTTTTTTTTTTTTCTTCACTTTTCATGCTGCAATTAATGCAAAACTGTCATGCTTTGGCTCTCAAACACCTGCAGTTTGTTACCTTAAGCAAGTTTTGGCCATCTCTCCACAACATCCACCACATCTCACTCCACATGTTGTCTCTAACCATGCATCTCACTCCACATGTTATCTCTAGCCACACACCTCACCCCACATGTTATCTCTAGCCATAAACCTCACTCTACATGTTATCTCTAGCCATAAACCTCACTCCACATGTTATCTCTAGCCACAAACCTCACTCTACATGTTATCTCTAGCCACACACCTCACTCCACATGTTATCTCTAGCCACACACCTCACCCCACATGTTATCTCTAGCCACACACCTCACTCCACATGTTATCTCTAGCCACACACCTCACTTCACATGTTATCTCTAGCCACACACCTCACTTCACATGTTATCTCTAGCCACACACCTCACTTCACATGTTATCTCTTAGTCTTCACTCCACAGAAAGATACCTGTAAATCTATATTTACAACACATTATAATGACTGTGGGAAAAATGTGTCAAAACAGAACAGAATGCCTTATATCAGCCAGCACACAAGAGTTAGTTTAATCAATTTATCTTTATTATTTGTATCACACAACGCTGCTCCTACCTTTTTCCTATTTTATGCATTCTTATTATTTGTATGTCTACCTCAATTATCAATAAAAAAAATTACCGATGATGAAATGCTAACTGCAGCGAGTATGTCATCATTTAACAGCCACCAAGACAAAGGAAACTTTACCCTTCTCCAAATACCCCTACATCATTATATTTACTTTCGCCTTTCACAGTAACAGCTACTTCGCTTCCTTCACTGAAAGCGTTTAACATAATTCCTTCATATGTGCAAATCGGACCACAGACGTCTGCTACCAGAACTGGATGCGTCTCACACTGGTTTCTGTGATCACCGGAACACATACAGTACCTACTTTAAATGCACATGATCCTGTAAAATGTTTCTTTGATCTTTCTTGTTCCTGAAGAACATGAAAGTTTCAACTAACAGCCTTCAAATGTCGTCTGATTCATCGTTAATGTCGTTGACGTCAACAATAAATATTATAGATGGCGCTTCGCTTCGTTGTCGCATTCATTCGAGCTTTTTCAGTGTTGTTTTGTAAGTCCCCATTATTTAATTATAGACTTGGGTAAAGTCAAATTACCGTTTCCATGTCATTAAGGCATATTTGGGATACGGTGTTAGGCGCGTATTGTCCGCTATTTAATTGTAGACTTTGCAATGAATTAATTAACATTTGATAATGAAATTAATTACATAAGAACGTTGGATTACAGTTGAAATGAAGTATAAATATTCTGTATTCTATAGATGCCATTATAAACTTACAATATGTGAGAGCCGTTTTTAATCAATAACGCGCAATTTTGTATACACAATGTGTATACAGCTGTTGAAGAAGTAAACCATTTTGCATATCTCGGCAGCTGTATAGACCACAATGGTGACACCAGAAAGCAAAGCACCATTGACCTTCAAGAACATACTGCATTCAAAAGTTATAAGCACAAAAACCAAGTTAAGATTATTCAATTCAAATGTAATATCCACCCTCATTTATGCATGTGAAAGCTGGAAATCAACTAAAGAAACAGGCATGAAATTAGACTCTTTCAAAAACAAATGCCCAAGAAAGATACTCTGTATAAAGTGGAATGAATTCAAGAACCACACAGAAATCAGACAGATGAGCAATTAATAACCTGTCTCATGGTTGATGAGAAAAAAGATGGATATATGTCAATCATATGATGAGAAGAAACAAGCTATCAAATGAAACACAACAGGCCGAAGAAAAAGAGGTCGACCACGTGAAACTCTAAAGAGGACATTGTTAAGAGAAGCCAATTCAGTGGGCATAACATCCCTTGATGAGATTGAAAAACTCACAGAGGACAGGACATCTTGGCGAACTACCATGCAGGCCCTGTGTGACATTTAATGACACGGGAAGGATGTAAGATGTGTCCATTTACTTCAGTTTAAAAATATTTATATTATGCTGCTGGCGTTAGTGATCCATTGACTGACCCTAATTTTTGTACCAGGTCATGCAAGTGACCAGGGAAATGAAAGAGCAGATCAGTTAGCCAAAACAGCTGTCATGGAGGAAGGGCAGGCAGTGGATTGAGCAGGCGTCAATGCTATTAGAGAAGTTGGTTGAACAAAAGACTTCTCTGACAGTTGTGGATCATCATCATTATCAAGAATGAAGGATCTGAAGATGAAATCTTATACAAGTGAAAAATTGATGATTCATAAAGAATTCCAGATGGATGGTCAAATAACAAAGGACACTTGTAATTAATTACTGTAAACTGATGGAGATACTGAAGAGGAGATAGGAGCACAGAGTGCATGGATGACTTACATTGTGTTGGTACTATGTAATTATTTTGTAAATATCTCTTGTGATCTAATGTGGTTTTTTCCACCTAATAATAATTGTTTGTTATTTATTACTCATTTTTGTGTTTCAGGGTTTTGCAAATATTGCTTCTTTGAAATCTTTTTTTAAGATATTTTGGTTGATTTAAAATTTTGCATTGTTCAAATGATGAAATATTTTCTATTTTGCATTGCTTAAATGATGTATTTTGTGTTGTTCAAATGATGAAGTATTTTTCATGTTCCTGTAGTTGCTTTGGACTGTTGAGAACTGCTTTTGCTGCACTCTGTTCTGCATCCAGATATCAGCTTGTGTGCTGGTATCCACAAATATCATCTCCATAGCTTCTACTTCAGTATCAGGACATGCTCATAGCTTTTAACACATTGGGCACTTTCAGGACACAAGTTCTGAAGTCTTACTTCACTTCTGTTTTAATGAGATTATATTTTATTATATGTGGTTTGTTAAATATCAAAGTTTTCATTAGATTTAACTTGAATTTGAAGAACAGGCACGCTCTGTTGCTGGGCTAGAGATGGGCACCCTAGAACTCAGGATACCCCCATATGTCCTTGGCCTTTAACCTCGGTGGTGTTCATAGTGTGTGTTGGGAGATAGTGCCAATAGCACATTTTCATTACATGTGATCTGTTAATGCTCTGTTACATATCTAAAGAATTTCATTTGATGTGACCTGTTAATGGTGTTATATATCTAAAGAATTTCATTTGATGTGACCTGTTAATGGTGTTACATATCTAAAGAATTTCATTTGATGTGACCTGTTAATGGTGTTACATATCTAAAGAATTTCATTTGATGTGATCTGTTAATGCTGTTACATATCTCCAGACTTTCATTTGATGTGATCTGTTAACGCTCTGTTGCATATCTAAAGAATTTCATTTGATGTTATCTGTTAATGCTGTTACATATCTAAAGACTTCCATTTGATGTGATCTGTTAATGCTCTGTTGCATATCTAAAGAATTTCATTTGATGTTATCTGTTAATGCTGTTACATATCTAAAGACTTTCATTTGATGTGATCTGTTAATGCTGTTACATATCTACAGACTTTCATTTGATGTGATCTGTTAATGCTCTGTTGCATATCTAAAGAATTTCATTTGATGTGATCTGTTAATGCTGTTACATATCTAAAGAATTTCATTTGATGTGATCTGTTAATGCTGTTACATATCTAAAGAATTTCATTTGATGTGATCTGTTAATGCTGTTATATATCTAAAGAATTTCATTTGATGTGATCTGTTAATGCTGTTATATATCTAAAGAATTTCATTTGATGTGATCTGTTAATGCTGTTATATATCTAAAGAATTTCATTTGATGTGATCTGTTAATTCTCTATTACATTTCTGAAGACTATTAGTTACATACAATCTCTTCATGATTTGCTACAGTTTGGGAAATAAATTTATGAAACTTGACTTAATCCTTAAAAAAAAAAAAAAACCACGCACACGCACACACACACACAAAAACAAAAAACAAAACAAACTTCTATTTTAAACAACAATTACATTTAATTTATAGAAAATATATGTGATGACATTGTTCATGTATTATGTTTTCTATCACATATCTATTCATAAAACATGACTGGCCAAAATAAAAATTAGATGAAAGTCATATAACTGAAATCACTCACTGTCATTCATAATTATTTCATGCTAAAATATGATGGAAAGAATTATACCAGGACTTTGCTATGTCTCACTGTCTTGAGATATCACCTGTTTTGACACAATTACCATGTTACCTGACATAGAAGTACAAGGCTGGGATACAGCAAGACATGTGCACACATAACTGAACTGGCTGCAGGTGAGCTGACACACTCCTAGCTATGATGGCAGCACAAGTGACATACTGATCACTGTACACTTTCAACAAGAGTTGGATACTTGTCACAGATAAAGAATTCCTTCAGGAGAGACTTTATGATTCTCATCTCACACTTGTCACTGACAAAATTACTCTGTTCAGCCCTCATTTCCACAGATGATCATAAATACGTGGTGTATGTTTGCAATGTATAAAAATGTACAGTTGGTGCAAATTTTCATGCAGAAATACTTGATGAAATCAACATTTTGTTATCTGGGGTAAAAGCTGAGCTATGATTTAAGCATGGCAAACATGCAGAGCTATATTTTATTTCACATTCACTGGATTTCTTCTTAGACTCCCTCATTGGACCTCATTACGAAACCAGACATAAGCTTCATTGTTTATTTCACAAAATGGTTCTTGGTACACCTGAAGTACACTACAAGAGACTAGGCCATTCTGTACTTGGGTACCTCATGTGTTCAAAGTCATATCTTATCATGATCTGTTTGTTCTAAGTTACATCTTATCATGATCTGTTTGTTCTAAATCACATCTTATCATGATTTGTTTGTTCAAAATCTCTATGACATCTCATATTAACCACACTGACTGTTTTATGCCATCTAATACTGACAAGAAATACATAGAGAATAACATTTCTGATGCACTGTGTAAAATGTACCTTATTCTGTATCTAGCTGAAAACTGCCAGGCAAAGTTAAGTATCTGGTGAAACAAATATGGGACAAGATGGAGTTGTGCTGTCTGTTACTGAGATGTCAGTGATGAAGGAGTCACATTTGGATTAGAAACCTCATTCATCCCAGTCATGCAGCCTATGGTCACATAAAACACACAGTCATGCAGCCTATGGTGACACAAAACACACAGTCATGCAGCCTATGGTCACACAAAACACAGTCATGCAGTCTATGGTGACACAAAACACACAGTCATGCAGTCTATGGTCACATAAAATACACAGTCATGCAGTCTATGGTCACACAGAACACACTGACTTCTAGATTTCCTGTACACATTTATGTTCAAGTGCTGCAAGAATTCTATGACCTCCAGGTCTTGAGAATGTCCTGGCCAAACTCATCAAAAAACTGGGGATCAACCAACCTGCTATGGCAGAAAGCCAGACTTCTACCGTATGTTATGACGTGGAAGAAAATTCTACTGTATGTTATGACGTGGAAGAAAATTCTACCGTATGTTATGAAATGGAAGAAAATTCTACCATATGTTATGACATGGAAGAAAATTCTACCATATGTTATGACGTGGATGAAAATTCTACCGTATGTTATGACGTGGAAGAAAATTCTACCGTATGTTATGACGTGGAAGAAAATTCTACCGTATGTTATGACGTGGAAGAAAATTCTACCGTATGTTATGACCTGGAAGAAAATTCTACCATATGTTACGACGTGGAAGAAAATTCTACCGTATGTTATGGCATGGATGAAAATTCTACCGTATGTTATGACGTGGAAGAAAATTCTACTGTATGTTATGACGTGGAAGAAAATTCTACCGTATGTTATGACATGGAAGAAAATTCCTATCCTCCTAAATGAGCAATAAATTAGTAGGAGTAATCCCACCTTCACTATCAGAGTTGTGAATATCATCACTCTGTTACTAAAAACAGACAAAACAGAGACACAGATAAGTCATCACTGATAAAATCTTACAAAATTTCACAGTGCAACAAGGATATTACATTATTCTGTTTCAGATTTATCTATCACAACAACAAGAAGCTAGATAGCAAATTTCACTAATAAACTGTTCTCTCGCAGCTAGATGGAAGCAAAGTTCATTAATACACTATTCTCTCATGGCTAGACAGATAGCAAAGTTCATTAATACACTATTCTCTCATGGCTAGATGGATAGCAAAGTTCATTAATACACTGTTCTCCTGCGGCTAGATGGATAGCAAAGTTCATTAATACACTGTTCTCCTGCGGCTAGATGGATAGCAAAGTTCATTAATACACTGTTCTCCTGCGGCTAGATGGATAGCAAAGTTCATTAATACACTGTTCTCCTGCGGCTAGATGGATAGCAAAGTTCATTAATACACTGTTCTCTCATGGCTAGATGATAGCAAAGCTCATTAATAAACTGTTTTCTCATGGCTAGATGGACAGCAAAGTTCATTAATACATTGTTCTCTCATGGCTAGATGGATAGCAAAGTTCATTAATACATTGTTCTCTCAAAGCTAGACAGATAGCAAAGTAATTCTCTTGGGATTATTTTTTATCTCACATCTAAGTGCTTTGTCTATGATTTTTTTCAAAGTTTAATCATACAGCACTGTGTTCTTTTACTTTACTGTATGAAAAGCTTCATTGTTTCCTATTTGTAATAATTTGTATCAGCAGCAATACAAGCAATTTTCTGTAATAGTTAAGGCTTTACATATTGTCAATACTTATATATGTTCTTGCAACTTTTTGTTCAATATGAAAATGTCTATGGAATGGCACATGATGATGATATTTTAAAGTTAAAGGACAGCTAGCAACTACTAACACATGATGATAATGTTAAAGGACAGCTAGCACCTACTAACACATGATGATAATGTTAAAGGACAGCTAGCAACTACTAACACATGATGATAATGTTAAAGGACAGCTAGCACCTACTAACACATGATGATAATGTTAAAGGACAGCTAGCACCTACTAACACATGATGATAATGTTAAAGGACAGCTAGCACCTACTAACACATGATGATAATGTTAAAGGACAGCTAGCAACTACTAACCCATGATGATAATGTTAAAGGACAGCTAGTGCTGACAAGCAAAAAAATATCTCCCAGACCACACAAAAATCAAATTAGGAGATAGCAGTGGTAAACAGAGTAATAAAGTACAAGAAGAAAATACTTATTTTAGCCAAACACCATAAGAAATAACATCTTGTTGGCAGAAATGCAGATGAAGCCACTGACAACAATTATTGAGGTAAGACGCTGGCGATGATTGGGACATGTGCTCTGGATGACTGACAACTCACTACCAAAAATAGCACTAAGATGGACAACCCAGGGGAACATAAGTAAGGGTAGACCAAAGGAGACATGGAGAAGAACAACAGAAAGGATGTTGAGCAATAGAGGGCTCATTTGGGCAAGAGTGGGAAAAAAAGGCAAAGGACAGGCACTTGTGGAAAACCCTTGCATAAAGCCCCATGTGCCTTGGGCACTTAAGGTTCAGAGGGAGAGAATGTAAAGGCAGATCTTGGAAAAGATTTCGTAAAAGCGACGTACAAAGAACTAGACAATAAAGTAAAAAGTTCAGCTAGAAGAGATACAAAAGAATACATAGACAATATGGTGAAAGAGGCAGAGAAAGCAGCAAAAACAGTAGACAGTAAAAACTCTATATAACATACAAAAGAGGCTAAAGTGTACATTCAAAGAAAAATTAATCTTTAGCAAAACTAGAACCCCATTAACATCAAGTAAAGACCAAAATCAAAGTTGGGCCGAATGCTTCTAAGAAATACTTAATCAACCACACGAAAATGAATTAATAAATCTTGAAACTGCTTTACAAATCTAAATGTCAACCTAGATGAAATTACACTGAATGAAATTGAAACAGCAGTGAATCTAAAAGCTAACAACCAAGTTGCAGGTGATGAAATAACAGCCAAAATGTTAAAATCTATTAACAGTGACAACATGAGCCAACTACGGAAAATGTTTGGAAAGAAGAAAAGGTTCCGTATAAATGGAAAAAAGGAATTGTTAAAATACCAAAAAAAAAAGGCAACCTTAGCGACTGCAATAACTGGAGAGGAATAACCTTAATATCAGTTGTGTCAAAAGTATTTTGCAAAATCATTCTGAATAGAATTAAAGATATAGTGGATGCTGCAATGAGAGATGAACAAGCAGGATCTTGAAAAGGGAGAAGTTGTCTTGACTGGATCTTTAAGAATAATACTTGGAGAACATATTGAAAAGCAGAAACCATTAATCCTGAACTTTATAGACTTTAAAAAGGCAACAGAACACACAGAGATTCATTGTGGAGGTTTTAAGACTATGTAGAATACCATCTAAAATTGATAACATTAAAGATCTCTACAAGGGATATGTCTGTGCAGTCAACACAGAAGAAGAGATGAGTGAATTGTTCCAGGTTGAAATGGAAGTGAAACAAGGATGTATACCATTTCCCTTTCTTTCTGGAACTGCCATAGACCTCATAAATGTTGCACAAGTAAAATGGGTACTGATTGGGTACATGGGACTCAATTAAAGACAATGAATTTGCAGAAGACAGAGATCTTATCAGTGTGAATTTGATGCAAGAAAAAACAGATACCCTGTCTTCACTGACTAGCAAAATAGGACTTGAAATTAACAAAGACAAAAACAAAAATTAAGAAACTTCCCATTAACCAAGAAGGAAAAATATATGTAAAAGGAACAGTTGTTGAAGAAGTAAACCAATCTGCATACCTTGGCAGCTACATAGACCAGGATGGTGACACCACAAAAGAAGTTAGAATTAGAATTGCAAAAGCAGCATCGATCTTAAAGAATCTTGAGAACATATGGCACTCAAAAGTTATAAGCACAAAAACCAAGTTAATATCCACCCTCATTTATGCATGCGAAAGCTGGAAAGCAACTAAAGAAACAGACAAGAAACTAGACTCTTTCGAAAACAAATGCCTAAGGAAAATACTTGGTATAAAGTGGAACGAATTCAAGAACAACCAGTCTCATGGGTGATCAGGAAAAGGAGGTGGACATGTCGGTCATGTGATGAGAAGAAACAACCAGAGAATACCAAAACAAGCTATCAAGAGGAAAACAACAGGCTGAAGAAAAAAGAAGCTGACCACATGAAACTCTAAAGAGGACACTGTTAAGAAAAGCCAGTTTTGTGGGCATAACATCCCACGATGAAGTTGAAAGACTCGCAGAGAACAGGAAAACTTGACAAACAACTATGCCAGCCCTGTGTGACATTTAATGGCACAGGAAGGATGTAAGAAATACAAACCAGGTGACTCAAACTGTTTACTTCTCATGTAACAGTTAAATCTTACACTCTTTTGATATGTTTTTTTCCCTAATATAATTTGTAAATTTGTATTAAATCGAGTATGTGGGAAGAATGAAAGATGGAGTGATGAAGGGCAGAATGTAAGCCGGGCCTGCATGCCCAATTCTTTACACTTTAAAAATAAAGATTACTCATTCATTCATTCTGTGACTGCTGGTGAAGGTGACCCAATATTTTGTGTGACTGCTGGTGAAGGTGACCTAATATTTTGTGTGACTGCTGGTGAAGGTGACCCAATATTTTGTGTGACTGCTGGTGAAGGTGACCCAATATTCTGTGTGACTGCTGGTGAAGGTGACTCAACTTTTTGTGTGATTACTGGTTAAGGTGACTCAGCTATTTGTGTGATTACTGGTGAAGGTGACTCAGCTATTTGTGTGATTACTGGTTAAGGTGACTCAGCTATTTGTGTGATTACTGGTTAAGGTGACTCAGTTATCTGTGTGATTACTGGTGAAGGTGACTCAGCTATTTGTGTGATTACTGGTTAAGGTGACTCAGCTATTTGTGTGATTACTGGTGAAGGTGACTCAGCTATTTGTGTGATTACTGGTTAAGGTGACTCAGCTATTTGTGTGATTACTGGTTAAGGTGACTCAGTTATCTGTGTGATTACTGGTGAAGGTGACTCAGCTATTTGTGTGATTACTGGTGAAGGTGACTCAGTTATCTGTGTGATTACTGGTGAAGGTGACTCAACTTTTTGTGTGACTGCTGGTGAAGGTGACTCAGTTATCTGTGTGATTACTGGTGAAGGTGACTCAGTTATTTGTGTGATTACTGGTGAAGGTGACTCAACTTTTTGTGTGACTGCTGGTGAAGGTGACTCAGTTATCTGTGTGATTACTGGTGAAGGTGACTCTGTTATTTGTGTGATTACTGGTGAAGGTGACGCAGTTATCTGTGTGATTACTGGTGAAGGTGACTCAACTTTTTGTGTGATTAATGGTGAAGGTGACTCAGTTATCTGTGTGATTACTGGTGAAGGTGACTCAACTTTTTGTGTGATTACTGGTGAAGGTGACTCAACTTTTTGTGTGACTGCTGGTGAAGATGCATAAACTTTCCCATGAATGTTGTTTGTGTGACTATTAGCAGGCCTTATATGACCTCAAAAGAAAGCATGTAGTAAGACTTGATAAAAGACAACCACTGCTTTATATGAGATATGACATGAATTCTACAAACTCTAACTACTCAACAGTCAACTGTTTTCTGACTGATCAATCTGAACAAACTGCTTCAAAGCACTGTTTTCTTATTGATCAAACTGAACAAACTGCTTCAAAGCACTGTTTTCTTATTGATCAAACTGAACAAACTGCTTCAAAGCACTGTTTTCTTATTGATCAACCTGAACAAACTGCTTCAAAGCACTGTTTTCTTATTGATCAACCTGAACAAACTGCTTCAAAGCACTGTTTTCTGACTGATCAAACTGAACAAACTGCTTCAAAGCACTGTTTTCTTATTGATCAAATTGAACAAACTGCTTCAAAGCACCGTTTTCTTATTGATCAAACTGAACAAACTGCTCCAAAGCACTGTTTTCTTATTGATCAAACTGAACAAACTGCTTCAAAGCACTGTTTTCTTATTGATCAACCTGAACAAACTGCTCCAAAGCACTGTTTTCTTATTGATAAACCTGAACAAACTGCTTCAAAGCACTGTTTTCTTATTGATAAACCTGAACAAACTGCTTCAAAGCACTGTTTTCTTATTGATCAACCTGAACAAACTGCTTCAAAGCACTGTTTTCTTATTGATAAACCTGAACAAACTGCTTCAAAGCACTGTTTTCTTATTGATAAACCTGAACAAACTGCTTCAAAGCACTGTTTTCTTATTGATAAACCTGAACAAACTGCTTCAAAGCACTGTTTTCTTATTGATCAAACTGAACAAACTGCTTCAAGCACTGTTTTCTTATTGATCAACCTGAACAAACTGCTTCAAGCACTGTTTTCTTATTGATCAATCTGGCTAGATCTGCTGGGATGACATATGCCATTCCACTGGACATTTTACAAAATATGAGTGATTCTGCCCCCACAAAATTCAACAATGGCTGAAAACACTTGTCAGTATCTAGGAAATCATTTTACGCAGCTTACAACAGCAACAATGATATAGGATAATCGGGTGAGCCTTCGAAGGATGTCAACTTTCAACATCATACAACAGATATTAGAACTTTAAAAGACAGATAGTCAGGGGCCATCTGCTGCTAGCTGCCTGCATCTGTTGTGCTGCTGTCACCTGGTGCTGTGTGCCCTCCCAGTTAAACATGATCCACAATAAAGACTTACAAGCAACAAACTTGATCTTCATTCTATTTTACACATGAGGTCTCAGACTTCTTTACTGGCTATAAACTATTTAATGTCACACTTCTCAGATTTCAGGACTATTTCAAAATAATCCCTATGAGGTCACTGGCTTGACATGAGCGCTCCAGAAATGCACAGGAAAACCAAAAGCTTTCTTGAGGGTGTGTGCCAAATTTGCACAGGAAAACCAAAAGCTTTCTTGAGGGTGTGTGCCAAATTTGCACAGGAAAACCAAAAGCTTTCTTGAGGGTGTGTGCCAAATTTGCACAGGAAAACCAAAAGCTTTCTTGAGGGTGTGTGCCAAATTTGCCAACTTCTGCCCCTCACATGTCACAACAAAATTTGCACTGCTTGCCATTATATTACATTTGCTGGTTTTCACTTGGCCAAAACAAAAAACACTGCCTGTGTGCCACTTCTGGCTGACTTGCCAACAGTTCACCAGCACTGACCTAGAGCATGACTTTTTTTTTTTTTTTAGTTGTCATTTTAAGTCAAATATCAGTATTTAAATTTGACCAAAGAAAGGTACAAGAAATACTGATGAAATAATTTAATACAAATGAAGCAGTTTTTCAGTTTTGTTTCAGCTAGCCTTGGAAATTTCGATAAACCTCTGTTACACTGCTACATCTTTTATCAGTGAATAAACACACACAAAAAATAGACAATATAAAAGAAACTTAAATATTACAACACAACAAACTGTTCAAAATCTCCAAAACATTCACAAGAGACTTTCTTTCAAAGAGGACCAGAAGGATTTCAGAACTTGTAAGTAATAACAAAACAGATGCAAACGATTTCTCCCATCATAAAAATACATTCTCTGGTAAACACTTCTTAACTCTCTCACTGTACAATGAGCAGGTGAAAGCTTGAACAAAACAATGAAATCAATCCAGTCCTTGGTTAGTATTTACCTAGTTAAGTGCTGTCCAGACCTTGGTTAGTGTTTACCTAGTCAAGTGCTGTCCAGTCCTTGGTTAGTATTTACCTAGTCAAGTGCTGTCCAGACCTTGGTTAGTGTTTACCTAGTCAAGTGCTGTCCAGACCTTGGTTAGTGTTTACCTAGTCAAGTGCTGTCCAGACCTTGGTTAGTGTTTACCTAGTCAAGTGCTGTCCAGTCCTTGGTTAGTATTTACCTAGTCAAGTGCTGTCCAGACCTTGGTTAGTGTTTACCTAGTCAAGTGCTGTCCAGACCTTGGTTAGTGTTTACCTAGTCAAGTGCTGCCCAGACCTTGGTTAGTGTTTACCTAGTCAAGTGCTGTCCAGACCTTGGTTAGTGTTTGCCTAGTCAAGTGCTGTCCAGACCTTGGTTAGTGTTTACCTAGTCAAGTGCTGTCCAGACCTTGGTTAGTGTTAACTAGTCAAGTGCTGTCCAGACCTTGGTTAGTGTTAACTAGTCAAGTGCTGTCCAGACCTTGGTTAGTGTTTACCTAGTCAAGTGCTGTCCAGACCTTGGTTAGTATTTACCTAGTCAAGTGCTGTCCAGTCCTTGGTTAGTATTTACCTAGTCAAGTGCTGTCCAGACCTTGGTTAGTGTTAACTAGTCAAGTGCTGTCCAGACCTTGGTTAGTGTTAACTAGTCAAGTGCTGTCCAGACCTTGGTTAGTATTTACCTAGTTAAGTGCTGTCCAGACCTTGGTTAGTGTTTACCTAGTCAAGTGCTGTCCAGTCCTTGGTTAGTATTTACCTAGTCAAGTGCTGTCCAGACCTTGGTTAGTGTTTACCTAGTCAAGTGCTGTCCAGACCTTGGTTAGTGTTTGCCTAGTCAAGTGCTGTCCAGATCTTGGTTAGTGTTTACCTAGTCAAGTGCTGTCCAGACCTTGGTTGGTGTTTACCTAGTCAAGTGCTGTACAGACCTTGGTTAGTGTTTACCTAGTCAAGTGCTGCGAAACTACTATGTTGTGTTAAGTCATGACCAATACCAATCGTACCAAGTTCCATCATTTCTCCATACAGCAGCAAGGAATCATGAAGAATTTTGGGCACTGAGATGAGACCCAAACATAAAAATCTGGACAGGAAAAAATTTTAATGAAACTAACACCTTTCCCTTCAAGAAAATAAAACACCCCCCCCCCCCCCCTCAAAAAAAAAGAGGACACATAAAATATTTGAGACAGTGGTGGTCTAGTGCTCCACAAAGACAGACATGATGTTGGTAACCAACATTAGCTCTCAGGTACTTACATACAAAATATAAAGACAGACATGATGTTGGTAACCAACATTAGCTCTCAGGTGCTTACATACAAAATATAAAGACAGACATGATGTTGGTAACCAACATTAGCTCTCAGGTACTTACATACAAAATATAAAGACAGACATGATGTTGGTAACCAACATTAGCTCTCAGGTACTTACATACAAAATATAAAGACAGACATGATGTTGGTAATCAACATTAGCTCTCAGGTGCTTACATACAAAATACAGGGTCTGGCATAAAGCATAGATGGGTTTAACTGACATAATGCGCAGAAACTGAATAAGCGTGAAAAAAAAAAACATGACGTCAAAAAAGAAGCAGACAAACAGTCATTTTTAACAATGGCTTCTTGGCAAAACACAACATTGTGCATTCACCGTTGAAAGTTATTTTAAAAATGGAGAATCGTCTATTAAACGAAAGATTCGTCACCATTTTGAGTTGCATCCCCATGATAATATTCCCGACTGGAGGACAAAACAATTTTGAGGTGGGTGAAAAAATGTAAGGAAACTGCTAATTGCCATAATATCAAGTCTACTGATCATCCAAGAACTCAGCAGACACCTGAATGAATTCAAGAAGTCCACAACGCATTGCTGAGTAGCCCTCGGTGATCAGCTGTTATGAACGCTTTGGTACCTGGCATCCTCTTACTCTTAATAGTGATCTTTATGTGCAGATGCTAACTGAATACTTCATTCCAGACTTGGCCAACAGAAATAAGAGACTAATGTGGTTTCAATAAGATGGAGCAACTGCCCACACTGCCCGTCAGTCCATGGTCATGCTGCGACAAGCATTTCCCAATTGTCTTATTTCCAGATTTTGGGATATTTATTGGCCGGATTTATTGGCCGCAGACGTCTTTCTATGGGGGTATCTCAAGAACATGGAGTATGCTAGTTGACCACAGTCAGTTGCAGACCTAAAAGATCGAATCCGACACTGCATTCAAAATATCACTTTGAACATGTTAAATGGTGTTATGCAGGAATTTTCCAGATGCTTGGCTGAATGTATCAAATGTAATGGCTGTCATCTAACCGGTGTAATTTTCATGACCTAAATATGATTGTCAGTAATAATAAAAATACCCACTTTTCTGAGTTTCATTTCACTTTTTTTTTACCAAAAAAATGCATAGCGCTTATTTATTTTCCATTTTTTAAATCCAGCTATGCTTTATGCCGGACACTATATAAAAACAGACATGATGTTGGTAACCAACATTAGCTCTCAAGTGCTTACATACAAAATGTAATGACAGAAATGATGCTGGTAACCAACATTAGCTCTCAGGTGCTTACATACAAAATATAAAGACAGATATGATGTTGGTAACCAACATTAGCTCTCAGGTACTTACATACAAAATATAAAGACAGACATGATGTTGGTAACCAACATTAGCTCTCAGGTGCTTACACACAAAATATAAAGACAGATATGATGTTGGTAACCAACATTAGCTCTCAGGTGCTTACATACAAAATATAAAGACAGATATGATGTTGGTAACCAACATTAGCTCTCAGGTGCTTACATACAAAATATAAAGACAGACATGATGTTGGTAACCAACATTAGCTCTCAGGTGCTTACATACAAAATATAAAGACAGAAAAAAAAGGCAAGACCTTCATGATGACATATGTAAGTTTTCTCACTTACCAACCTTTCTGATCTATAAAATACATATTCTGTCCGTGGGTGGTGGGGCAAACAAGAAGCAGAAGATGGAAAAATGTTCTGTTCTTGTGTTGTATAAACGAAGGATGAACACTTCATTCCAAAGTTTAATGAGCACTGATTTTATTATGGTACATTAATGAAAGCGGAAATATCAAAAATTGCATTGATTTGGCTGATAATGCTGCCATTTCAAGTTACCAATATCAATAATGTCAAACATGGCAGGACAAGCGCTATATTTGTCTGAATGTATGCATGCATGCAAAAGTTTGTAAAGAACAGCCTTTGTTTTGAGGCTGCTGCTAGTAGTTTGCTTTATTCCTTATCTTACTATCTTCTTCTTTACTAGCTGTTTCTCATGTCTTCCTCACAGAGCTGTCTTTCTCATCCCTTCCTTACAGCGCTGTGTTTTCCTAGCAAGTGCCATTTCTTCCTTACAGAAAACTCTGCAGTGTTGCATTTTCCATACATAAAAATGTCTTCTTTACAATGCTGCAGTTTACTCACAGTGCAATGTTTTCTTTCCATTTCCTTGCTTTACTTACAGAAAAATGTCTTCATTACACCAGTGCTTTCCATAAAGAGATACGCTCTCATTACACCAGTGCTTTTCATACAGAGATACGCTCATTACACCAGTGCTTTCCATACAGAGATACACTCTCATTACACCAGTGCTTTTCATACAGAGATACGCTCTCATTACACCAGTGCTTTTCATACAGAGATATGCTCATTACACCAGTGCTTTCCATAAAGAGATACGCTCTCATTACACCAGTGCTTTCAATACAGTGCTGTTTTCTCATTACATTATTGTTTTCCATACAGTGCTATGTTATCAATTCAACAATGTTTTCCATACAGTACTATGTTTTCAGTATATTACTATTTTCCATACCCTGTTATGTTCTCAATCTAACACAATTTCCCATGCTATGTTATCATTACACTATTGTTTTCCAAACAGTACAATGTTCTCAGTACACTGCTGTTTTCCCATACAGTGCTATGTTCTCCTTTCACTGGTCTTCTCACAGTGCTATGTTCTCCTTTCACTGGTCTTCTCACAGTGCTATGTTCTAATTATGCCATTTTCCCCACATGGTGCTATGGCCTCCTTATATCACTGCTTTCCCATACAGTGCTATGTTCTTACACCACTGTTTCCCAAACACAGTGCTTTGTTCTCCTTACATCATCAGTTTTCCCAAACACAGTGCTTTGTTCTCCTTACATCATCAGTTTTCCCAAACACAGTGCTTTGTTCTCCTTACACCATCAGTTTTCCCAAACACAGTGCTTTGTTCTCCTTACACCATCAGTTTTTCCAAACACAGTGCTTTGTTCTCCTTACACCATCAGTTTTCCCAAACACAGTGCTTTGTTCTCCTTACACCATCAATTTCCCAAACACAGTGCTTTGTTCTCCTTACACCATCAGTTTTCCCAAATACAGTGCTGTTTTCCTCAAGGTACTGTGACATGTTTACAACCTTAAACTTTCTGCAATTAACTTAAGATAAGCTGATTTCTTCTTTCTCTGTGAAAACAATAATGAATTTTCCAAACATGCATATATCCAGAACAATATAGGGTTATGTAGAGGACATGACACTTGGCCAGATGGTCACATATTTGCATGCTTGTGGGAATAACAGTAAAAATGCTGTCACATATTTCTTCAGATATGTGCCTTGCTTCTACATATCTAAAAACAATGTTTAAAATAACAAAAATAATTTTAAAAGTCCATTCACAATCTGTATCTTCTAACAAGACCATGGCTAACCAGAACCACAGACCATGGCTAGCCAGACCCACAGACCATGGCTAGCAAGACCCACAGACCATGGCTAGCAAGACCCACAGACCATGGTTAGCAAGACCCACAGACCATGGCTACATATTTGATTATTTGCTGCCTGACTAATTAGTTGTTCCTTTTATGGTAAAAAAAGCTGGAAGAATAGAGGAAAACATACAGCAGGTCTGCCATTGTTGAATCTTTTTGCTGCCCTTGTTTTAAAGATATTTCGAGTAAATGCTCGATGAGGTTTCCCATATTTTAAACAAAAGCACACACACACACAAATTATTCACAAAATACAAATGTAAAGAAAAGGTCAAGGCAAGTAGAAATAAATAGAACGTCCCTGACAAGTACAGGCCATTTATGTGAAGGTTTATGCTGCAGAATTTTCCATGGAGTTTAGATGTGATGGTGAGCTTAGTGACGAGCCGACGTTCATCTGTTCATCCACTTTGTGCGAAAGCTCCTGACAGAAAATTACAAATTTCATTAAAACTCGTCTGAAATTTGCCATCATTAAATACATGTAAAATTATAAGTTTCACTAAAACTCATCTGAAATTTAAATTTCATTAAAATTTATCTGAAATTCTTACATCTTACATCCTTCACATGCTGCTAAATGTCACATAAGGCCCACATGGTACAAGGGGTGATTGATAAGTTCGTGGCCTACGGTACAACGGATTATTTGTGGACAACTTTTTGGGGTTATTTCTCAACATAGTCCACTTGCAAGTTTATGCACTTAGTCCAGCAATCCTGGAGCATATGGATCCCTTCTTTGTAAAAGTCAGCATCTTGTGCCAGTAGAAAGTGGTCTACAGCATGAATGACATCATCATCTGAAGCAAATCTGTGACCACTGAGCTCCTTTTTGAGTTTGGTAGACAGGTAATAGTCTGAAGGGCCAAATCTGGGGAATAAGGAGGAGTTCAAGAAGCTGGAAGCCATTGCCACTGCCGACTTGTGAACTGGAGCATTGTCTTGCTGAAAGATGACTCTTCTCGTCAATTTCCCTCAACGCTTTTCCTTCAATTTGACCAGCAGTTGCTTCACAAGATGAGCATAATAAGCCCCGATGACCATTCTGCCATTCTGAAGATAGTCTACCAATAGCACACCGTCTGAATCCCAAAAGATGGAAGCCATCACTTTGCCTGCAGGCAGAACCACCCTTGCTTTCTTTGGAGGTGGGGATCTATGATGTTTCCACTGCTTTGATAGTTCTTTGGTTTCTGGTTGAAAATGATGAACCCAAGTCTCACCCATAGTCACAAATTGCTGAAGAAACTTTTCAGGATCTGCAGAAAAATGGCCAAGATTGTCTCTTGACGTGTTGAGATGCTGCCATTTGTGATAAGCTCCAAGAAGTTTTGGGACCCATCAAGCAGAGACCTTTGTCATTAGAAAATCATTGTGAATAATGGCATGAACATGTTCCTGGGAGATGCCCAACTCAGTTGCAATGTACTGCTCAGTTAGTCATTGATCCTCCATTATCATGTCGTGGATTCATTCTGCCAGTAGTTTCATCAGTGGTTACCGTTCTTGATCTTCCTGGACGGGGATCATATTCTAGACTCTCCCTTCCATGTCTGAACTGAGCTGCCCATTTCTTCACTGTGCTGTAAGAAGGGGCACTTTCCCCTAGAGTCTCTACCATATCCTTATGGATCTACTTCAATGATAAGCCCTTGATGCAGAAGTAGCGAATGACTGCTCGATGAGAAATTTTATCCATTTTCTCAATTTCTGCCACCCCTTACCAATTGGTTGCAGTTAATTTCTTGAAACTTGGTGTTTAATCTTAGATTAACCTGATCTATAAAAGCACCTAATATCAACTGTGTGTTTTAAGTATGTGTACCTTAGGCTGCAAACTTATCAATCACCCCTCGTAGCTCACCCAGATTTCCTGTCTTCGGCAAATTTTTCAATCTCATCAAGGAATGTTATGCTTGCTGAACTGGCCTCTCTTAATAATGTCCTCTTAAAGTTTCACGTGGTCTTCTTCTTTGGCCTGCTGTGTTCCATCTGATAGCTGTTTTAGAATTCTCTGGTTGTTTCTTCTCATCACATGACCGACATAATGTCCATCTTCTTTTTCTGATCACCCATGAGACTGGTTGTTGTTCAGTCATCTGTCTTATCTCTGCGTTATTCTAGAATTCGTTCCACTTTATTCAGAGTATTTTCCTTAGGCATTTGTTTTCAAAAGAGTCTATATTTCTTGTCTATTTCTTTAGTTGTTTACCAGCTTTCACATGCATAAATGAGGGTGGATATCACATTTGAATTGAATAATCTTAACTTGGTTTTTGTGGTTATAATTTAAATGCCATATGTTCTTAAGATTCTTGAAGGTCAATGCTGCTTTTGCAATTCTAATTCTAACTGCCTTTCTGGTGTCACCATCCTGGTCTATGTAGCTGCCGAGGTATGCAAATTGGTCTACTTCTTCAACAGCTGTTCCTTCTGTGTATATTTGTCCCTCGTCATTAATGAGAAGTTTCATTATTTTTGTTTTATCCTTGTTAATTTCAAGTCCTATTTTACCAGCCATTGAAGACAGTGTATCTGTTTTTTTTACATTGATTTTACATTGTCACTGATAAGAGTTATGTCATCTGCAAAATCAAGATCTTCCAGCTGGGTCTCATGTACCCAATCAATGCCCATTTTACCTGTGCAGCATTTTTTCATTATGAAGTCTATGGCAATTCCAAAAAGCAAGGGAGATAATATACATCCTTGTTTCACGCCTGTTTCAATCCAGAACCATTCACTCATTCCTTCTTCTGTCTTGACTGCACAAACATATCCACTGTAGAGGTCTCTAATGATGTTAACAATTTTTGATGGTATTCCATATATTCTTAAAATCCTCCATAATGAATCTCTGTGTATGCTATCAAATGCCTTTGTAAAGTCCTTGAAGTTCAGGTTTAATGGTTTTTGCTTTTCAATATGTTTTTCAAGTATTATTCTTAGAGTAAAGATCTGGTCGAGACAGCTTCTCCCTTTTCGAAATCCTGCTTGTTCTTCTCTGTCTGAAATTACCATCACTAAATATATGTAAATTCATAAATTACAGTAAAATTCATTTGAAATTCACCATCATTAAATACACATAAAAATTATAAATTTCATTACAAGCCATCTGAAATTTACCCTCATTAAATATTTATATATAATTATAAATTTCATTACAACTCATTGAAATTTGTTACCATTACATACTTGTAATACAAGCTTGTATTATAAATGTCATTAAAATTCTGCCTAAATTTACTGTCATTAATAATATACATTTTTATAAAAACTGTCTAAATCTATCACTGATAATGTATGTAAAATTATTAGTTACTTAAGCTTGATGAATATGATGGCTGTTCATAAAGTTCCTGACTGAATTTTTTTCTTCCAGGAAACTATCATATGCAGCAAAGTGGTGCCATGGCATGAGCTGTAGCAACTATTGCTGAATGTACACGCAAGCCTCCAACTGAACATATGCTTGCAGGTTCCTGTGCATTTCAGCATGGACCAGAGAATTCGGCAACGTGTGTGTGCACTGATTTTTGTGTTCGCTTCATGAAAATTGTGCTAAAACTTGCAAAATGTTACCAACGGCTTTTGGTGAGTCATGCCTAATTTGATCGAAGACATTTGAGTGGTTTTCCCACTTCAAAAGTGGATGCCAATCGTTTGAAGATGACCACCACCCTAGTAGCCCGTCCACCTCCCGCGCAGCAGTGACCGTGGCACGTGTGGGAGAAATCTTTCGTGCAAACTGACATCTAACAATCAGAGAGGTAGCAGAGGATGTAGAAATACTAGTTACTACTTGCCATAAAATTCTAAGCAAAGATTTTTGGTATGAGATGTGTGTCAGTGAAACTCATGCCCCATCTCCTGACTGCATATTACGTGTCAAACTGCACTAATCTTCATGAGTGAGCCCAAAACAATCCTGACTTCATGTCATCCCTGATCACTGGCGATGAAAGCTGGGTGCACAGATATGACTTGAAAACAAAGTTAATGTCTTCCAAATGGAGAACATCATCATGTCATTGACTGAAGAAGGCATGGCAGGTGAAGTCCAATGTCAAGACTATGTTGATTGTGTTCTTCAACACACAGACTAACTCATCATGAATACATCCCTAGAGGGCAGACAGTGAATTCAGAATTCTACACAGCAGTCCTACAACACCTCTGCAATGCTGAGTGCACACACAGTACTGAAGTGGCATACAGGCAAATGAATCCTTGACCATGACAATGCCCCTGTACATATACCACATACTGTTGCTTCCACACCCTTCACACTCACCTGACCTTGCTCCCTGCAAATTCTTCTTGTTCCCACATTTGAAGAAAACAATGAAAGGTCACCAATTCGATGAAGAGATTGAAACAAATGTGGTGAGACAAATGAGGGTTATCTCACAAAGTAACTTCCAGAGGTGCTTCCATAAATGGTAGGACCACCACAAGGAGACTACTATGAAAAAGACTAGACCAAGAAGCTGTTAGGTTTTTACTTAAAAATATTTAGTCCCAGAACTTTGCGAACAGCCCTTGTAGAATACAGAATAATGCATTGCCCGTGATATGAATTTTTCTAAGAAGATCACTTTCCAGGTACATTCTAGAAATGAAAGCAACCTAGCATGGTACATTTGTTCTCAAACTTAAATGCTGCTTCTTCAAGATCTTCATTAGGAGCTGGTTACCTGAAACTTAGACTGTAAGTGACAAGAAGATCAACTGATCAAAACATTTTCTAAACGATCAAACATCACTTACTAAAACCATGGCAGTTCTGTCGTACTCATGACGATGCCTGTATATTATCTGACTGAGATGACTATAAATCTTTTCCAGACGTTCTACACTGCATCCGTCTGTCTGAGCAACCAGGCAGTTTAGCAAAGATGTCAAGCGATTAACATCTACCACTACCTTGCGATGGGGTTCATTTAAGATCAAACCAGCTCTTTCCTTGAGCACTCTGCTACCACTGTTTTGACTGCAGTCTGTGAAACAGAAAGATGTAGTCCAGCATAAAGCAATCTGTGAAATAACCTGTAAAGCAGAATGAAGTCATCCATGCAGCTAACTGAAGCAATTTATGAAACCCATGAAAGACAATGAAGCAATCTGTAATACTGACTGGAGAAATCCATCAAATGTTGAAGCAATTTGTGAAGAATAAAAGAAGCAAAAGTACTGGTGTTAAGGTAATACAGAACAAAAGCCAGGTTAGTCTAGGTCAGAAACTGACAAAGAAATGATGAAACTACAAGTTCTGTGAGCAGCTACATGAGTCATGATGGTGTAATAGAACAAATTTCTTGTATTATTCTCACTGCTGTTATCTCTTGATTAGTGAGCGAAGGTGCCACCAGGGCATGCTGCTCATGTGTGTATTCAAATGCTCACTCACAAATTAGTACTACACTTTCAGTGAGAATGTTGCTTATGTTCATATGAACTAAAAGATAAAAAAAAAACAGAAATAAAACTAGTATTATGGTGGTTCTAAGAGAACAATCAGTTCAAACCTTGTTTAGAGTAACATACCTTGTGTTACCGAGGAAATGGGTGCGGTCCTTGCTGTAGGCTCACCCTGGAAGTTTGAGATGATGGTTAGTGCTTGCATGAAATGAGATGTCATAATTTCACAATAACAGCCATGTTTTTTTCATTTGCCATGTTTTTTTTTTTTTTTTCATTTACTGAAACTGGTTCAATTATGTTATAGCTCTCATTCTATTATGTGATGGCTTGGATTGTTATGTAATAGCTTTGGTTGTTATGTGATGGCTCTGTTCTGTTATGTGATGATGATTACATTTCATTACACTTATTTTTCTAGTCTCTTGTCTTGTGGATGGTATGTGAAAACCACAGAAGACAGGCCAAGAAATAAAGTGATACTTGAATGCATGATTTTCTTTTCATAAACACCCTCAGAGAAAATGACTCAGCACAGAGCATCACAACCTGTTTACTAACACATCAAAACTGGTTTATACTGACTCAGGAGTGGAACATAAAAATGGTTTGCTGACTCAGTATGAAATATCAGAACTGGTTTACTGATTCAGCAATGGAACATCAAAATTGGCTTGCTGACAGAGTATGAAACATCAAAACTAGTTTATTGACTCATCACTTGAACATCAAAACTGGTTTACTGAGCACAAAACACAAGAACTAGTTTACTGACCACAAAACACAAAAACTAGTTTACTGAGCACAAAACACAAGAACTAGTTTACTGAGCACAAAACACAAGAACTAGTTTACTGAGCACAAAACACAAGAACTAGTTTACTGACCACAAAACACAAGAACTAGTTTACTGAGCACAAAACACAAAAACTAGTTTACTGAGCACAAAACACAAAAACTAGTTTACAAAGCAGAAAACATAAAAACTGGTTTACTGAGATCAAAACACAAAAACTGGTTTACTGAGCACAAAACACAAAAACTAGTTTACTGAGCACAAAACACAAAAACTAGTTTACTGAGCACAAAACACAAAAACTAGTTTACAAAGCAGAAAACACAAAAACTGGTTTACTGAGATCAAAACACAAGAACTGGTTTACTGAGCACAAAACACAAAAACTAGTTTACTGAGCACAAAACATAAAAACTAGTTTACTGAGCACAAAACACAAAAACTAGTTTACAAAGCAGAAAACACAAAAACTGGTTTACTGAGATCAAAACACAAAAACTGGTTTACTGAGCACAAAACACAAAAACTAGTTTACTGAGCACAAAACACAAAAACTAGTTTCTTATCTTATATCCTTCCCATGCCGTTAGACGTCACATAGGGCTCGCAAAGTAGTTCGCCAATTTTTCCTGTCTTTGGCGAGTCTTTCAACCTCATCAAAGGATTTTATGCCTGTTAACTTGGCCTCTCTTAATAATGTTCTCTTCAGAGTTTCACGCGGTCTGCCCCTTTTTCTTCGGCCTGTTGTGTTCCACTTGATAGCTTAAAACTAGTTTACTGAGCACAAAACACAAGAACTAGTTTACAAAGCAGAAAACACAAAAACTGCTTTACTGAGATCAAAACACAAAAACTAGTTTACTGAGCACAAAACACAATAATTAGTTTACTGACCACAAAACACAAGAACTAGTTTACTGAGCACAAAACACAAGAACTAGTTTACTGAGCACAAAACACAAGAACTAGTTTACAGAGCACAAAACATAAAAACTAGTTTACAGAGCACAAAGCACAAGAACTGGTTTACTGAGCACAAAACACAAGAACTGGTTTACTGAGCACAAAACACAAGAACTAGTTTACAGAGCACAAAACATAAAAACTAGTTTACAGAGCACAAAGCACAAGAACTAGTTTACAGAGCACAAAACATAAAAACTAGTTTACAGAGTACAAAACACAAGAACTAGTTTACAGAGTACAAAACACAAGAACTAGTTTACAGAGCACAAAACATAAAAACTAGTTTACAGAGCACAAAGCACAAGAACTGGTTTACAGAGCACAAAACACAAGAACTGGTTTACTGAGCACAAAACACAAGAACTAGTTTACAGAGCACAAAACATAAAAACTAGTTTACAGAGCACAAAACATAAAAACTAGTTTACAGAGCACAAAACACAAGAACTAGTTTACTGAGCACAAAACATAAAAACTAGTTTACAGAGCACAAAGCACAAGAACTGGTTTACTGAGCACAAAACACAAGAACTGGTTTACTGAGCACAAAACACAAGAACTAGTTTACTGAGCACAAAACACAAGAACTAGTTTACTGAGCACAAAACACAAGAACTGGTTTACTGAGCACAAAACACAAGAACTAGTTTACTGACCACAAAACACAAGAACTAGTTTACTGAGCACAAAACACAAGAAGTGGTTTGTTGAGCACAAAACACAAGAACTAGTTTACTGACTCAACAAGGAACATCAAAACTAGCTTGTGTAAGAAATGTCTGCAAAGACTAGCCAAGAGTTGTGGAATGAAAACAAATAACATATTTCAAACCTCTCCCTTATGATCCATGCCATCATGCGAGTCTCCATTACTGTCTACAGAACTGCCTACTCCACTATCCACAGCCACGGATTCTAGATCCAGTCTTTTCACTACTCTAGGCTTCTCAAAAGGTTCTGCTGGCTGTGCTGGTAGATCTCCACCTACCTCTGACTGATGGCAGGAGCTGCCTGAAGGATTTGAAACAAAAAGAAAAACTGCAAATGGGGATACAGGTAGACTAGGTGAGTGGTTCCCAACTTGTGGTCCGCAGCCACGGTTTAGTGTCATGTACTGAATAAACGAAGTTAAAGATTCACATTACTGCCAAATTACACATAAGATGCTGGGCCACAACAGAAGGTGACCTATCTTCCCACACATAAGATGCTGGGCCACAACTGATGGTGACCTATCTTCCCACACATAAGATGTTGGGCCACAACTGATGGTGACCTATCTTACCACACATAAAATGCTGGGCCACAACTGGTGGTGACCTATCTTCTCACACATAAAATGCTGGGCCACAACTGATGGTGACCTAACTTCCCACACATAAGATGGTGGACCACAACTGATGGTGACCTATCTTCCCACACATAAGATGGTGGACCAAAAATGAAGGTCACCTATATTCCCACACAGAAGGGGCCTTTGGTTGACCCAGCTGTAGAAACGGATAGCCTGTCCCACTAGGAGTGAAGGAAATGGCTGCTTAGATTATGTAGAAGCTGAGCAAGGAGACTATACACAGTTGTTAGTGAATGAAGGCAACATAAGACAGGATATATGAAGTGAAGTTTGTCTTACACACAGCTGTTAGTGAATGAAGGCAACATAAGACAGGATATATGAAGTGAAGTTTGTCTTACACACAGTTGTTAGTGAATGAAGGCAACATAAAGACAGATAAAAGGGAGGCGACTGCAGTAAAAGTGGTTTAAATAATAAAGGTAGATAGAGGCGTATGGTGTAGTTTTACGAATTGGCAGAGGGAGTGAGTAAAGTGAGAAAAAAACGAATAGAAAGTATGAGAATGTATAAATGAAAAACATACAACATCCGATATTTCGGCGTGGGCCTTTTTCAAAGATTACATGCACAAACGAGACAAAAACAAATAACTAAACAAAGAACTTATCTTAATATGGCCTCCTTCAGAAGTAGGAAACAGAGAAATGCGTGTCCACTAGAAGATGCATAGAGACCACGTGGGCTACACAAAGGATAAGCCGATAGAGCCAATCATAAAGAAGAGATGGAGAGAGAGGAGGAAAACAGATGGTTGAAGGGGGGGGGGGTAACAGAAACATGATAGCCGCTAGAGGAGAGGGAAATGGGAAGATAATGAATGAAGAACATAAACATCTGCAGGGAGAAAATGTGAAACTGGTGAATGGGACAAGACCCTATAAATACCAATATGTTGTCAGAGAAGAAAAGAGGGTGGCAGTAAGAAGGGGTAGCTAGGAGAAAGAATGTAGAGTTAAAAAAAAAAGGGTGGGGGGGGGGGTGGAAAACTAAAGAAGTTACAGAAAGCTAAAGACATTGTTAATTCCAGCTGAGTGGAGACAGCCAGTCTGGAAAATAAGGTGCTATTCTAGGACCATCCGAGATCATACATCAGCAGAACAAGAGCGGATCGTAGTAACAGAAATGTCCTGTTTTCCCCTGTGGTTGCCAAGGCAAAAATGTTTAGCCACAGGTGTCCAGGCCCTCTTAGAAATATCATTAAGATGTTAGTGAAAACGATCTACTGTTGAGCAATAGAGGGCTCACCTGGGCAAGAGCAGAAAAAAAGGCGAAGGACAGGCATTTGTGGAAAACCCTTGCGGAAGCCCCATGTGCCCTGGGCACTTAAGGTTCAGAGAGAGAGAAAACGATCTCCTAAGCGTAAACTGGTCTCTTGTATGTAATTCATACCACAACGTTTGCACATAATAGCATAAATAACATTGTGTGAAGTGCAGGTGAAACCCTCCTGAACTGATAACGTGGACTTAGGGAAGGAGATCTGGTTAGCCTCGACAACAAACGGACAAGTGTTGCATCTATGGAATTTGCAACGTCTGGTACCATAAAAAGTGTCATCTGTCTTAAGGCGACTACAAACTAAAAGGTCCCTGAGGTTCCTGTCCAGTACGAAGGCCACCAATGGCGGTTCCCCAAAAAGTTCACATGTATCAGGCTCAGTCTGGAGGAGATGGAGATGGCGAAACAGTATGTTTTTAACTGCCAAGCTATGAGGGTGGTGCATGAGTACCAGTTTAACTCTGTCCGAGCTACAGTGCGGTTTAGGAGTGAGGGCTTGTTGCCACGATATATGGCTGATACGGTTACAAGATGATGAGAGAACATGTTCTGGACAGCCGTGTTGACAGAAGAAATCTAGCATTTTATGGCCTTGATCCTGGAAATCAACATACTCAGTACACAAACATCGCAACCTAAGAAGCTGGGAAAAAGGAATAGAGTCCTTATACGATCTGGGATGGGAGGAAGAGTACAAGAGATTGCTGTGAGAGTCTGTAGGTTTATAGTGGACAGAGGTAGTAAGCCTGTCTGTTTTCCTCCCCTCTCTCCACTTCTTCTTTATGACTGGCTCTATCGGCTTATCCCATGTGTGGCCCGCGTGGTCTCTATGCATCTTCTAGTGGACACGCATTTCTCTGTTTCCTACTTCTGGAGGAGGATATATTAAGATAAGTTCTTCGTTTGGTTATTTGCTTTTGTCTTGTTTGTGCATGTAATCCTCGAAAAAGGCTCATGCCGAAATATCAGATGTTGTGTGTTTTTCATTTATACATTCTCATACTTTCTATTCATTTTTTCTCACTTTACTCACTCCCTCTGCCACTATGACATGGCCGACCTCTAGAGCAGAGGTGCTGTGGTATGAGTAGCACTCACCGCGAGACAACTGGCCATACTGATTAAACTTCACTTAATCTTCTCCATCACCTTTTCCGCAGAGGCAACCTTAATTGCATTTATCTTCATTGGCCGGGAGGAATTTTACCACACGCATGGCAGTCGAAGAATCTCATCAGCAGTTTAACTCCTGGGTTAAGCTGGTTTTGGCATTTTGCCCCAGTGTGTGTGTGTATATAGGATGCGGCCAGCCTCTAGAGCAGAAGTGCCATGACATGAGTAGCCCTCATTGCGAGACTACTGGCCATACTAATAAAAATTCACTTAATCCATCACCTTTTCCATGGCAGCTCCACGCGGCAACCCTAATCGCATTTTTCTTCATTGGTAGGGAGGAGCTTAACCTCACGCACAAGAGCACTTTTTCACCAAAAGAACGGTCGGCCTGTGCAAGAGCAGCCCGCGCTGTGCAGCTCTGTGCAGCTGACAATCTTGAACTTAATACTGTACACAGCTACTAAATCTTGAACTTTACACTGTACACAGCTACTAAAGCTTGAACTTAATAATGTACACAGCCACTACATCTTGAACTTAATATTGTACACAGCTACTAAATCTTGAACTTAATATTGTACACAGCTACTACATCTTGAACTGAATATTGTACACAGCTACTAAATCTTGAACTTAATACACAGCTACTAATTCTTCAACTTAATACTGTACACAGCTACTAAAGCTTGAACTTAATATTGTACACAGCTACTAAATCTTGAACTTAATATTGTACACAGCTACTACATCTTGAACTGAATATTGTACACAGCTACTAAATCTTGAACTTAATACACAGCTACTAAATCTTCAACTTAATACTGTACACAGCTACTAAAGCTTGAACTTAATATTGTACACAGCTACTAAAGCTTGCTAAGAAAATATCTCATGAATATGTACAGTGGGAAAAAGAAAATCTAGAACTTAACCAAAACAAACATTTACCAATGTCCTGCTTGTCTGTGTTCTCTTCTTTGTTTCTTGACCTCAGACAATGTTCAGAGACTGCTGTTTCATTCTCTTTCATCTGTAAGCATTGGTCTGAGGCTTCGCTGTCTTTATCTGACTTTGAGCAATGTTCCGAGACTGATGACTCACCACCTTTAGACTTTGAGCAAAGCTCCGAGACTGCTGCGTCACTTGACTCGGCCTGATCTGCATTAACCTGAAGTTGGCCTGAGGGACTGGGGTGGCTGAGTGAACCACCACGAGGACTCAAGCTACTCCTTCTGGTGCTGACTCTAGAGGGACAAGCTGCTGCTGGACCGACATAGGCTGGACTCCTGTTTCTGGTACACATTCGTTCTGGGCTTCTCATGTCTTTGAGTTCACTCAAAACTATAACAAGAATTTTGTAAAAACAAACAAATCATGATTTCAAGAGTATACAATCTTCTAAGTTCACTATAACTCTAACAATGTTATCCACATTTATCATGGCAAAACAGAATACCCATGCCCTTGGTTAAAGTCTGTTTTTTTCCCTTAAAAACTGTCTTTTAAAGGTCGCAAATGAGGGCCAGCTTGAACCCAACATCACTTGGGAGGCTGACGGTACAAGGGGTTGTCATAAAGTTGTTCCCTGACTAATCTTAAAAAATATGACAGAAACATGAATGTTGTATAAATGCTAGGCCAATTTCTTTGAGAGTTTTGGGAGATCAGAGAATTCAGGCTGTGTCAGAGAAAGAAAGAAACAGGCCAAAAGTGAATGTTCAATGTGGTCTAGTATACAAGCTTACTGAGGCCCTCTTTTTTAACAGAGCCCAAGTTTACAGCAAACTTTTCCCTGGACTTGATGGAGTTTTACACTGCACCTTGGTTAGAAGAGTTTCAGCTTGGGCTGGTTTCTAACAAGATGCTGCATCACCAAACTGTGGGTTTGTTGTGCATCAGTTCTTGAATGCAAACTTTCCAAACTGACGGGTTGGGAGTGATGATCTAACACCACAGCCATCACATCCCCTGGACATTACCTCCACTTAATGGAAGCATATTAAAGACAAAGTGTTGAAGCAAGGATAAAGGAAGCTTTAGTAATGCTGACTAGAGTGACATCAAGTATCACTTAGATATATCAAGCATCACTTAGATATTCATGGAGAACAAGTGGCAAGACATCAAGCATCACTTAGATATTCATGGAGAACAAGTGGCAAGACATCAAGCATCACTTAGATATTCATGGAGAACAAGTGGCAAGACATCAAGCATCACTTAGATATATCAAGCATCACTTAGATATTCATGGAGAACAAGTGGCAAGACATCAAGTATCAGATATTCTCCAGGAAACAAATGGAGCAGATGTTGAAGTGCATGAATAAAGTTTGTAAAAAAGAGCCACTCTGGCATGAGGTAAAATCTCTGTAGGGGGGAAGACACCTGTCTGCACCTAGTATAGTTTTTGTGTAATAAATGTTTGAAGCCTGGGAAAGATTTCTGCTGGCCTTGTATATTAGCCTGTAACTATGGGCAACGTGAGAAGTGATAGGGTCCTCTGACGAGGTTGTTTGCTGACCTCAACAAACACACATCTGTCTAGCACAGACACAGAGCCTTCCACATTTCAGTGCTTCATTACTCAGAGGCAACTAGCAAGCAGTCACAAGCCACAAACATAGCAAACCTATCACAGGCCACAAACATAGCAAACCTATCACAGGCCACAAACATAGCAAACCTATCACAGGCCACAAACATAGCAAACCTATCACAGGCCACAAACATAGCAAACCTATCACAGGCCACAAACATAGCAAACCTATCACAAGCCACAAACATAGCAAGCCTATCACAAGTCACAAACATAACAAACCTATCACAAACATAGCAAATCTATCACAAACAGTAAATCTACAAGCAACTAAGATTAATCATACAAAAATCTGAAATATGGCTAAAAAATCTTTCTTTCACATTTACATATTTTTAACACAACAGTCTGAAATTACAAATCAACAACTTTGTTATTCATAACAGTGCAAATCTAACTACTGAATCAAGTTTACTGAAGCAACATTTTGTCTGAATTTCATGAATACTAACTCAAAATAGTCTTGGAACAATATATTGTAATATACTAATGTAGCAAAAGAGAGCTGCACTTCTGGTGTGATCGGGAACCTCTTAAGCATAATTTTGTATTAAATGAAGGCTAAAAAGTGCATGAAGCACACATCTCAAGTGTTTGTGCATCATTTAATAGTAACTTAAGACCAGACATAGACTTCTGGGATATCTTTGAGTAATGAAACATAACTGCAAAAGTCAGACAAATGTAAGCACACTTTGCACACAGAGGAGGTAGAAGTACAGGTATAACAATGGCCATGTACCAGAAAGTCCAAGATGAGAGGGTTAACGAGACTCAGGTTTGTAACAGTACCTTCTTGCTCGGATACATCCACAACCAGCTGCTGAGTCTCAGACTTGTGGCCGTCATGATCCTGCTCTTCCTGACACGTTTCTTCCTCATCTTCTTCCTCGCTAGCTTGACTTGCGCAAGGTTTTGAGGCAGACAACCTGGGACGTTTACGCCGGGGCTTACACCACACACACTTGATGACCTTTTTCCTCTTGTTACTTGGAGCTGATGGAAGTGCTACAATCCTCTTGTCTTCATCCATCTTACCTTCTGCAGCGATAACCTTTTCTTCCCTTGAAAGAAGAGATTCAACCCTGCTGTTGCTGTATGCAGCTTCTGACTCGTCACGGCTGTTTTTGTTGTCCTGGAAAGGCTGGCCGCCAACTCGACTCCGACACTCGTAACATTTTTTCTGAAGCACCCCTATTGGCATACAAACGTGAGCCAAACCTTAAGGACATCCTCGTCCACAGCCACTTGAAGCAGAGCCTTAAGTATGTTGGCACCAGAAAATGTAACCGCCCCCGCTGCGTTACCTGCCCTGTAGTTTGGGAAACGAAAACAATCACCTGAGAACCGGTGCATTCAAAATTATGGGACGCTGGAACCACATGGGTTAAACTCGCTGTTTAGTTACACGTAACATCATCTTCTTCAATCATTATAGTACCTCTCCACTAAATCCACCCCTTTTTACTTTTCAAACTTCCTCACAGCATCACTCTGCAACCCCGCTATTTTCTCAGCAACCCCTCTTCTCTGCAACATCTCTTCCCCAATCACCTGTTTCAAATTCTCCTAGCTAGGCCAGTAGTGCGTCACTCTCTCTCCCCTCCCCGGTTCCCCATCCACCACTCCCAGTTACAACCCACCGACCACATGTCACAGGCCTCTATTTAAACAATTTCCACGTCCTACCAGATCCATTCCTGACACACACCACCAGACAAGCCACACCTTGCAATTTACAGCTAAGTACCTTTTTTTTTTTTTTTTTACAGTATTCATGTAAATCTATACTTTATCTCCTCTCCCTATTTCTTCGTCCTGTATGTTTTTGTATGATTAAGGCTCACGCCGAAACGTCACAACTTTGTAATCGTTAAGTAATAAAGCTGCTCCTACTTTTTTCCAATTTTATACATTCTAGTATCACAGCTTTACTGCAGTGTTCAGTGTATAGTTGTATACTTATACACCAATTATTGTGTTACCAAGCATCACTTAGATATTCATGGAGAACAAGTGGCAAGACATCAAGCATCACTTAGATATTCATGGAGAACAAGTGGCAAGACATCAAGCATCACTTAGATATTCATGGAGAACAAGTGGCAAGACATCAAGCATCACTTAGATATATCAAGCATCACTTAGATATTCATGGAGAACAAGTGGCAAGACATCAAGTATCAGATATTCTCCAGGAAACAAATGGAGCAGATGTTGAAGTGCATGAATAAAGTTTGTAAAAAAGAGCCACTCTGGCATGAGGTAAAATCTCTGTAGGGGGGAAGACACCTGTCTGCACCTAGTATAGTTTTTGTGTAATAAATGTTTGAAGCCTGGGAAAGATTTCTGCTGGCCTTGTATATTAGCCTGTAACTATGGGCAACGTGAGAAGTGATAGGGTCCTCTGACGAGGTTGTTTGCTGACCTCAACAAACACACATCTGTCTAGCACAGACACAGAGCCTTCCACATTTCAGTGCTTCATTACTCAGAGGCAACTAGCAAGCAGTCACAAGCCACAAACATAGCAAACCTATCACAGGCCACAAACATAGCAAACCTATCACAGGCCACAAACATAGCAAACCTATCACAGGCCACAAACATAGCAAACCTATCACAGGCCACAAACATAGCAAACCTATCACAGGCCACAAACATAGCAAACCTATCACAAGCCACAAACATAGCAAGCCTATCACAAGTCACAAACATAACAAACCTATCACAAACATAGCAAATCTATCACAAACAGTAAATCTACAAGCAACTAAGATTAATCATACAAAAATCTGAAATATGGCTAAAAAATCTTTCTTTCACATTTACATATTTTTAACACAACAGTCTGAAATTACAAATCAACAACTTTGTTATTCATAACAGTGCAAATCTAACTACTGAATCAAGTTTACTGAAGCAACATTTTGTCTGAATTTCATGAATACTAACTCAAAATAGTCTTGGAACAATATATTGTAATATACTAATGTAGCAAAAGAGAGCTGCACTTCTGGTGTGATCGGGAACCTCTTAAGCATAATTTTGTATTAAATGAAGGCTAAAAAGTGCATGAAGCACACATCTCAAGTGTTTGTGCATCATTTAATAGTAACTTAAGACCAGACATAGACTTCTGGGATATCTTTGAGTAATGAAACATAACTGCAAAAGTCAGACAAATGTAAGCACACTTTGCACACAGAGGAGGTAGAAGTACAGGTATAACAATGGCCATGTACCAGAAAGTCCAAGATGAGAGGGTTAACGAGACTCAGGTTTGTAACAGTACCTTCTTGCTCGGATACATCCACAACCAGCTGCTGAGTCTCAGACTTGTGGCCGTCATGATCCTGCTCTTCCTGACACGTTTCTTCCTCATCTTCTTCCTCGCTAGCTTGACTTGCGCAAGGTTTTGAGGCAGACAACCTGGGACGTTTACGCCGGGGCTTACACCACACACACTTGATGACCTTTTTCCTCTTGTTACTTGGAGCTGATGGAAGTGCTACAATCCTCTTGTCTTCATCCATCTTACCTTCTGCAGCGATAACCTTTTCTTCCCTTGAAAGAAGAGATTCAACCCTGCTGTTGCTGTATGCAGCTTCTGACTCGTCACGGCTGTTTTTGTTGTCCTGGAAAGGCTGGCCGCCGACTCGAGACACTTTGTAAACTTTTTCTACAACTTCTAAGGGCGGCACAGGGTCTATATTCAGCCCCCGGACTCTGCAACATCTCTTCCCCAATCACCTGTTTCAAATTCTCCTAGCTAGGCCAGTAGTGCGTCACTCTCTCTCCCCTCCCCGGTTCCCCATCCACCACTCCCAGTTACAACCCACCGACCACATGTCACAGGCCTCTATTTAAACAATTTCCACGTCCTACCAGATCCATTCCTGACACACACCACCAGACAAGCCACACCTTGCAATTTACAGCTAAGTACCTTTTTTTTTTTTTTTTTACAGTATTCATGTAAATCTATACTTTATCTCCTCTCCCTATTTCTTCGTCCTGTATGTTTTTGTATGATTAAGGCTCACGCCGAAACGTCACAACTTTGTAATCGTTAAGTAATAAAGCTGCTCCTACTTTTTTCCAATTTTATACATTCTAGTATCACAGCTTTACTGCAGTGTTCAGTGTATAGTTGTATACTTATACACCAATTATTGTGTTACCAAGCATCACTTAGATATTCATGGAGAACAAGTGGCAAGACATCAAGCATCACTTAGATATTCATGGAGAACAAGTGGCAAGACATCAAGCATCACTTAGATATTCATGGAGAACAAGTGGCAAGACATCAAGCATCACTTAGATATATCAAGCATCACTTAGATATTCATGGAGAACAAGTGGCAAGACATCAAGTATCAGATATTCTCCAGGAAACAAATGGAGCAGATGTTGAAGTGCATGAATAAAGTTTGTAAAAAAGAGCCACTCTGGCATGAGGTAAAATCTCTGTAGGGGGGAAGACACCTGTCTGCACCTAGTATAGTTTTTGTGTAATAAATGTTTGAAGCCTGGGAAAGATTTCTGCTGGCCTTGTATATTAGCCTGTAACTATGGGCAACGTGAGAAGTGATAGGGTCCTCTGACGAGGTTGTTTGCTGACCTCAACAAACACACATCTGTCTAGCACAGACACAGAGCCTTCCACATTTCAGTGCTTCATTACTCAGAGGCAACTAGCAAGCAGTCACAAGCCACAAACATAGCAAACCTATCACAGGCCACAAACATAGCAAACCTATCACAGGCCACAAACATAGCAAACCTATCACAGGCCACAACATAGCAAACCTATCACAGGCCACAAACATAGCAAACCTATCACAGGCCACAAACATAGCAAACCTATCACAAGCCACAAACATAGCAAGCCTATCACAAGTCACAAACATAACAAACCTATCACAAACATAGCAAATCTATCACAAACAGTAAATCTACAAGCAACTAAGATTAATCATACAAAAATCTGAAATATGGCTAAAAAATCTTTCTTTCACATTTACATATTTTTAACACAACAGTCTGAAATTACAAATCAACAACTTTGTTATTCATAACAGTGCAAATCTAACTACTGAATCAAGTTTACTGAAGCAACATTTTGTCTGAATTTCATGAATACTAACTCAAAATAGTCTTGGAACAATATATTGTAATATACTAATGTAGCAAAAGAGAGCTGCACTTCTGGTGTGATCGGGAACCTCTTAAGCATAATTTTGTATTAAATGAAGGCTAAAAAGTGCATGAAGCACACATCTCAAGTGTTTGTGCATCATTTAATAGTAACTTAAGACCAGACATAGACTTCTGGGATATCTTTGAGTAATGAAACATAACTGCAAAAGTCAGACAAATGTAAGCACACTTTGCACACAGAGGAGGTAGAAGTACAGGTATAACAATGGCCATGTACCAGAAAGTCCAAGATGAGAGGGTTAACGAGACTCAGGTTTGTAACAGTACCTTCTTGCTCGGATACATCCACAACCAGCTGCTGAGTCTCAGACTTGTGGCCGTCATGATCCTGCTCTTCCTGACACGTTTCTTCCTCATCTTCTTCCTCGCTAGCTTGACTTGCGCAAGGTTTTGAGGCAGACAACCTGGGACGTTTACGCCGGGGCTTACACCACACACACTTGATGACCTTTTTCCTCTTGTTACTTGGAGCTGATGGAAGTGCTACAATCCTCTTGTCTTCATCCATCTTACCTTCTGCAGCGATAACCTTTTCTTCCCTTGAAAGAAGAGATTCAACCCTGCTGTTGCTGTATGCAGCTTCTGACTCGTCACGGCTGTTTTTGTTGTCCTGGAAAGGCTGGCCGCCGACTCGAGACACTTTGTAAACTTTTTCTACAACTTCTAAGGGCGGCACAGGGTCTATATTCAGCCCCCGGACTCTGCGACTGAATCTCTCACCCTCTGGTTTTGGGATAAAACGAACTGGTTTTGGGTTTTCAAGATAGCTTGGCGTAGCAGCTTGGTTCCTGGTAGCAGTTTGCTGTTGGTTTACCGGACGTGTGTAGTAAAAGTTTGGAACTGTCGCAGACTTCTCTCCTTCAACAACAATGAAAAAAAACATTCATAAACAGTTTGTATTTACAAATAAAGCTCACATTTATTTATAACTCCTTACCAACAAACAAAAAAAAAATCAGTGAAACCAAAACAAACATATTTAGGCTGAAAGTCAAACCATCTTTAAACACAATCAACAACCTTCACCAACAAAATTACTGACACTGTGATAATGAAATTATTTCAACATTTCCTTATTTGAAAGAAAAAAAAAAACCTATGCGAAATAAAACTATTCAGAGTCTCACACAAAACAAACCATCTCATGAGCTGATAGCACCTTGCTATGGTGAGAGGGCCTGTGTGTTCCTATCATTTGAAGAGGCATACTGGTCAGAATCTGCAGCTCTTGAAAGGGTCATATAAGCCAGACAGGTCTCAGAGTAGGGGGCCAGACAAAGCACTACTAAAACCTGGCTACCTTGCAGGATGGCTAGGGCTAGACAAAGCACTACTTAAACCTTACTATCTTGCAGGATGGCTAGGGCTAGACAAAGCACTACTTAAACCTTACTACCTTGCAGGATGGCTAGGGCTAGACAAAGCACTACTTAAACCTTGCTATCTTGCAGGATGGCTAGGGCCAGACAAAGCACTACTTAAATCTTACTATCTTGCAGGATGGCTAGGGCTAGACAAAGCACTACTTAAATCTTACTATCTTGCAGGATGGCTAGGGCAAGACAAAGCACTACTTAAATCTTACTATCTTGCAGGATGGCTAGGGCTAGACAAAGCACTACTTAAATCTTACTATCTTGCAGGATGGCTAGGGCTAGACAAAGCACTACTTAAATCTTACTATCTTGCAGGATGGCTAGGGCTAGACAAAGCACTACTTAAATCTTACTACCTTGCAGGATGGCTAGGGCCAGACGAAGCACTACTTAAATCTTACTATCTTGCAGGATGGCTAGGGCCAGACGAAGCACTACTTAAATCTTACTATCTTGCAGGATGGCTAGGGCCAGACAAAGCACTACTTAAACCTTGCTACCTTTCAAGATAGCTTGGCGTAGCAGCTTGGTTCCTGGTAGCAGTTTGCTGTTGGTTTACCGGACGTGTGTAGTAAAAGTTTGGAACTGTCGCAGACTTCTCTCCTTCAACAACAATGAAAAAAACATTCATAAACAGTTTGTATTTACAAATAAAGCTCACATTTATTTATAACTCCTTACCAACAAACAAAAAAAAAATCAGTGAAACCAAAACAAACATATTTAGGCTGAAAGTCAAACCATCTTTAAACACAATCAACAACCTTCACCAACAAAATTACTGACACTGTGATAATGAAATTATTTCAACATTTCCTTATTTGAAAGAAAAAAAAAAACCTATGCGAAATAAAACTATTCAGAGTCTCACACAAAACAAACCATCTCATGAGCTGATAGCACCTTGCTATGGTGAGAGGGCCTGTGTGTTCCTATCATTTGAAGAGGCATACTGGTCAGAATCTGCAGCTCTTGAAAGGGTCATATAAGCCAGACAGGTCTCAGAGTAGGGGGCCAGACAAAGCACTACTAAAACCTGGCTACCTTGCAGGATGGCTAGGGCTAGACAAAGCACTACTTAAACCTTACTATCTTGCAGGATGGCTAGGGCTAGACAAAGCACTACTTAAACCTTACTATCTTGCAGGATGGCTAGGGCTAGACAAAGCACTACTTAAACCTTGCTATCTTGCAGGATGGCTAGGGCCAGACAAAGCACTACTTAAACCTTACTATCTTGCAGGATGGCTAGGGCTAGACAAAGCACTACTTAAACCTTGCTATCTTGCAGGATGGCTAGGGCTAGACAAAGCACTACTTAAACCTTACTATCTTGCAGGATGGCTAGGGCCAGACAAAGCACTACTTAAATCTTACTATCTTGCAGGATGGCTAGGGCTAGACAAAGCACTACTTAAATCTTACTATCTTGCAGGATGGCTAGGGCCAGACAAAGCACTACTTAAATCTTACTATCTTGCAGGATGGCTAGGGCTAGACAAAGCACTACTTAAATCTTACTATCTTGCAGGATGGCTAGGGCCAGACAAAGCACTACTTAAATCTTGCTACCTTGCAGGATGGCTAGGGCCAGACAAAGCACTACTTAAACCTTACTACCTTGCAGGATGGATAAGGCCAGACAAAGCACTACTTAAACCTTACTACCTTGCAGGATGGATAAGGCCAGACAAAGCACTACTTAAACCTTACTACCTTGCAGGATGGATAGGGCCTGACAAAGCACTACTTAAACCTTACTACCTTGCAGGTTGGCTAGGGCCAGACAAAGCACTACTTAAACCTTACTACCTTGCAGGATGGCAGGGGTCAGACAAAGCACTATTTAAACCTTGCTACCTTACTACCTTGCAGGTTGGCTAGGGCTAGATAAAACACTACTAAAAACTTGCTACATTGCAGGATGGCTGGAACTAGACAAAGCACTACTAAAACCTTGCAGTTTGGCTGGGGTAGATAAACACTACTCAAACCTTACAGCCTGGCTGGGGTAGATAAACACTACTCAAACCTTACAGCCTTGCAGGATGGCCGAGGTAGATAAACACTCTCTCTCTCTCTCTCTCTGAACCTTAAGTGCCCAGGGCACATGGGGCTTCCGCAAGGGTTTTCCACAAATGCCTGTCTTTCGCCTTTTTTTGTCTGCTCTTGCCCAGGTGAGCCCTCTATTGCTCAACATCCTTTCTGTTGTTCTTCTCCATGTCTCTTTTGGTCTACCCTTACTTCTGCTCCCCTGTGGTGTCCATCTTAGTGCTATTTTTGGTAGTGAGTTGTCAGTCATTCGGAGCACATGTCCCAACCATCGCCAGCGTCTTTCCTCAATAATTGTTGTCAGTGGTTTCATCTGCATTTCTGCCAATAAGATGTTATTTCTTATGGTGTTTGGCCAAAATATTTTTTTAATTCTACGTAAACATTTAGTCTGGAAAGAATTCAACTTGTTTTCTATGGTTTTGGTGATTTTCCAGCATTCACTTCCAAAGAGTAGTACACTTAGAACATTACTCTTAAATATCCTGATTTTCATATTTATGCTTAGTTTATTTGATTTCCATATATTCTGTAGCATTGCAAAAGCCTGGTTTGCTCTAGTAAGTCTGCTGTTGATGTCCTCTGTGCTGTCTCCATTTTCTACTACTCTGCTGCCAAGGTATACAAATTCGTTGACCTCCTCCACTAACTTGTTATCTACTCTGAGTACATTTCTGTTGTTCACATTTTGCTTCATTAACTTTGTCTTTCCTACGTTGATCTTTAGTCCTATGTTGTTTGCATTCTGGGTTAACTTGTTTATTTTATCTTGCATATCTTTGTGACTGCTTGATAATAGACAAATGTCGTCCGCAAAGTCAAGGTCCTACAGCACTGTGTCAAGGGTCCATTGTAATCCTCTGCGTTTGTCTGATGTTGCCTCCTTCATTAACCAGTCTACTGCCAAGATAAATAATGTTGGTGATAGTACACATCCCTGTTTCACTCCTGTTTGTACCCTAAAGCTGCTGGAGGTATGTTCTCCACAGATAACTTTGCACTGAAAACCCTCGTATAGGGCTTTGATTACAATTTTATGGGGGAGGCCATGCCATCTTAGGATTTTCCACAGTGCATCTCTGTTGACACTGTCAAAGGCTTTCTCAAAATCTATGAATAATGCATATGTTGTGCTATGCCACTCATTTGCCTGTTCTAATATTTGTCTAAGTACAAATATATGGTCTATGCATGATCTTCCTTTCCTAAATCCTGCCTGCTCTTTCCGAAGTTTTTCCTCAAGTGTTGGTACAATTCTGTTGATGATTATTCTGCAAAATACTTTACTAGTGAGTGGCAGTAGGGTAATGCCTCTCCAGTTCCCGCAATCTCGGAGGTCACCCTTCTTTGGCAGTTTTACTATAAGACCAGTTTTCCACTCCTCTGGGGCTTTTTCTAAATCCCAAATTTGTTGTAATATCCGGCAAAGTTGTTTTGGTGTTTCTGTTTCTTCTGCAGTCACTTCATCTTCACCTGGTGCCCTGTCTGATTTTAGCATCTTTATCGCCTCTTTTACTTCATTTATTGTTATTGGTCCTGTATTGATGTTTAGTTCCGCTTTTGCTTCAGGTATATCTATTGCTTGTGCTGCTTGTGTTCTGTTTAGTAGGGTGTTAAAGTGTTCCCTCCATCTTTCAATTTTTTCTCTTTCTCCACTGACCAGTTGTCCATTTTGTGTTCTTACTGCACTTTCACATCTTGTACTGAAGTTACCTGTCATCTGCTTTGTGATTTTATATATGGTTTTCATGTCATTTGTATATGCTGCTTTCTCTGCTGTTTCTGCTAAGTTGTCATAATATTGACGTTTATCTTGACGGCATGATTCCTTCACTTCTTTGTCTTTTTGTGCATAATTACTTAAAACTCGTTCTTTAAGCCGTTGTGATTTGGTGTTCAGTAATTTTTTCTTGATTTCTTTTCTTTGCTCTATCTTTTCCCATGTGGTCTCACTTATCCATTCCTCTTTTCTCCTTTTCCGATATCCCAGCACCTCTTTTGCTGTTTCCTGTAGTGTTTTATTGAACTCTAATATGGACATTTCTGCTTCGTCTTGTAGGACACTGAAGCGGTTCTTAAGTATTATTGAGAATTCATTTCTTGTCTGCTGGTCTATCAGTTTTCTTGTATCAAAATGTATCTTTCTGTGTTCTCCGATTCTGGCTTTCCTTAATTTTAGTTTTATTTTTGCTACCAGAAGGTTGTGATCACTTCCTATATCTGCTCCTTTCCTTGCTCGCACATCTTGTAGTGACCGTTTCCACTTGTTGTTTATTAGTATGTGATCGATTTGGTTTTCTGTGGTTTTATCTGGTGACCTCCAAGTCACCTTATGGATGTTTTTGTGTTGGAAAATTGTCCCTCCGATGGTCATCATGTTTTCTTCACAGAAACTGCACAGTCTTTCTCCATTTTCATTTATTTCTCTGATTCCTTCTCTTCCCATGATTCTTCTTCTATCTTCATTTCCTTCACCTACTTTTGCATTGAAGTCGCCCAAGATGAGTAGCATATCATGCTTGGGTATTGTTTCTACTGTGGCTTGGAGGCTGTTGTAAAAATCTTCTTTTAATTCCTCTTCAGCTGCTTCTGTTGGTGCATAACAAACTATAACAGACAGCTTCGTGAATCTTGAGTTGAACCGTGCATATAATAATCTCTCATTTATTGGGGTCCATTTCAGCAATGCTCTTGATGCTTCTTTTGTTATAATCAATGCTACTCCTCCTTCATGAAGATCTTCTTTACCTGACCATATTATTGTATCTTCTGTGTGCTGTGTTGTTAATTTCCTTCTGCCTTGTCCTGTCCATCTTGCTTCTTGTATTCCTAGTATGTCTAGTTTGTATCTGTGCATTTCCTTGATGGTTTGTGCTAGTTTTCCAGTCTGGTTTAGTGTTCTTACATTCCAGCTGCCTATTTGCATCTTTTGTTTAGGTTCCAGGAGGTCTGCAGTCGGGCTGGGGACTTCCAGTGGCTGGCTTTCATCCACAACTTTCATGGGCTCAGTTTCCTGATACGCATTTCTCCTTCCACCTGCATTTGCTTTTTCCCTTGCTTCTGTTTCTGTAGCAGTCTGATAGTTTTTTACCAGATAGGGTTGCTGGCCCTATGCTGAACCCTCCTTAGTCGCCTTTTACGATCATGCGTGGTAGGGTACAGTGGTCCTATTCTTTGCAGATCCCGGGTACCACACGGGGGAGATAAACACTACTCAAACCTTATAGCCTTGCAGGATGGCTGGGGTAGATAAAGCACTACTTAAACCCTGCTGCCTTGCAGGATGGCTGGGGTAGATAAAGCACTACTTAAACCCTGCTGCCTTGCAGGATGGCTGGGGTAGATAAAGCACTACTTAAACCCTGCTGCCTTGCAGGATGGCTGGGGTAGATAAAGCACTACTTAAACCCTGCTGCCTTGCAGGATGGCTGGGGTAGATAAAGCACTACTTAAACCCTGCTGCCTTGCAGGATGGCCGGGGTAGATAAAGCACTACTTAAACCCTGCTGCCTTGCAGGATGGCTGGGGTAGATAAAGCACTACTTAAACCCTGCTGCCTTGCAGGATGGCTGGGGTAGATAAAGCACTACTTAAACCCTGCTGCCTTGCAGGATGGCTGGGGTAGATAAAGCACTACTTAAACCCTGCTGCCTTGCAGGATGGTTGGCTGGGGACAGTCAAAGGCAACGGAGGCAAACCCAAAAGAAATGCATGGAGGAAGATGGATATACTGGGCTCAAGGCACAAAGTGACACAGATATGTGAAGTACAGCACAACCTATGCACACACCACATTACAACCAATCTCAACCAGATGTGGTGTTCTACTCTAGGATGTGGTGTTCTACTCTAGGATATGGTGTTCTACTCTAGGATGTGGTGTTCTACTCTAGGATATGGTGTTCTACTCTAGGATGTGGTGTTCTACTCTAGGATGTGGTGTTCTACTCTAGGATATGGTGTTCTACTCTAGGAGTCTCACCAGGCAGGGAGGATGTCAGGCCCAAGCCTCAAAGGGGTCCACCCAAAGCAACAGCCTACTCAGGCAAAGGACCTTGCCAGACCTCAGCCCCCCCCCCCCCCCCCTCCTCCAACAAGAGAAGCTGAAAACCTGAGATGAACTGCCACATTTGTGGGAGACATAGGTGCTGATGTCTGAGCAAATGAAGAAGACATAAAGGAAAAAAAACTATATTCAGATTCCCACACAAATCAAAACTGCATAGTCCAAAACCAAACTACAAAAAAGACATCCAAGTTCTTCACAATGGTATCAGTTGTGAAGAGCTGGCAAACACCAGCACCATCAACACACATTGTTATGTTTCAACTTTTCATAATACATGATTGTAAAGTGTGGATAGTATGACTGTGTTTCTAGATATGTAAGCAACCCATGCAGTCATGTGCCGACTTAAGCTGATCAAGTTATGGATGTTTGTACTTGCGGTCCAGGTCTTACAAGTATACTTTACTAAACAAGTAATAAATACAACGTACAATAAATATTGTGCACAGTGTTCTTGACTGTCCACTTCCTGTTTCCTATCATCTTGCTTACCTGGAACTTTTAACCTGTGATGTGATTATTTCATTCAAATCTACAGCATCATGCCCCACCCCCCACTCATTTGGTGAGTACAGTACAGAATGTGTGCATGTGGGCATGTTTACAGTCTGTGTATGTATATTTTTGGCATCACTGAAAAGTTATTACAGTATGATTCTTTATTTAATGTGCCGCAATTCACATTTTGTGATTAATGTTCACATATTTACTGTGCTAACTTGCATTCTGATAGTATTTTAAAGTGATGGTAAACACGTCTATTCCTCTTGTAACATATTGTTTTAGTGAACTGTATTTTGCCTCTGACCTTTCACTATAACATATGACATATAGCCAAATCAACTTATGG